>JAOWBW010000358.1:741196-959663 GCA_026119855.1 Campanula takesimana | reverse complement strand
GATGCTAAGCCAATTTACAGTGCTGTTGCATGAAGTATCCTAAGAACCAGAACAAAAGGAATTTAAGCACAAACAAAGATATGTTAAGGTTGCTGATACTGAGTCTGCCGATAACGGTATTCTTGGTGAATACATCAGCAGAGCAAGTGCTTGCCGATCTGACCTCCTCTTCTGCCGATGGACAAGTGCCTAAAAAGTAACTGCCAAAGTTAAACAGAATGGAAAGAAAGGCAACACTGGCACCTTTAAACATACTAAGTTTGTGCCTGCTCAATTCCCTAGTTCTGCCGATGCACCGACTAAACAGAATGATATTCTACCGACTCCACAGCCTATCAGTCAAGTGAGATGTTCTAATTGTTTTGATTATGGTCACAAGGCTCATGAATGCCTCTTGAAGCATCTATCTGGACCACTGAGGTTACATCCTCTAGTGGTGGCCAGATGTGGTTGCCAAAGAGGAACTAACCCTCGGACCCATGAATAAGGGGGACCATAAGCATACCGTTTTATTTCAGGAATGCTTCATGGCCTCAACTGGTGCAAGCAAGGATTTGTGGATTCTAGATAGTGGCTGCTCAAGACATATGACAGGATTTGCAGATCTTCTTGCCGATACTATCGAAGCCATCAGGTCCCCCAGTATGTTTTTGGTGATAATGCCAGAGGAAAAATCGTCGGTATAGGTACCATCAAGAGAGGTGCAGTTACTGTACAGAGGTCTCTCTAGTGGATGGTCTGAAACACAACCTTCTATCAATATCACAATTCTGTGATAAAGGAATGCAATGCGTATTTACTACTTCCAGTTGCTATATGTGAAGACATTGCTTCCAATGAGACTCTTCTCACTGCCAACGTAAAGGTAACATTTATGCAGTAGACTTAAGTGCTATTACTGGTGTTGCTAATGTTGTTTTTTGTAGCTAAGAACATCAGTGAGAACTCATGGCTATGGCACAAGAGACTCAGTCACTTAACTTCAAATATCTATCCAAGCTTGCCGGTTCAAATCTTGTTACCGGTCTGCCTCAAGTGTCTGCTGATCAAGCAAAGAAATGCAAGGCCTGCCAGCTTGGAAAACAACATAAGTCATCTTTCCGAAGCAAGCCCTGCATGTCAACTTCTAAGTGCCTCCAATTGCTACATATGGATCTATTTGGCCCCACATCTACAGCAAGTATCGGGGGAAGTAGATACACCTTGGTTGTAGTAGATGATTTCTCTAGATATACTTGGGTGGAAACTTTCAGTCACAAAGATGACACCTATGCTGTTGCCACCAAGTTATTCAGACTACTACAAACTCAGAAAGAAAGCGATATCATCAGTATGAGATCAGACAACGGCACTGAATTCAAGAACAATGGTATTGCTCAGTACTGTGATGATCATGGTATAGACCACAACTTCTCAGCTGCCGGTACACCACAACAAAATGGTGTTGTTGAGAGGAAGAACAGAACTCTCATTGAAGCTGGTAAGACCATGATTGCCGAAGCCAGGCTGCCGAAGTACTTTTGGGCTGAAGCGATCAATACAGCCTGCTTCACCCAGAACAGATCTCTAATCAACAAATTCCATAACAAGACTCCTTATGAACTCTGGAGAGGCAGAATTCCCAACATTGGATTCTTCAAGATATTCGGCTGCAAATGTTACGTGCTATACAATGGAAAAGAGCACAGAGGTAAATTTGATGAGAAAGCTGATGAAGGAATCTTTGTTGGATACGCTAAACACAGTAAGGCCTTTCGAGTTTTCAATAAGAAACTTTTGAAAATTGTTGAATCTGTTCATGTAACCTTTGATGAATTTGATTTGTTAGAGTCTGACAAGGCTCCAAATAGTACTAATGTGTCTAGTGCTCATGAGACAGGTGAATCCAGTAATACTAATCCTGCAGATCAAGTACCAGCTGCTGATCCAGTCATTTCAGCAGAAGAATCAGCAGATTCTCCGTATTTTCCTTCATCAGCAGAACCAGAACCTGCTGATGAATTTCATAATCCGTTTGCCGATGCAAACTCTGCTGATCATCCTGAAGACAGATCTAGCCCTCAACCAATTTCTGTTATAAGACCTATTCCTCCAAGCTTTCATCCACCTCTCACTCAAAGTTCTTCTCCTACACCTTCTGCTGATCTTGATCCTCCTCTAGAATCCTTACAACAAGAATCAGTAAGACAAGATGTGCCGAGAGAAGTCAGAACTGTTCGTGATCATCCATTAGAAAATGTGATTGGTGATGTCTTTGGTCCCAGATTAACTAGGAACCTTAGTAGAGCATTTGCTGAAAGCCTTTTCTCATCTGCTATGGTCTCCGATATAGAACCAAAGAAGACTGAAGAAGCTCTTGCCGATCCTGGTTGGGTTGAAGCCATGCAAGAGGAACTGAATCAGTTTGAAAGATGCAAAGTATGGGAACTTGTGCCAAGACCAACTTCTCAGCAAGTTATTGGTACTAAGTGGGTTTACAGGAACAAATTGGATGAAGCTGGGAAAATCATTAGAAACAAAGCAAGGTTAGTTGCTAAAGGCTACCGTCAAGAGGAAGGAATCGACTACGATGAGACATTTGCTCCTGTTGCAAGATTGGAAGCTATAAGACTTTTCTTAGCCTATGCTGCCTTCAAGGAATTCAAGCTATATCAAATGGACGTGAAAAGTGCCTTCCTGAATGGAGAACTCCAAGAACTAGTCTATGTTGAACAACCACCAGGTTTTGAGGACTCCAAGAAGCCTGATCATGTCTACCGATTGAAGAAAGCACTCTATGGCTTAAAGCAAGCTCCAAGAGCATGGTATGAAACCCTTTCTAAGTTCTTACTTAGCGATGGCTTAGGCTTCACTCGAGGTAAAATCGATACTACTTTATTTGTTGCCAAGCATAAGGGTCATTCATTGTTTTTTCAAATTTATGTCGATGATATTATTTTTGTTCCACTAACGAATCACTTTGCAAGAGATTTGAGAAACTGATGCAGAGCAAGTTCGAGATGAGCATGATGGGTGAACTAACATATTTCCTTGGACTTCAAGTCAAACAACCCATGAAGGAATATTCATCAGTCAAGCCAAGTATGCCAAAGAACTTATCAAGAAGTTTGGCTTTGACAATGCTCACTCTCAAAGCACACCGATGGGCACTAACATTCATTTAGATAAGGATGAGTCTGGTAAGAAAGTAGACATGACTGTCTACCGAGTATGATAGGCTCACTCCTCTATCTTACTGCCAGTAGACCAGATATTATGTTTGCTGTTTTGTGTTTGTGCCAGGTTTCAAGCTGACCCTAGGGAATCCCATTTGCAGGCTGTAAAACGTATTATTAAATATTTATGTGGCACTGCTAACCTTGGATTATGGTATGCAAGAGATTCATCTTTCAATCTTATAGGTTATTCAGATGCAGACTTTGCAGCTTGTAGGGTGACCAGAAAGAGTACAAGTGGAACTTGCCAATTTCTTGGTGATAGATTGGTGTCTTGGTCCTGTAAGCAAGCATCAATTTCCACTTCCACTACTGAAGCTGAGTACATAGCTGCCGGCAGTTGCTGTTCACAGATTCTATGGATGAAGCAGCAGCTGGTTGACTATGAAGTACCATCTCAAATTTGTCCCATCTATTGTGACAACCAATCAGCAATTTCAGTATCAAACAATCCGGTCATGCATTCCAAAACCAAGCACATAGACATCAAATACCACTTCCTGAAGGAACATGTTGAAAAAGGGAATGTTGTTGCTGCTCAAAGTCCATACCGATTTCCAAAGAGCAGACATACTAACAAAGCCCTTGGATCAGAAAAGATTTGAATTCCTCAGAGGTGATTAGGTATGATGATTTTTATGGTTAAAATTGCGCTAACTTTGCTACTTTGTGTTAGTCTGCCGATCAAATCAGCAGAGCATCAAATTATCTTGCCGACTACGAACATGCCGACAAAATCTTGCCGATCGAAAAATTTTGTCAAATCATCTTGCCGATTCTATCTATATATCTTGCCGATTCAAGCTATCTTGCCGATTCAATTATCTTGCCGATTAATGAAATCAAATCAGCACGTCTCTGCAAAAGTTAAGATTCCTGACACATGACGTAAGCAATCAAATCAAAGGTACATCGGTCACACTTTCTCCCTGACACGTGTGTGTACCTTTCTTATCCAAAATCGTGTCAAGATGTATTCCATTTAATGCGATACATCAGCAGGTAAACAGGTCATCATCACTTCTATTTTATTTTTGACTAATTTACCCTTTCTCCCTCTTACTTTTAACTGTTCACCTTACCGATTTGTGTGCGCATTAATTTTTGCGTGCGCACGGTCTCCGAGACAAAAGGTACAGTTATTTCTCTCCCTTGCCCTTTCATATTCTCTCTCTCCCCCATAACATATATAACGCCTTTCAAAATTCCATTAAGCTCTTTCTCCGCCATTTTTCTCTCTGCTCTCTATTCTCTCTATCTCTCCTCATTTCCAGATTATCAGTTCATCGTTTTATTTGTTCATCTATTCATAATCTGGTAAGTGTTTATTCTCTGCTCATTTCTAATCATTTATGGTTTGATTTGTCTTTATTTCTAACATTGAGAGTTATTTGAGTAATTTTGCAGACAATGTCCGGTGAAAAAGATATCTACGGAGGCTATGTGACTCCGACTACTTCAACGACGAAGCCGACGGGGTTTTCTTGAAGAATCTTCTTATTGGGTCCTTGCTTGATTCGTTCATCACTCCATCAGGAGTTAGTTCAGTATTTGTGGATCTTGTCAAGAATTCTTCTCCAACTCTTCTGTTGTTCGCTCTCGTGCTGACTCCTCCGTTATCGTCTCCATCAATTCTACTGTTTTGGGCGTGCAGATCTCTATTTCTCCCTCTTCTATCTCTGAAGTTTTTCCCAATCTTGGGAATGAAGGGTTGAGTGCTCTAGTTGATGAGCAGGAACTGGATAAGGCTTGGATTATCATGAGAGGTGCTGGCACAAGGCTTAGTGGCACTAATCATCTGAAGATTCATTATCCCCGAAGATACTATGCTTTGGCTGAGATAGTTGATAGATGTCTCATTTGCCGATCTGGATCCCACAGCAATATTACTGATGTGCAATTGAAGCTATGGCCGCCATTGTTCTGCAGATTGAGTTCAACTGGTGTGCCTACATATTCAGGATTATCGCTACGGCTGCTGATAAGTGGGCTTCTGACAGATTGAAGAACAAGGCCAATCCTGGAAAAGGATGCCATTATCTGTTGATAAGTATGATTCTGAGGAGAAATGCCAATGTAGTGGCTGCCGATCGCTTTCCATCCAGCTTGCCTTTCAATAGGTTGAAGTTCTTTGATGCTAAGGATTGGAAAAGGATTTCAAAGAATGCTTCCAGTGCCGATGCCCCTTCTGTTGCTCCTGCACCTGTTGTTTCTAAAAGGAAGAAAAAGGCAAAGACCATTCCTTCAGTTGCTTCTCAATCAGCAGCAGTCTCTACTCCTGCTACTTCAATAGATAGGATTCTTGCCGATTCTACTCCTGGTGCTCCAAAGAAAAGGAAACTGATAAAGGTTGCCGATCAAGTGGTGACAAAGAAGGTGAAGCTTGCCGATGAAGTTCCTTCTTCCACTATTCCTCCTGCTGATCCCAGAGCTAAGCTAATTAGGTTTGCCCCTGCTCATCTTGCCGGTGCTTCCCTAACTGCCGATCCTGCTGTCAAGGTTGAAATTCCTGATGAAGAATTCACTGATGACTTTGCCGATGGCAAAAGTATTGAGGATGTCATTGAGAAGCTCAAGTCTCAGACTCCTAGGAAATGCGCTCCAATCAGAAACCCAACCTTCCACACCTTCTACAAGAACCCTTGGTCCTTCACCAACAAGGTCTTGATCAAGAAATGGGTCTTTCCGATTGACCATCTGCCTCCCTTTATTCGTCGTCTTCTTCAGTTTCATGAAGAGATGAAAGACACTGTCACTCCCGGAAATCCTGCTGATTATGTTGATCAAAGGAGTTTGGACAGACGGACTGATATGTGGAAAGAGAAGTTTGTACCTCTATCAAAGTTCAAGCAGTTGAAAGAGGCTGAACTAAAGCTCAATTTTGGTCGGTATTTTGAATTCCTACCACTTTCCTGGAACCAGATCTATCTCTTTCAAGACAGAATTAGACAAGATATGATGGTTCAGGATGTATGGATTATCTACGCCAGGACTTTTAATCAGCTCTCTCAATTCACAGAGTTTGATCCTTATCAGATAGGCAGAATGGAGAATAATGAAGATCTTCTGACCTACAATGATGACGAGGCTCCTGCTGACAGTCCTCTCAATGCTCACTTCTTCAGATCAGTCAAGAAAGTCACTATGGACTTGATTGACAAATCCAATGAATTTCTGCTGAAGCAAGATGCCGATCGCCTAGCTGCCGAAAATCTTGCCGATCCATCTGCTCAAGCTCCTTCTCCCAGCAGCAGCAAGACTTTATCTGATGCCGATGTTCATTCTGCCGATGATGTAGATGCTGCTGATAATTCTTTTATTGCCGATGGTGACTCTGCTGACAGTGATTCTGATGCTAATAATGATGATGGTGCTGATTTGCTTGGTGATTTGGTTTGTGCTCACAAAGCTGCTGCTGACTCTCCTTCCACTTCAGTTACAACAGATAGTGACAAGATGCCAATCAGAACTGTCATGGCTAAAGCTTCCACTGCTGAAGTCTATGCAGAATCTGTACTTGAGGGTGATAGTAGTGTTGAAGGAAGGCATTCCGGTGATTCTATAGTGGAATTTCATGTTGAGCAAACTTCAGACACTCAACCTCTGATGGGTCTATCTGCCGACCTTGCTGCTCCAGTTGAGACAACTATGGACACTCAACAGTTGGATGTATCTGTTTCAGGAGGAGAACTTGCTGAAAAAGTGACTAATGAGACAACTGCTGACACTCATCTTACTGAGAAAACTACAGACACTCAGTTAATATCAGTCACCCCTGAAATACAGATTGTTCCTCCTACTGGAATCAAGGAGGTTGTGGAGTTGGGAGGAGGTGCTGATGATAGTACTCCTAATATGGATGCTGACATTGCTGCTAGTCTACAGTTTGAAGAGATTCTTCATCAGCCTTTGTTCAGCTTGCCGTCCGTTATCATCCCTCTCTTACCGGCTCCTGCTGCTGCTCATGCCGATGTAGATCATGCTGATGAAGCTGATCCTGTTGCTGCTCGTGCCGATGTAAATCATGCCGATGAGATAGATCCTGCTGATTACATGGTGGTTGGAGAACAAGCCTTTGTTGATCCTGATGCTGTTGATACTTCTCCACCACCCAGCTATGATTATTTTCTCAATGGGAAGGATATGATGTGCTCCAACTGGTACACTTCCAATGCATCTATCCCCTCCAACAAATTTGGACAGCCTCTCTTCACTGTTCATCCAAGGTTATCCTTCAAGTATACCTTAGGCAAATGTCCACTCCCCTTCGGCAAAGACCACCCTCATGTAACCAAGCATAAATTCTCTCCAGGAGGTTCTACCAGTGATAGTCCAATCTATCTTCCCTGGATTCTCAATGATGATGACATTGTTCGTTCAAAGGGAAAGACTCCTCGGATTTCTAGACTTAAGAAGAAAGTGGTCTATGACCCAATTCGATCTAGACCAGGACAGATAAAGATTAGAGGTGAATCTACCCTTCCCGGTCCTTCTCCAACTGAAGTGTGCATTACTACAAATGGATGGATGAGAAGCTGCTTGATGATCAATGATCTGCTGACTGACATCATTGAAGTTAGGCATACCAATCCTCGTGGCCTTCTTTATTTAATTAAGTCTGCCGCTTTGGCTATGACTCTGCCATTATTCCATCCTCGTCAGCGTGCCGATCATCTAGTCTATACCTCAAGGCTGATGAATGCCGGGTTAATGACTATGATTCTTGAAGGTCGTGCTTACTTGAACTTAATCTTGGCTACCTTCCTTTCACTTGAAGACAGTGGTATGTTTCTGCTGCCGACTGATCGTGCCGTTATAGTTCATCCTGCTTTTCCTTTGCCGATCTGTCGTGCCGATGATTCTGATGATCTCATTGTCTCAACTTTTGTCCCTGCCGATTTCTTCTCTTATGCTGATGATGCTGCCCTTCAATGGTTCTTACTTATTCCGGCTGCTCCTGTTCCTCCCTCTCCATCTCAGCCGATCTTGATCTCCTCTGATGATGAGATGATGACTGATGATGTGCTTATTGAAGATGCTGATCTGAATAATGAAGATTTTATCCCTTCAATAGTGCTCCCGTCGTCTGCCAGTATTTTCCAGCCTACCATCGTCAACAGTCTGTATGAGTATTTGAAGTTTAGTGAAGGCGATTTCACAAATCAGCAAGTGCCTGCCACTCGTGCTGATGTTGGTGATATGGCTCTTTCTGTTGGTGACCTGGTTAAGGATGTTCATAAAGACCTGGTTAAGCGTCTACGTAAGTCCAATCAGGAGGAGGAGAATACTCTGGTTAAAGAATTGAAAGCTCTCCTTGCTGACAGAGACGAGCGTATTATGGCTCTTTCTGAATCCTTGGGGACAACTCATAACATTCAACAGAATCTTGTTGATAATCAGAGGCTGCAGATAAGAGATATGGGAAGACTTGAAACAGAATTGTCTAAGACCAAAGCTGCCCTTGCCGAAGCTAATCTGAAGATAGCTGCTCTTGAAGCCAACAACAAGATGCTGTCTGAAAGATTGGAAAGTGCGCAGAGAAGACAGAGCAAAGCAAAGAGGAAAGCTGAAAGAAAAGAAGAAAGAGCAAGGAAGAAGGCTAGGAAGACTGAATCTACAAAGGACTCAACTCCAGCAGCAGATCCCAAGATTTCTGATCCTCCAGCTGCTGATCCTTGAGTCACATAGCCTATGATGTAGATATCTTATTGAAGACCTTCACAGACAAATTTCTTTGCTTATAAAATTTTTATTGTGCTAATATGTTTTTCTTATATTTGTGTTGTTATCTGCATTATTCTGTGCTATTTCCTTTTGCAGATCATCACTCTTGCCGATTCCTTGAACCGGCTTCACCATTTATTTTGGTGAATCCACCTCTTGCATTAGACATCTAGTGTGACTTACCTTAGGATTTGGTTATACCTAGATATCCTTAGAAATCTTTTCCCTAAGATAAGTGATGTCTTTAGCTTTAAGGGTGATTGGACTTAAGTAATTAGGAGGAGATTGTTGTTCAAATAGATACCTAGGTCCTAGAATTACTTAATCCCAATCATGTCTACACTTAGGGTCCCCCAATTTTATTAGAACCTTTTTAAGGTGCCCTTAGGATCCTTTGTGATCAGCACAGGTGTATTTCAACTCTTCAACAAGACAAACCAGCAAGAGGAAGCAAATCAGCAGATCAGTTAACAAAGTTGCCGATCAACTCCATGCCGATCAACTTGATACACAAGTTGCCGATCAACAACATGCCGATATAATAGACAGTCTGCACTGTCAGTCAGGTGACATCATTTCATTAAAGTCAACCTTGCTGATTGTCTCTATACTGTTTTATTATAAAGTAGTTTACCTACTCTGTAATGATTTCTACGCCGTCTGACACATAGCTACTTTTAGCTATACTCTGTCTCTACTTGCTTTTGCAGGTAACCGGTTGAGACAAAGGGGTCTTTACCCATCAGACTTTTAAGGCACGCGTATCTTCGCCATTAATGCCAAGGATACTGCATTAAATGCTCCTCACCTACCCAGCTGGAAATTCAAATGTTATCCTTCTTCAACAAGCTAAGACATTAACTCCTCCTATATATAGAGGACTCAGTGCATTGAAGAAGGTTGGTGATTTTAGTGCATTGAAGAGAATTGGTTGTTTGCAGCATTCATTGAAGCTCAAACATTCCTTGTCCAGATAATCATTAGATCATTTAATAGGACATACACTTGTGCACAAACTCTACAACACTGTTAGTATTCCCGAACTAGATTATTTTAAGGAATACGTTGTCTGAGTTTTCACACACCCACCTGAGTGAGATAAGTTCTTTTGAACTTGCCGCTCAAATACACTTGGTCAGATATTTGCTTTACGATTCATTAAACTATCTCTAGAATTTAGTCTTTGTATCCGGCAAAGCCGCTCTTGTAATAGACTAGGGATATTTAATAGTGCTCTTAACCCAAATCCAAGTTCTGACCAAACTTGGTAGAGGACGTAGCAGTATTTACACTGTGAACCTCTCCAAATCTCTGTGTCCTCTGTTACTTACTGTCCTTGCCGGTTGGAACTCTATCACCGGCAAATCATTACTGTTCTTGCTGACTCATCATCATTTCCATTGACCAATCTCTTGAAACTGCATTGAACTTTTAGAAACTACTTTGTGTTTAAACCAAGCTCTCAAAACCTTTTTATAAACTGATTTTGTGTGAGTTAAAACAAGTCATATCTTCTCCGCTGCGCTTACTGATAATAGTTTGCAATCTGATAAGTGACTTTGCATTTATAAACGTGTTTCTTTGAAAAGTTTTAATTAGGCTATTCACCCCCCCCCTCTAGCCTATTTTCCTACCAATTGGGCCTAACAGATGGCAAGTGTCAAGCTAGCTTTGAAGAGTTGAATAAGAGGTTGACTACAGCTCCTATCCTTGCGCTTCCTAATGGAAATGATGATTTGGTAATTTATAGCGATGCTTCTAAAGAAGGCCTCGGGTGCGTGTTAATGCAAAACGGAAGGGTGATTACGTATGCTTCAAGAAAGTTGACTCCGAGTGAACAAAATTATCCTACCCATGACATGGAGCTTGCGGCTATTGTCTTTGCGTTGCACAAGTGGAAACATTATCTGTACGGAGCCAAATTTGAGATTTTTACCGATCATCAAAGTTTGAAGTACCTTTTCTCCCAAAAAGAGTTGAATAACAGGCAAAGAAGATGGATGGAGCTATTGAAGGATTATGATTGTACTATCTCTTATCACCCGGGTAAAGCAAATGTGGTAGCTGATGCCATTAGCCGGAAATCTTTTATGGCTTCATTGATGGTGCGTGAATGGAAGATGTTAGAGGATGCTCGAGATTGGGATCCTTGTGAGTCAAAGCATGGGGCTATTTTTGCGAGTATTCAAGTATTACCAGTTTTGATTCAACAAATAAAAGAAGCTCAGAAGGATGATCCGGAGTTGGTGAAAATCGTAGATAAAATCAAAGATGGAAAATTTGAGGATTTCTCTCTTAATCCCGAAGGAGTGTTAACTTTTAGAGGTCGGTTATGTGTGCCTTGCGTGAATGAGATTAAACGCCAAGTTCTTGATGAGGGCCACAAGTCGAGGTATACTATTCATCCCGGGAGTACAAAAATGTATCAGAATTTGAAGCAGCACTTTTGGTGGAATAATATGAAGAGAGAAATAGCGGATTATGTATCTAAATGTTTGACATGTCAACAAGTGAAAGCTGAACATCAAAGGCCTGCGGGGTTACTTCAACTGTTAGAGATTCCGGAATGGAAGTTGGAACATGTTACTATGGATTTCGTGACGGGATTACCTCGCACTCGAAGAAGGTTTGATGCAGTTTGGGTGGTCGTGGATAGATTGACCAAGTCTTCTCATTTTCTACCTATTGAGATTTGTTACTCGATGGAAAGGCTTGCAACCTTGTATATAAATGAGATTGTGAGATTGCATGGAGTTCCGGTGAGTATTGTGTCTGATCGTGACCCTAGATTTACATCTCAGTTTTGGCAAGCGTTTCAGAAGGCTTTGGGTTCAGAGTTGAAGTTTAGTACAGCTTTTCATCCCCAGACAGATGGGCAGTCAGAAAGGACTATTCAGATTCTCGAGGATATGTTGCGAGCTTGCTCAGTTGATTTTTCAGATTCTTGGGATTCTCATTTACCTCTCGTGGAATTTGCCTATAATAACAGTTTTCAGTCAAGTATTGGGATGGCCCCGTATGAAGCTTTGTATGGGAGGAAATGTCGGTCTCCGATTTTTTGGGATGAAGTGGGAGAAGCAAAGATTTGGGGTATTGATATGGTGAACAAATCAGTTGAGGAAGTTAAGCTTATCTGAGATCGTTTGAGTACCGCTCAGAGTAGACAGAAAAGTTATGCCGATCACCGGAGGCGAGATCTTGAGTTTCATTCGGGTGACTTTGTGTTTTTGAAGGTTTCACCTAAAGTGGGGATTCGAAGGTACGGGAAGAAAGGCAAGCTGGCACCGAGGTACATTGGCCCATTCGAGATTCTGAGTAGAGTTGGTGATAGAGCGTATCGTCTTGCGTTACCCCATTCTCTTGACAAGATCCATAATGTTTTTCATGTCTCGATGCTTAGAAAATATGTGTATGATCCTTCTCATGTCTTGTCCGAGATTCCCGAGGATATTGAACCGAGTATGTCTTACGAGGAGCATCCAGTCCAAGTTATTGATTCAAAGGTTCAAGAATTGCGAACTAAGAGTATTCCCCTTGTTCGAGTTGTGTGGAGAAATCATAACGTGGAAGAGTCAACTTGGGAGCTTCGGGAAGAGATCGAGAGGAAGTACCCTTGGTTGTTTGAGGGTTGAGGTAAGCAATCCTAAAATTCGGGTCGAATTTTCTTTAAGGGGGAGTGAGTGTAACGACCCCAAAATTCGTTTTATTTATTTTAATCTTTATTTTATATTTTTATAATTTTAATTTAAAATCATATGTGTATTTTATGTGTTGCATCATCTTATATGAATTTGCACATCTTATATGATTATTTGTGTTAATTAAAATGTTAGTAGTAAAGTTTATTAGGGGAGTTAAGTGTTAATGGAACTATAAGGGCTCTATTGAAAGTATAGTTGAGGGGTTTATGTGCTAAAGGTGGAAGTGGAGGGACTTAAATGAAAGTTTGAAATTAGCAAAACCATCCTTATTTCCCCTCCCTCTCCATGCGGTTCACACACACTCAACAAAACCAATTTTCCCAAAATCATTTCCTGAGAATTCCTCCATTGTTGACTAAGGTGAAGTTTGTTCTTGTTCATTTTCTTTTATTTTATTTATTACTCCTTTTTCAAATCTAATTACATATAAATGTTCAGGGTGTTGATTAGATCATATCTACCGATCAATATTATTTTTCTTGACACTTTTTCCGGGAAATAGGTAAGTTACTAATCCTCATTTAAATGTTAAAATGGTCATAAGTATGCTTGATATGCTTTATATGTGATAAAACAATGTTTTGGTATGTTTTATTTATACTTGTAAATTTGGGACAAAGGGAGTAGTATGAAAATGGTATTGTTGGGTGTTAGTATTGTTCTTAGGCTGAGTTTTAGCCTTTGTGTAAGTGTAGATGTTAAGTGTTGCAGACATTTGTAATTTTGGGTTGTGAAATGTAAGGAGTGAACTTTGGTTAAGTTTTTAGGTCTACCGGGTGATGTGGGCGGCCGCCCAAAAATGGGCGTGCGGCCGCACACCTATCTGAAGGGTTTTCTTCATGGAACAGAGTATTTTGGGCGGCCGCACAGCCCTGTTTGGGCGACCGTCCAGTTATCTGGAAAAGTTTAGAGTTTTCAAACTAAGGGGTTTAGAGGTCAATCTTGGTCTAGTTTTTGGGTAGTGTCCTAAAGTAGTTAGATGATTGTTAGGGATCACTAATGTGGTAGAAGTGGTACCTTTGTGTACACAAGTGTTGTTAAATGTGAGTAATGGATTTAGTGCACATTGTTGAACACTTTGTAATGTGTTGAATGGTTCATCTTCTTGATGTATTTGGCATGGTTCCCTACATTGGAATCATTGTCCCTGATTGGTGTTTAAGCAAGTATTTCTATTGGGTGCTTGCGTGTAAAGTCCAGCTGGTACTTTTGTGTGTGTTGGGCAGTGATAGGGATTATAATGGTCTCCCGAGCCAAGTACATTATAAGGCTCCTATCATTGATTTCCCATTTTTAACCCCCTTCCTTAGGCCAAAGGTTGGGCACTTTGGGTTATGACTTTGTGTCATTTTCCCCGTTGTTGTTGTTGTTTGGTTCCGGAACCCGTTTCAGCTCTTCGATGCTGCTCAGTTGATGCCTCTCAGATGGCTATTGTTTGGTTTGAGAACCTTGGCTCAGTATCCATGTATGAGTGTTCATTTCCGCTTTATGTGTTGCATGATGAGTTGGTCGTTATTTCCAACCGGTATGGGATGGTTGGCGATAGGGAGCCTCTCATATTATGTGCTATGTGCTATATGATCATTTGTGGCATTGTTCCTTTATGTTTATCATATTAGCATGTAATGTAGTTGCATTTTAGTAACTTACTGAGATTTATTCTCACCCTTTATTTGTTTACCGTTTTAGATAAGAAGGAGCCCAGGGGATAGTTCACACACACAGGGAGGACGTCGAGGAGATCTTTGGGTAAGACATTTTGGGAAATGTTGTGTAAGTAAAGGATACATTATGTAAATGTAATACCTTTTGGGTAGTGTACCCGTGACTTGGTTTGTATCATCTCTTTTAGTAGATGTTCGTGTTTGTAATTAAGTAAGTAAAGTTAGTAGTTGTAGCCAAGTGGCTTAGTACTTGTTTGTGAAAGGTTGTTTTGTGACTTGAAGTCATGTTTTAGTATCGAGTTGGTTGTGTGAACCTTTTTATAGAAAGTATATTTCGAAAATTTTTCTCAAAAATGTTTTATGACGTCTTCCGTGCGTGTCCCGGACGTGGGGCCAAGTAGGACCACGGGCCGGGGCGCGACATTTAAACACTAACAACAAATAATAAAACTATTTAATAAACAAATCATATACTTACTTATCTAGAATCTGCTGCCTGGTTTGGCGCTTCAACACCGGCTCACAAGTGGCGTTGTCCCAGATCTTATGGGCTCGGTGATGACCAAACCCGTACAACAACTCAAACACCTCCGGGCCGCCACCGGGGTTACTCTTAAGCTCCCACTCTTCATCCTTAGCCTCTTTCCCCTTTCTGGTCCGTGCCTCCCCTCTAGCCACCCGTGGCGCAGACCGCCTCTTGCGAGGCCTCAAAGCTAAACTCTCCTCCGCCTCCTCCTACTCCTCCTCCACCTCATCATCATCACCAGATCTGTGTGCCTCATGCACAAATGCACCTCCGGAACGAGTACCAAAATATGACTCCTCCTCCGACCCCTCTGAGCCCGTCCTAGAATCTCTACGCTCTAAATCCTCACTATCCGTCTCATCATCCTCAGCCTGCTCAATCACGACATTCTTGTCGTGCCTCATTTTGGTACGTGCAGCTGCCTCCTCGGCCTTCCTCTTTCTATTAGAGGTAGTCGCAGGTTTACGTCCCTACAAAAAAATTAAATAAGAGACAATAAATAAGCAACAATTCTAGTTGAAATATTTAACAACAAAATTTAAAAAAATTCGACAAACAAACAGTGCTACAAACATTACCTACAACAATGAATCATCAATCTACAAGTTTTTCAACCACAGTTTTTATTTCGTGTGCTAATACACGAAATGTTGAGTGGATTTCGTGTATATGTACACGAGATGCTTCCCTCATCTCGTGTATTATAACACGAAATGTAACTGTTTTATCATTTTACAATTCGTGTGAAAATACAAGAGATGGGGAGAAGCAGCTCGTGTACATATACACGAAATGCACATCAACATTTCGTGTATTAGCACACGAAATGTAAACTGATTCATCACTTTACATTTCGTGTGCTAATACACGAAATGTTGACAAGTATCTCGTGTGTGTTCATACGAAACACACCCCGACAGTTCAAATTTTATACCCACCAATTCGTATCCAATTCAAACAAAAAAACCCAATTTATGTTACGAAATCACAATTAGAACCATTTAGGATAGGTTTTGTTAGAGCAATAACAAGACTTGATAAGAAAAGTGAGCAATCACAAGAACACAGATTTACGTGGTTCACCAACTTGGTTACGTCCACGGGGAGGGGAGAGAATATTATTATCAATCTGGAGAATTCTTTACAAGATCACACTAATCTATGCTAGCACGAATTTTTGTCACAAAATTCCTGACTGTGCTAAAACCCTAGATCTAGAATTATTGATCTTCTCTGAGCACTCTAATAATTTGTCTATGACAATCTGAGGTGTGATTTTAATCTAAACTACTGGCCTCTATTTATATTAGTAAAGTTTATCTCAAAATCTCTTAGGAACTTGGAAACCTAGTCCAAAACTGACTTGGAAACCTTCCTTCTGCGCTCTGTCCCGGAATTACGAAATCTCTCTGTTGTTTAATCCTTTAACTCGGCGTCCCAAATTCAAAGGCATTATCCCAACAATCTCCACCTTGACTTTGAATCTCCATGACAACAAACCTTTTCTCCCCCTCACCTCTTCTGCTATCTAATAGCTGCGAACATTCAGCAAGTTCAAACAATGTTGGAACTTGCTTCCCGTCACGAGTTTTGTGAACATGTCTGCAGGGTTGTTCGCCGCCCCTACCTTCACCTTTACCCGTTTCTCATCCCTTAGGAAATGATATCTGACATCAATGTGCTTGGTCCTCTCATGATGAACCCCAAGATTGCTGATCAATCCCTTCAACCATATTCCTTCCTTAGTGGACTCTGGTAATGCCACGTATTCTGCCTCTGTTGTAGACAACGTCACTGTCGTCTGCAATCTAGCCTTCCAACTGACAACTGACCCACCAAGCGTGAACACATATCCGGTCTTCGATCTTCTTGAGTCAACATCACCCAAATCTGAGAAACCCTTGACTGCACATTCTGTCCCATCTCCACAGACGAGTCTGACGTCGCTAGTGAGAACTGTAGTATACATCAAACTACCAACTACACTAGCATAGGATACTGGAGCCATATACTCTTTCTCCTCAACCGATTTGGGCCCAAACGCGACTGTATGTGCATTCACTGCACCCGGAGTATCTATAGTCTTAGCTGTCGACCCACCAAACCTTTCTGAAACTTTCTTGATGTATCTTTTCTGGGATAAGAACAGTTTCCGTTTGGCTCTGTCTCTATAGATCTCCATACCCAGAATTTTCTTCGCGTTACCCAAACCCTTCATCTCTTCGACTTCTGAATCTCTGACTTCTTGACTGCTGCTATCATATAGCTGTCAAATCTCTTGTACCACTGCCTAGGCGATTGCTTCAATCTACAAACTTGATCTTCCTTACCAGGAACTTGGAATCCTTCCGACTCTGTCATGTATATCCCTCCTTCTATTGCTAGCAACACTCTGATCGAAGTGTGTCTGACCACTGTTGAGAAGATCCCATTGTAGTCCACCTCTTCTTTCTGTGTGAAACCCCTTGCAACAACTTGAGCTTTATACTTGAACCCTTCTGCCGGTGACATCCTTTCCCTTTTCTTGAAGATCCACTTGCAAGTGACAATCTTCCTGCCTTCTGGCCTTGTAGTCAACTTCCAAGTCTGATTCCTGTGAAGAGACTCCATCTCATCACCCATAGCCGCATACCACTGAGATGACTCTGAACATGTATCTGCTTTATTGAAAATAGAAGGTTCCGCAAGAACGGGCTCTACTTCCTCAGAAACCTGCAGTGCATAAGACACCAAGTCTTCAAATCCATTCCTAAAATTAGCTCTTCTAGACCCTCCTTGTGCTAACCCATGTTCTTTAGGAACTGAACTTGAACTTTCTGGTGCTTCAGTCTTTGTCTCTGTTGGTGGATCCTGATTAACATCTGACTGTGGGATAACTAACTCTTCAGTATCTTGTTGCTCCACCTGTTTTTCAACATCTGACTGTGGTACAACTAACTCTTCAGTATCTTGTTGCTCCACCTGTTTATCAACACCGCCAACACTTGAAACAATCATGGATTTACCAGTCCATACCTCATAGGAAACTTTGAGGCCAATACCGGTATGAAGTCCATGATTAATCAAGTAACATGTTGTACTAAGCGCTTCTGCCCAGAAACGTTTAGACAACTCTGCATTGGAGAGCATGCACAACGCTCCCACAAGCCATGTCTGATTTATTCGTTCTGCTACACCATTCTGCTGTGGCGTGCCTCTGCTGGTGAGATGTCTAGAAACCTCCACTTCTCTGCAAAACGAATCGAACTCAGTACTGCAGAACTCCAAACCATTATCTGTCCGGAGCTTCTTGATCTCTTTCTCTGTCTTGTTATCCACTACTGTCTTCCAGTCCTTGAAATTCCTTAGAGCCCCATTCTTGTGCTCCATGATAACCACCCAAGTCTTCCTCGAATAATCATCAACCATAGACAAGACATATCTGTGCCCCCTTAGAAATCCCTGACGTGAAGGTCCCCAATACTCTGAGTGGATGTAATCCTGAACGCCTTTAAGATCCTTGATCTTATGGCCATAAAGAAGATCTCTGCTAGTCAACTCATGCATCTCTCGAGTGCTCATGTGACAGAGCCTGATATGCCACAGCTTAGACATATCTCCCTCATTCACCTCTTCTGATGCAGCCATAGTCGACTCTGCAAGCGTCTTTCCATGGAGGAAATACAAGGAGCCCCGCTTAAGGCCTTTCAGCATCACTTCTGAACTGTTACAGACAATATCTGCTCCACCTTTACCTTTGAAACTGAACCCTTTGCTGTCTAACTGACTAAGAAAAATCAGATTCTTCGTCATAAGCGGAACGTGTCGAACCTCGTTCAAAGTGACAACCCTACCATCATGAGTCCTGACCTTGATCGAACCAATACCGACAACCCTGCAGACTGTACTGTTGGCCATGCTTATATCACCGCCAGCTATCTGCCTATAACCGGTAAACCATTCTCTCCTAGGACTGATATGGTAAGACGCTCCTGAATCAAGAATCCACGCATTAGATGCGCATGCTGATTCTGATGTTACTAGAGCATAATCCTCATCTGAACTGCAATCTCTGGCCGTCATGGCCTCTGCTGTGAATGGTGCCTTGCCTTGCTTCCTTCTGGGATAGTCGAACTTCCAATGCCCCTTCTCTTTGCAGAAATTACAGATATCCCCAGGTTTCGGACCCTTCTTGTGTGAAGAATTACCTTGATTGTTCTTCCTCCCACTAGAACCCCTGCTGTTGCTACTACTAGCAACCAAATCTGATGACTGGGTACCTGCCTCATTCCCACTCGCCTTTCGGCGCAATTCCCTCGTCTTGAGAGAAGTTTTCACTTCCTCTAGAGAGATCCCATCTTTACGGTTTATGCACGAATCGACATAATGTTCATAAGACATAGGTAAAGATACTAAAAGCTGCAAGGCTGCATCCTCGTCATCAACAACTACTCCTATATTACGCAGTTCAAGTAATGCAGAAGTAAATATGTCAAGATGATCATTTATGGGCGTACCTTCAGTCATACGACAATCATATAGCTTCTTCTTCAGGTATAACTTGTTGGTCAATGAACGTGTCATGTACATATCTTCCAACTTCAACCAAAGATCGCTTCCGGAGTCTGTTCCTGCAACATTGGTTAGGATCTCATCATCCAACTGTCTGATGATCTTGGCGTGAGCCTTCTGATCTAACTTCTTCAATGCCGCCACCTCCTTCGCTGCTGCTATCTTGTCCTTCTCTGACTGTTCTGCTGTACCTTCTGTGGTGACTGCCTTACCCTTGGGATCCTTACGATCCCTGATTGCAATCTTCAACGGTTCCCATAAATCTTTGTCTACCAACAAAGCCTTCATCTTGATCTGCCAGAGAGAAAAACTATTCTTCCCATTGAACTTGTCGATCGAATCTGCTCCTTGACCCATCTTCTTGTTCTCTACAGCGGAATCCCTGAATCTCTAACCACGAACCAAAGCTCTGGTGCCACTAAGAGAAATCGCAACAAGAAACTCCAAACGCATATAATCGAAGACAAAACACCAGCAGCTTCTGTCCGGATACAATTTCGGATGCTACGAACATCAAAATCCAATCTCCACTGTTCAGATCGAAGATCTATGAGTCCCGAAGCTACTCACCGAAAATCAGCACGATCCAACGGCGAACGAACGCGCTACGCCTTTTTCTTCACCGCTGCGCTGGATAAAAACGGACCAGAAACTGCTACCTTGTTTTTCTTCGATCTTGGATCGCTTCCGTCGATGCTAATTCTCCTTTTCAACCAGGCTCTGATACCACTTGTTAGAGAAATAACAAGACTTGATAAGAAAAGTGAGCAATCACAAGAACACAGATTTACGTGGTTCACCAACTTGGTTACGTCCACGGGGAGGGGAGAGAATATTATTATCAATCTGGAGAATTCTTTACAAGATCACACTAATCTATGCTAGCACGAATTTTTGTCACAAAATTCCTGACTGTGCTAAAACCCTAGATCTAGAATTATTGATCTTCTCTGAGCACTCTAATAATTTGTCTATGACAATCTGAGGTGTGATTTTAATCTAAACTACTGGCCTCTATTTATATTAGTAAAGTTTATCTCAAAATCTCTTAGGAACTTGGAAACCTAGTCCAAAACTGACTTGGAAACCTTCCTTCTGCGCTCTGTCCCGGAATTACGAAATCTCTCTGTTGTTTAATCCTTTAACTCGGCGTCCCAAATTCAAAGGCATTATCCCAACAGGTTTAAACTATACTTAAGCGTTATATAATCGATTTTAGGCATAAAAGTAAAGTTGGGTTTTCAAATTGAAAGTTAGGGTTTTAGATTAGGAATTACCTGTGTACCGGCGGTAGAGGACGCGGCGCCGGCGCCGGACTTGCCGCCGACGGTGGGTAATTTATTCATTGTTGGCGGTTGTCGTCGATTTGTACGCGGAGGAGGCGTCGGCGTCGTGTGCGAGAGAGATGGAGGGACGGAGTGTTTTGTTCAAACTGGGAATTGGGTATTTTTTTGAGTATATATATAAGAGTAGATTAGTAATTTACTCATGCCTTGTAAATAGTGTGCCTTGTATATAGTAGTACCCTCATAAAACGCTTTAATACATAAAACTTTTTGAACCATTTTACCCATACGCCTAAAATCTAATGTACTGTAGATGTGTTGATAGCCATTAAAAATTAATACTCCCTCTGTCCCAGTTTAAGAGTAAATTTTTTTCTAAAAAGACGTCCCATTTTAAGAGTCAAAATATTAAAATGGATAGTGGGTCCTAAATGTCATACACACAACAATTATCCACTAACTTTTCTCTACCCCACTTTCTCTCTCTTACACAACTATCAAGACTCACAACACATCAATTCTTCTTAATTTTTGAACTCACTCAGTTTTTGACTCTTAAAATGGAACGGAGGGAGTATACTCCTTGCCAAAAAAAAAATTAACAATACTCCGTATACCACATTCCAAATCAAACGCAACCTTCTAAAAGAGGCGAGATTGAACATTATATAAGAATATAAGAATTAGTAAAGACTACACTTATATGAAAGAAAATAAGATTTTGTTGATATTTTATCTATATTTAATAATCCATTCACATACAACCATTTCCCATTTCCTTTTCACCCCTACCATGCTTTCCACAAACTTCCCATCTTCCCCACTAAAAAAAGCCATGTCTGACATAAAAAAAATGGAAATCTTTCCAAAACTTTTTTCTTCAATATAGTCTACTAATCTTGTCCAAAAATATGAGATTCTCACCCTATCTAAGTTTTTCAAAAACTGAAATTACACCAATTGGTTGTTGGGTTGAAAATTTTGGTAGGGTAAAGGGTGCTTAATATCCTGGGGGTTGTGTGAAAGTAAAAAAAAAAAAAAAAAAATTACTGTGATGGTTTGCTGGGTTTTGTGGAGTGAATATGTTGAACTCAAATTCGATGTTACAATGAGAAATTTATGGTAGTGAAGACTCCAGTTTTAGAAATATTTTTAATTTGTAAATTTTACTTTTTTCCCCATCTCAATTTTATCTAATAGTATCTCATATATTTTATATTTGAATTTTTTTTTGGTCAATTATATTTGAAATTTTAAAAAATATAAGATAATTTTTTATTTTTAAAATGCTTGAACCCAAAAGCATACTCCCTCCGCCTTTTTAGTCTGTTCACTTTTGGTCAAGGGGAGTAAACTTTGACCAAATATTTAATGTCAATCTAATCATCCTAATGAAATTCTAACAATTGTAATTGATAAATAATCATTTAATTTATCAATAATAATTTAAAAAAATTTCATTAGGATTGTTAGATTGACATTAAATGCTTGGTCAAAATTTACTCCCATTGACCAAAAGTGAACAGTCTAAAAAGGCAGGGAGTACTATTTACAGCTTTTAAGAAAAGAATATTTCTACAGAACATGTAAATCTTAACCAATACGGAGTATGTCACTCAACTTTATTGATTTTTTTTTTCTGCAATGTTTTTTATTAGTTTTTCATGCACTAAAAATTTATAAAACTAAAATATAATGTGGTAAGTAAAGTAAAAAGTGACGAAAATAAGAATGAGTCAAGCTTTTGGGAGTCATCAATTTATGAAATAGTACACCCACAACACTGTGGTGGGTGACTGATGAATTGAAATGAAATGAAATTAATTGACATTTAAGTGGTGTAGATTTTTTTTCTGGTAGGTTGATCGGGTAATTTAAGTGAGTTGGGTTAATTAATATCAATAGTTTGTTTTAGATAATTGACAATTATTTTTAAGATTTTTATTTTGAAAATGAACATTCATATTGTATGAAAGTTGTTTTGGACATTAATCATTTGCATTATTTTTACAGGTTGATAAAAAGGGAGTTGAAAAGATAGGAAAAAGAAAAGAGAGCAGTTGTGGCAACTTTCAATTGAAGTGGTAGTAAAAAGTGAAGGAAATAAGTATCATGCCACATTTGTAAAAATAAGAACTCATTGTCTATGTAATAACCTGAATTTTAATTTAATTATTTATTTTAATTTCGGTTTTGTTAAACTAATTAAATGATAATTAGAGTTATAAAGTAATTTAAAGAAGTGGGCCCAAGGAATTTGAATTGGCCCGAAAATAGTATTAGTAAACCCAACCCAATTAATCTACCCAAGAGTATAAATACTTGAGTTAGTGAATGTTAGGGTATTTTGGTTTTTATCAAAAACCAATTAAACACAAAAAGGAAAAGAGAAAAAAACCCTAAACCTTACCTATAGCAGCCGCCGGCCAGAAGCAGGAGGGAGGAGGAGCTGCGACAGTTTTTTTTGAAATCTAATCCGATCATTCTCAAGGTAATGTAAAATCCTAAATTCTAGTTTTCGTTTCATTCGATTTGGAGTATTATTGAATTAGATATGAATTTTTAAAGGTTAGAATTATTATTGTTCTAGGATGATTAACCTTGAAGTTTAATGTTTAACTTGATGATTAGAATGGTGGGAATTGAATGTTATAACAATAAGATCATAACCCATGATTAATCTTGAATTAGGAATCAAAAGAATATGGATCTAAATCAATTAGCATGTTTAAAAGAATTGTCTAGTTGATGAGGAGATGAAGTAAAGTATTAGAATTAATGTTTAGAAAATAAAAGGAGTAACAAAACCAGGATTTTGAACCCATTAAGGTTCGGCCGAATGGCCATGATTATGTTGGGTATGTTTTGGTTGATTTGTTAAGGTTTTGGTCTATTTTAAAGCGTCAAAGTTAGTTTTCCAACCGAAAAGGACCAAACTGCATATTTTAAAAATCTGAAATAGTTAGATTTTTGACTTTTCCGTCAGTAACTAGCTGGAAGGCCTAACTGAAGGACTAGACTGCATATTTTAAAATCTGAAACAGTTAGATTTCTGACTTTTCCGTCAGTAACTAACTGGAAGGTCTAACTGAAGGACTAAACTGCAAAGTCTAAAGTTTCTGAGGGACCAATCTGAAATTAGTCCAAAGTTGAAGGACTAATTTGCAATTAATCCAAAGTTGAAGGACTAATTTGCAATTAAACTAAAGTCAAAGGACCAATCTGCAATTAATCTAAAGTCGAAGGACCAAATTGCAATTAGCCCAAAGTTGAGGGACCAAATTGCAATTAACCCAAAGTTAGAGGACTTAATTGCAATTATATCAAAGTTAAAGGACTGACTCGTAAATCAAAGTCAGAGACTTAAACGTAAGAAAAGAAGTAACGAAGTAAAGGAGTTAAAACGCATCTCTCAGTTAACTAAATAGAAATAGTTAACAATGTTGAGAGTACTAAAGTAAATTACTCCGTGCCTTGTAGATCTGCACAGAGAGGAGATTGCAAGGAAAAGCAATTCAGGTAAGGGATTACGTTCCTTACAGTATTTGAACTCCTGTTTATTGGAATTCGGTATTTCTTTCTAAAGTTAGCTATCAGTATGGCATGATAGTATTTGAATGAACTCTGCGTTATTGAACGTTCTTTGAAAGAATCTATACTTAGTGATGTCCCCATCGATCTACTAAGTATCGAAGTTTGAAACTTGTATCACATACTTGTACCATGGTATGTTCTAATTTTAACTTGTAAGTTAATCGCTTACTCGTTAAGGCATTTAATTTTAACTTGTAAGTTAATCGCTTACTCGTTAAGGCATTTAATTTTAACTTGTAAGTTAATCGCTTACTCGTTAAGGCATCCAATGTCCAGTTAGAAAAGACATTGACGGACAGTCCAGTTAGAAAAGACTCGTCCTTAAACTAGGGATTGCATGAGTGATCACATGCCTTCTCTCAGGGATTGTCTGATTACAAGGATGATTCTAGACCCCGAGCATATGTGTGTGGATACCATATATGTTACGACCCACACTATTGGCTGAAGAAGCTAGGTGTATAAACTGTACCTTTGGCATTGAGGTTATAATGTACGTTACCAAGGAATTGACGGAACTTGAATGAATCCCTTTGGATTGTAGTGCCATAATCCTTTGAAAGTAAAATCTTAAAAGTAATATGACTGCATTGTTCTGCAGTCTTGAATCCAAAAGTAACTGAACCTATCCTTGTAAAAGTTATTCGAAGTACTCGTTCTGGTCGTCTCTCCTTAGTAACCGGAGAGGCCACGTATGAACTTACTGAGCATTCGTTCGCTCATCCCTTCTCTATAAATTTGTTTTCAGGATTTAAGTAGAAGGACAAGACAAGGAAAGCAGCCGTAGGAAGACGGTGGACTGAAGATTCTTAATTTAATAGTTTAAGTACGTTTATTTATCTTGATGTAAGTTGAAGTACATTAATGGTTAGGGTTGTTACCTACCAAGACAAGTTTAAGTTACGCTTCCGCTATTGTTTGAATTTATGGTTAAATAAGGGGCCGTTGTGAACCCTAATTTGAAGTATTTATTATTGTTATTTATGGATATTTAATGCCATTAAATGCTCAGATATTATAAGAAAATTCGGGGTGTGACAGTCTAACTTTTGAAATCCCTTATTTTCTTGATCTTATAGTATTTGTTTGATTGTGTTGCTGCTCATTGCATATTATTGTTGGCCAAGAGAGTACTTAAGTATAAATAGAGGGTAAATCTAAAGAGAGTTCCAGTATAATTCCATTTAGATACAATTAAGTCAAAGTTATAATTTTTCTACAAATTTATAGTTGAAGTATTTATGAACCATGAAAATTGGAACATCAGATGTGAAAGAAAAATAGTACTCTCTTTGTTTTGAAATTAACGTTCAAAAAATTTCAAATTTGTTTTTTGGTTAAAAGTAAATTTAAAACTTTTTAGGACGTTTATATTTAAAGACAGAGGTAATAAGATACTGAAAAAGTGAGTCGATGGCTTAAGTCAGAAAGAAAGTGATATCAAAGGTGTTGTCACAACAACGATATCACTTCGGGCAACACTTAACACACACGAACAAAAAATAATTTCTGAAAAGAGTTTGCAGCGAAAAATCAACACAAGAATTATTTTTCTCAAGATATATAAATTATATATCTTGAGGGATGCCTCAAAAGGCGAGACCTTTCACTAATAATATGAAATGAAGTACAAGGCCGAGAGTTCCCTAATGCTATTACAATGAAAGCTTTGTGGAACGACTAAGACTATACACGAGACCCTATCCTAGCCAAGACACTTATAATACTCGATTACAAGAATAGAAAAGTGTTTGGGAGTTTAAAGGAACCAAGGAGTGTAAAGACTTTATTGTGAGGAGTGTGTGTTCTTGCTTGTGTTTGTCGTGTCTTGAATCTTCACATCCTCTTGCTTTATATAGGCTTCAAGAACTTGGGGAATACTCCAATAATGCTTTGTGGTTGATCAAAAACGTGGAGAGTGAGTGGAGAGAGTGGCGGCCGAGCCTTGGGGAGAAATCTCCACATTTCCTATAAAATAGGAACAACTTTTCTTTGTGCAAGTTCAAGCTATGCCGTGTTGTACTTCCTAGCTTTAGCGCCTTGTACTTTCTCCTCCATAACTCAGTCGTTGAATGGGTCAAATACCCATGTGATTGTTGTTGATAATACCCCACATGTTATTTTATCCATAACATCTTTTTAACTTCCTTGCATTATTCTAGCATAGGTTGTACCTGAAAATAGAACAACATAGACAATAAAACTTGCAATATTAGTCATTAGTCCAGCAATTATTTATGAATCAAATATACAATTATAAATATTCAGCCCGTCGACAACACTGGGAAAGTGTTGGCAGCACTTGTGGTAACACCACGTTCTGCACTTACAATCTCCCCCTTAAATGTATATTTCTTCACAAACTAAATAATGCTGTGACCTGCAAGACAAAGTTAGTCACAACTAGAATATATACACAAAACTTCTCAAAAATTTAACTCCCCCTTAATTAAGCGAGTCAACCAAAAACAAACAATGACTTTTAAAAAGTTTCAAATAAAACCAAGTACTAAATCTAAGTACTTAAACCAAATTGACCGAAAAGAGTTCATGGTCGTTCATGGTCAAGATAAAACATCTAAAGGTCAATCAAAAAATGTCAACCAACCAAACATAAAAACTGTTTTACAAACCAACCAAAAAATAAAATTGTTTAAAAGTTACCACCACGAATTTTTAACACAACCATTAAGCAAATTGTTTTAAAAACTTCCCAACTTCCAAAATAAAGATTTTCAGAAGAAATAAACCCATATTCAATCTTCTTCCTCCTCGTCCTCGGCTTCAGCTCCTGTTCCTTGTTCAGGATCATTGTCTCCAGCACTTGTTCCAGTACCTGTGGCAGCATCTGCAGCAGCATTTCCTCCCCCTGTTTGTGGAGAAATCTGTTCTATAAGAGCCTGCAAGTCTGACTGAATACTCAACCAGGACTGAACCTGAATCTGAACATTCCCCATTACCCTGTGTATAGACTGAAGAACAACAGTTTTTGATATCATGGTAGAAGTGCTTCCAGAAGTGTCGACAGCACTTTGGGTAGCACCACCTGCTGTACCTGAATGGATAGGGAATGAAAAATCTGGAACTGATTGATGTGCTTGTGAAGGAGCTTTCTGAGATGGTATAGCCCGGGAGACTGAAGGTTTGATCCATGGTAGATCCTTGTGCCTATTTCCTCTTTTCAGTTGGTTATCTACCACATAAAAACTGGGACCGGAAGTGAAAACATCGGAGCCCACTAAGTGTAGCTTTTGAAAGGTTAGGACACGAAAGATTAGAGAGGGATAAGGGAAGTAGGAAGGGTCTTTCCTCTTAGGCCATGAAGCAAGATGCCGAAACACAAGATTTCCAAAGTTGATTGGTTTGTTCTTTCCTAGCCTATACAAAACTTTAGCTTGCTCCATTGTCAGATTTTGCTCACTTTTTGTTGGGAGCCAGTTAAGCATGCAAAGTTTGTGTAAAACTGAATAAAGAGATGTGAGCTTGGAGGCAGGAAATTTAACCTTGGGATCACTCGGCCATTTGCTAACTTCACCATGGGTAAGGAACTCGACCATTACATCCTTATTGCAATAGAAATTCTCCTCATTAACATTGGGTAATCCTAAGGCTTTGTTAATTATCTCGGGGTTAAAAGAGTAAACTCGACCCCTAACAAGAACCTTACCAAACTCGGGAGAAGTTTCAATGTCTAAGTTTGGGCTCAAGTTGGCATAGAAGTTCCTTACGATTTTATCAGCATAGGCCTTAGCTTGGGTATTAGGGATCAAAAACTTACGGTCCTCTAGGAATTGGTAAACTCCATTATTTTTCAAATCAACCTCATCAATGTTCTTTTCTTCCCAAAATGGAGTATTGCTATGTTTTAACAAGTATTCCATATTTTCCTTTTTGAAGAACTCCAAGGAAAAATGAGGTATAGGGAATGCACTAATATCCTCTACACGATTTGGCTCATAATCAGACTCAGAATAAGAATCAGATATGAGAAAAGAAGAGTGAGGTACCTCCTGAGTTTTCGACCGGGTCTGTCGTGGAAGAGGTGTTGCCGAAGGTGCTGTTGCCTTCTTGACAGCACCACTGTCAGCACCTTGAATACCTTTACCCTTTGCCAACCTTCGAGCAACAGCGGCTAATGTCTCACTTTCCTCTTGATCATCAACCCATGCTTCAAAGTCATCTTCAGAATTTTCTTTCTCCACGGAGTAATTTTCGTCGGAGGCATGAAGGGAAGATAAGCTTTGAGAATCATCTTCTGAGAGATCAACCGGATCAGAAGGGGTATTTGAGGTCGACTTGCTGAACATTGCCCTTAACCTGCTTGAAGTCATCTTTTTAAGTGCTTGGACAGTTGGTGGTTGTGGCGGAGCTTTCCGCTTCTTCTTGGTGGCTTTGGTGGTTGTTGCAGCTGGTTGGGAAGGAGCCATGGCGGGAGGCGCTTGGGCGACTGGAATTGGAGGAGGACCGGACACAACAATTGCTAAATTGGGCGGTGATGTCACTGGTGTTGTCGCCGGTGATGTCTCCATAGGAGAGAAAAATCGAGCCTCACCCGCACTTGGGGAGACTTCCATGGGCTCTGTGGTTGCTTTGGATGGTGAAGCCATTGATGATTTGATAAGAAGAAGGAAGAATTTTTGAAGAGGGATTTTTAGGGTTTTGATTCGACTGAGGGAGAGATAGACGAGAGAGAGAGATCGGCGAGTTTGAGGAGGGAGGAGGGTTTATTTAGAAACTGATTAGGAAGAATTAAAGAGAAACATAAATACCCAAAATTAATTTTGGATAACTCTCCCTATTCCTAAAAACACTCAACTCCCCCTATTTTCTAGCTAGTTAGTTTAACTCAAACTCTCACCCTCATTTTTTTGATAAAACAACCGGCCATTATCCCCAAAAAGCATTTTTTTTTTTTAATAAAAGAAAGAAAAAATAGGTAAGGCTCCCAAATATTTTGAAATTCAAATTAAATTAAGACTCCAAAAATAGTAGGGATAAAGTTACCTAATTAGATTTACCAAAAATAAAAAGGATTTAATAAAGACTTTTTGGAAATCAATAAACTCCAAAAAAATTAAGGGACTTTCGGACTTCCCAAATTTAATTATTAATTCCGAAAATAAATAAATAAAAAATAATGTGGCACATACTAATGTGTTATTGGTAATGATGGTAACACTTTAGAAAACACATAAGTCAAATATCCCATTGATAAAAACTTTTTACTTAAAAGAACATAAGGCACAACAATCCTCATTATTAACACTTGAGGTAAATTGTTAGGCTTCTTTTAAATAAGCATTTGAGGCAAAAACAAGCTTCCCAAATTCAAACACTTGAGGCATAGCAAGCCTTAATTAAGAGTGTTTGATGTAAAATAAATCTAATAAGTTAGATAAAATAAGCTTGTTCTTCATCTTTAAGCACTTTAAAATAAGTATAATTTACACTTCAATATCTACAAGATAGCATCGTAGTAACGAGCTCCGTGCTCCGAGTCCTTATAAAGTGTAAAAAATACTTTAGTGATTTGCACCTTTCAAGTAGGATACACTGTAGTAGCAAACTCCATGTTCCTAATACTTAGTATGAAATCACTAGATAGTATCTCCCTTTGGCAAGAGTGCATCGTCGCAGCGAACGCCGTGCCCCGAGTTACTTAGGAAATACTATAAGTGCTTTTTGCCTTTTGCCTTTTATTTTATCACAAAAATTAGTGACTTTGTCACTTTTGAGTACAAAGGGGATTTGACAAACATGTTAACCAAGTATAAACCTACCAAAACAAAAAGGTCAGCATGTGCCGCCGCGAAGGCTTAAAACGAAAAACTGATTTTTTTTTTTTTTTATTATTATTATTACAGTGTTACCAGAAGTGTTGACAACACTTAGGGTAACACTAAAAAAACAGCAGATTAAAAAATACAAAGACCAAGAGATATTTTCAAACTTGAAAATCTCTCATGGTCAAGAGCCTTGGTAAAAATGTCAGCAAGTTGATACTTAGTATCAATATGCTCTATGTTTATCAAATCTTTTTCAACCAAGTCTCTTAGAAAATGGTGACGGATATCAATGTGTTTAGTACGGAAATGTTGAACCGGGTTTTTTGAAATGTTTATAGCACTTAGATTATCACAATACATGGTCAATATATTACTATCAAGACCATAGTCGTCTAACATGTGTTTTAACCAAATGAGTTGGGAACAACAACTACCGGCCGCGACATATTCGGACTCGGCTGTCGAAAGAGACACACAGTTTTGTTTACGACTATACCATGAAACTAAGTTATTACCCAAAAAGAAACACCCCCACTAGTACTTTTCCTATCATCCATGTCACCCGCCCAGTCAGAATCACTAAAACCAACAAGGTTGGTATTAGTATCCTTAGAAAACCATATACCTAAATCACTCGTGCCTGACACATATTTGATAATCATTTTGACAGCATTTAGATGAGAGAGTTTAGGGCTGGCTTGATAGCGTGCGCATACGCACACACTGAACATTAAATCAGGACGACTCGCGGTAAGATAAAGGAGACTACCTATCATTGAGCGATATAAGGTTGGATCCACATCCTCCCCAACTTGGTCCTTTCCCAACTTGAGTGTAGACCCCATTGGTACTTTAGACGCCTTGGCATGCTCCAACCCGAACTTTGTTACCAAACTTTTCGCGTACTTGCTTTGGGAAATGAAGATCCCTTCATCCGATTGTTTCACCTGCAAGCCAAGGAAAAAGTTTAGTTCCCCTATCATACTCATTTCAAAAGTTGATGACATGGCATCCACAAATTTTTTCAAATCAGTTTCAGTTGTGGAGCCAAAAACAATGTCGTCAACATATATTTGAGCTATGACAAGGGTTTTACCATTTCTTAAGATAAACAAAGTCCTATCGGCTTCTCCTCTAACAAAATCATATTCTAACAGAAATTGAGTTAATCTACCATACTATGCTCGAGGAGCTTGTTTCAAGCCATATAAGGCTTTTTTATAAGTTTATAACCATGGTGTGGTTTGAATGGATCTTCAAAACCTTTTGGTTGTTCAACATATATTTCTTTATCAATATATCCATTCAAAAATGCTCCTTTCACATCCATTTGGTGCAATGTGATTTTAAGGTAGTAAGCTATAGCCAAGAGGAGTCTTATGGACTCAATTCTAGCCACAGGTGCGAAGGTTTCGTCATAATCGATACCTTCGACTTGTGTATATCCTTGAGCCACAAGACTAGCTTTATTACGAACAATGTTACCCGTTTCATCACTTTTGTTTTTGAAAATCCATTTAGTCCCAATAACATTAGTGTTAGCGGGACGGGGAACTAAAGTCCAAACATTATTTCGGGTAAATTGTTCAAGCTCCTCTTGCATAGCTTGAATCCAGAAATTATCTTTTAAGGCCTCAATCACATTTTTAGGCTCAACGAAGGAAATAAAACAAGAGTGTTTTACCTGAGCATATGTGGTAGACATACACACATATCTTACCATATCTCGATAATTAATAGGCTCTTTGTTTCTCGTTTGAATCCCTTCATTTACTTCCCCTATTACTTGTGTAGAAGGATGATTCCTTCTTATTCTGGCTGGGGGGGGGGGGTCTCTCCTTATAACTTCATGAACCTCTGCACCTTCTGGACTTTCTGATTCTGTTTCAGCAACAGTACTGGAATCAGGTGTTACCGGAAGTGTTGTCTCAACAGTGGTAACAATTTGGTCAGTACCTGCTTCAACAACAGAATCATGATTCTCTCTGTTATCATTCAGCTCATCTAACAGAATCAAGGGAGATTCTTGTGGTCCTTCACCTGTAATGCTCAACAAGTCATCAAAAACAATGTTAACTGACTCTTGGATAGTTTTTAACCTTAGGTTATATTCCCTATATGCTCTACTATTTTGAGCATACCCAAGAAAGATTGCATTATCACTTTTAGAGTCAAATTTAGTCAATTGATCCCGGTCATTTAAAATGTAACACATACACCAAAAAACATGAAAATAGTGAACTTTAGGTTTTTTGCCATTCAAAATCTCATAGGCTGTCATAGTGGTACCGGGTCTTAAGAAAAATCTATTTGCGGTGTGACAATCGGTATTTAGTGCTTCGGCCCAAAATCTTTTCAAAATTTGTTTAGAAAACAACATTACACGGGCCATTTCAAGTAAAGTCCGATTTTTCCTTTCGGCAATCCCATTTTGTTAAGGTGTTTTGGGTGCCGAGAATTCATGGTGGATTCCCATTTTCTCACAAAAGGAAGAAAAAGAAGCATTTTCAAATTCTTTACCATGATCGGATCTTATACGAGAAACAGAAGCACAAAACATGTTTTTGATTTTTGAGTGTAAGATTCTGAACTTTTCAAAGGCCTCAGATTTTTCTTTTAAGAAAAAGATCCAAGAGAATCTAGAAAAATCATCAACAACTACTAAAGAATATTTCTTACCACCCAAACTATCGACTTCAACAGGACCCATTAAATCCATATGTAAAAGTTGAAAACAATGTGTTGTTCCAGAGTACTGCTCATGGTATTGGGTAGCACTGTGGCCAACACGAGTTTGCTTGCCTTTAAGACAACTTTCACAAATGATTTTATTTTTGAAATCCAAATTAGGAACACCTTTAATAGCACCAAGTTTAATAATCTTTTCAATGTTTCTAAAATTGGCATGTCCCAACTTTTGGTGCCATAAGGTTGTGACATCAACTATCACGGAGTTGCATACCTGTTTGTCTTCCACACAATAACAATTGTCGGTTGATCTAGTACCTGACATCACACACTTGTTAGTACGATCAAAGACCTTACAAGTATTTTTGTTGAATTTCACCTCTAAATTGTCATCACAAAGTTGGCTTATACTAATTAAATTATCTACAAGACCATCTACATGTAAGACATTTTTTAAAGCGGGGAAACCGGACACATGTAAAGTTCCTTGCCCGATTATCTTTCTTTTACTACCACCACCATAAGTAACATTACCTCCAAGAACAGATTCATAGTCTTTTAGAAAACATTTTGTTCCCGTCATGTGACGTGAACACCCACTATCAAAATACCATGAATTTTCAACATTAGTTCTTAAGGCAGTAAACACAACATCACATATTTGATTGTTTTTAGGTCTCCATTCTTTCTTTCTTTGAATTTTGTTTCTCTGACGAACAGTGATATCAGAAGTAGTGGGTAACACTTCAGATAGCACTGAGGAGCTGGACTGAGTTCTTTTCAGAAAAGTATGACAATTGTTTCTAAAATGTCCAGCAGTGTGACAATAAGTACACACTTTCCCTTTGTCAGAGCTTTTGGAAGAAAAATCATTAGCCTTTCCACATTCATTTAAGAAACATGTTTGATTATCATCCAAAGATAAAGAAGAGATGATATTATCTAAAGAATCTTGGAAACCAATACCTGCCCTGAGAGGTTTACTTAACATGAGGATCTCATCCAGTTTGGTAGACCCCGTGTTGAGTTTCTTAAGTGTGGTTTCGGCGAGGGATAATTTGGCCGTGACTTTTGCAAGCTCAGAATCCTTCTTTGTGAGCTCGATTTCAAGAGTAGCCACGCCAAGTCTTAGTTGTTGAGTTTCTTTGGTCAAGAAGTGCACCATACTATGCTCCTTCTTGTATTCTTCAAGGATATCCTCATAAAGGTTCCTCAATCCTCTTATGAGTTCATCCTTACTCATCTCAGCATCCTCTTGAGAATTTCCTGCATCCATATTAATAGACCCCACAAAACAAATAGCATTATCAGCATTGAAATCGTTATACCTGCTGGGTGTTATCACAGGTGTTATCCCACTTGGGTTATCACTTGGGATAGCACTTTCTGTGTTCGAGTCACACACAGTGACAAACATGGTTGTCTCATCTGGTTCTTGAGCATGGTCCACTCCTTCTTCTTCATTATCACTGAGAGACACCCACAAGCTCTTACCCTTCTTCCTCAGATTATTTGCGCATTCATTGGCATAGTGACCCCATCCTGAATAAGTATGACATTGAATGGAGTCGATGTAATTGGGATTGGAGCTCGACTGATCCGAGAATGCCCTACGGATTGGATTCGCCTTCTGGGTGGTTGGGAGTGACCTCCTTGGCATCGAATCATACACCTTGGTTTGTTGCTCCTTTGCCTTTACCTGCATATTCTCCTTGTTGAACTTTCTTAACATAGAGTTATATTTCCAAGCAAGTAAAGCAACACTAGTATTTTCATCCATTTCATCAAAAACTTCATCTTCCTCATCGTTTACACAAACCGAATGAAGAGTTTTTAAAGCAACATTTTTGCCTTTAATAGCATCACTTTGATCAGCGAGATTTAATTCAAAATTTTGCAAAATGCTCATCAAAGTGTTGATATCCATGGTTGTAAGATTGTGAGCCTCTTCAATAGATGAAACTTTAATATTGAAGCGCTCAGGAAGAGTTCTAATTGCTTTTGAAACAAGTTGTTTGTTAGTAAAGGGTTCACCCAAAACTTGACATTCATTTGCAATATCAATAAGTTTTTCAAAATATGAAGAAATACCTTCATTTCCACTCATCCTCAATCTTTCAAATTTACTAGTGAGCCTCCTAAGCTTAGTTTCACGCACACTACCATCCCCTTCACAAAATCTTTGTAAAGTATCCCATGCCTCCTTAGCAGTGGGAGTATTTTGAATGAGTTTAAAAATATGCATATCAACCCACTCATAAATGGCATTAAGTGCCTTTTCATTAAAACTAGCTAGGTTGTTTTCTTCATTAGTCCACTCGGATTCAGGCTTGACTTGAACGTCACCATCCTCATCCGGCGGCAATAACGGGACAGAATAACCATTCACAATAGATCGCCAAGCCCGGATATCGATTGATTTGATATATGAACGGAGGCGGATCTTCCAATAGGCGTAATTCGACCCATCAAGAACAGGAAGCCTCTTTTGATTAGGATTTGCAGGATCATAAGCCATGACACACTGGACCGAAGTACTTAGTATATCAAGTAACCAGCTCTGGTGCCAATTGAAAAAGTGAGTCGATGGCTTAAGTCAGAAAGAAAGTGATATCAAAAGTGTTGTCACAACAACGATATCACTTCGGGCAACACTTAACACACACGAACATAAAATAATTTCTGGAAAGAGTTTGCAGCGGAAAATCAACACAAGAATTATTTTTCTCAAGATATATAAATTATATATCTTGAGGGATGCCTCAAAAGGCGAGACCTTTCACTAATAATATGAAATGAAGTACAAGGCCGAGAGTTCCCTAATGCTATTACAATGAAAGCTTTGTGGAACGACTAAGACTATACACGAGACCCTATCCTAGCCAAGACACTTATAATACTCGATTACAAGAATAGAAAAAGTGTTTGGGAGTTTAAAGGAACCAAGGAGTGTAAAGACTTTATTGTGAGGAGTGTGTGTTCTTGCTTGTGTTTGCCGTGTCTTGAATCTTCACATCCTCTTGCTTTATATAGGCTTCAAGAACTTGGGGAATACTCCAATAATGCTTTGTGGTTGATAAAAAACGTGGAGAGTGAGTGGAGAGAGTGGCGGCCGAGCCTTGGGGAGAAATCTCCACATTTCCTATAAAATAGGAACAACTTTTCTTTGTGCCCAAGTTCAAGCTATGCCGTGTTGTACTTCCTAGCTTCAGCGCCTTGTACTTTCTCCTCCATAACTCAGTCCTTGAATGGGTCAAATACCCATGTGATTGTTGTTGAGAATACCCCACATGTTATTTTATCCATAACTTCTTTTTAACTTCCTTGCATTATTCTAGCATAGGTTATACCTGAAAATAGACCAACATAGACAATAAAACTTGCAATAATATTAGTCATTAGTCCAGCAATTATTTATGAAGCAAATATACAATTATAAATATTCAGCCCGTCGACAACACTGGGAAAGTGTTGGCATCACTTGTGGTAACACCACGTTCTGCACTTACAGATACAAAAAAATTATTCACTCTACGATTTTTTTTTTCTGAGAGAAACTCTTTAAAACATTTAAGGACAACCAAAATGAATCAAAAGAAACAAATAAAAGATTTGAGAGAAAAATGGAAGAGAGTGCATACAGTGTGAAACTATGAGTTTTATATATACTAAATATTTCATGAATATATGAAATTTCTTACATCGTCCTTTTAAAAATTGAGAAATATAGAAAGAAACTTTTGTTAAGGAGAAGATGTTTTGTGAAAAAATTTGTGGTTTAAATAGAGGCTTTATTGTTAGTAAAGAAAAAAAAAAAAAATAACAACAGGAGGAGAGAGGTGTAGTGACCCGAAAAAAAAAAAAAAAAACCGTGACATTCTTTTTTTTTCCCTCGACAAATGACAGTTTATAACAATTTCAAGAAATTGTTTAAGATACTATAAAGTCAAATACTCCATTCCGTTCCATTTGAAGCTTCACTATTTTGGTGATGACACAGTGATTATAAAAAAGTGATAAGTGTAAGAAAGGTCGTGAGAGAAAAGAAGTAAGTGGGTATGACAAATGTGACCTACAATTTAAATGTGTGAGGGGGGAAAGTTAGTGGGTATGACAATTAACGGGTTGAATAGATCAGAGACGAGTCAAATCTTTAGTAATGTGAAACTTTTTTCCCTTTTTACCAGATAAGTACTGCTTTTATAAACAATTATGTGTAAATACTTTACCCATTATTATGCTAAAATATCTCTCTCATTACTAAATTCTACATTACGGTTTCTTGTGCAATTGTAAACAATACTCCATCCGTCTCACTCGAATTACGACAAATTTCTATTTTGGGTGTCTCATTCGAATTAGGACAACCTTAAAATGGAAATATTTTATTTAAAGGGACCCACATTCACACTCAGAACAATTTTCCACTCATTATTCTCTACCCAACTTTCTCTCTCTTACTTTACTTTTCATACTCACAACACCTACTCCACCAACACTTTTCCTTAATCCCCGTGCCCAAGCCAAAAATCCTAATTCAAGTGGGACGGAGGGAGTATTTATAAACAATTAATGTGTTATGAACCGTGCATCGCACGGGAGTAACACTAGTTTATATAAAATATCGAAACATTTATATTTATTATGAGACGAAAAGAGAAGTTCGGCTTTTAGTTGCCAATCTCAACAGGCCGATCTGTATTAATGGCCCAATATAGTAGGTCCACACAAAAACCCTGCCTAAACCAAACATAGAGAGCATGTCCAAATGCTTCTCTTTTTTGGTCCAGTCCAGGTAACTCCCAAATACGCCAAATTTGAAATAAATGACCATTTCAAAAAAAAAAAATTAATAAATAATACAGGGGCAGACTCCATACAGTTAGGGCCACAAGTAAAATTCATGGGCTAGATTTTTATATTTGGGCCCTAACTAGTACTCAAACCCGAAATTTTATGATGACTTTTTTTTAGCTAATTTACGCAGCTTCCGAGGCTGGATATTGTATCTAGGGGTGCCAAATTGTACTCGTCCGTACCAACCAACTCGTATACCAACCGTACCAATTATAATTGGTATAAAAAAGTCGGTATACCGAACTTTTTGATAGATAGTACCGTACCATTTTTGTCTAATAAAATTCCATACTTGAGGTTTTATGTCGGCGAACAAGTTGTTCCAGGGCTTTCCTCGTTAAATATCATGTCTACTTGTTCTTGAGTCCTTTTACGATTTTATTCCATTGTACCCAATTTCGTTCCCTTAAGTTGAATTGCGAAATTTGACCAAAACAATTTGGCGCCGTCTGTGGGAACTTTGGTCTTATAATTGCTAAAAGAAATCAAGATGTCTACTGGAATGTCCTCGGCTATGACTTCGATCGGTTTGAGATCAACGGTGGATCACATCAGGCGTGATAACTTCAACTCAGAGTATTGGTGGTGTGTCACAGCCAATTCATGTCCAAGATGGGTCATCTGCTCCTGCAACCCAGGACATCCCTATTGACATCGCCTCAAACTTGACCGCCATGCTGCGCGATGTGAGGCAGCAGGTCCAACTGCAGAATGATACCTCCAAAATGCTGATGAACCACGTGGCCAGGTTGCAGCGTGAGATGAGTACTCTACAAGGTGGAACACCAGCGGCACAGCAAACCAGCTTCCCTAGCATCTTTCAGCCCGTTGCCCCAAATGTGTTATCTGACCTGTACTCTCCATATTATCCTAGAAGGCTTGCTTTTGAGCTTGATACTACAGGACCGTCTGGATTCGGTGGGTTTACTCCGGCTACCAGCCTGACCACCAACAGCACGATTGTCAATCCTGAAACTGTTACTCCAACTACAACAACATTTGCAACGCCAACCACAGTGGCAGCAGAGAGTCTTAATCCTCAGTTTGATTTCAATTATCTTAATAATTATCAATTTGCTGCTGCTAACAATGATGCAGGTAGCCTACTTAGCAGACAAATGCAGGAACTGAATGAATTGGTAATGAGCGTGCCAGAATTGACTCTGCCACTCAACCAGGCTTCTCCAACATGTTACAATGAGTCTCACTTCACTCCAGCCATAGCCAATGTGGTCATCCCAAAAAAGTTCAGTCCACCCCACATGAAGCAATATGATGGAATGACTGATCCAGCGGAGCACGTTGCATTATATCAGGAGAAGATGGATGTCGTTCATATTCCTCCCCAGCGGAGCACGTTGCATTATATGATGGACAATTTGAAGAGTTTACCTTCAAGCATGTCCCAAGGGAAGAGAATGCTGAAGCTGATGCATTAGCTAACTTGGGTTCAAGTTGCAGGAGCATGTTGAACAATGTCATACCCATAATCCACGTCATGCATCCAGCAATAGACCAACCTGAGGCGAACTAAGTGGATGACCAACCTGATGCGTTAGCTAACACCTTGGACAATATGACATCTTGGACACTACCCATAATAAAATTTCTGCAGGATAGGATAGTGCCACAAGATGTCAAAAATGCGAAAAGCTTTCAGGATAAAGGTATCAAGATTTGTATTAATTGATAATGTGTTGTTCCGTAAGTCATTTACAGGTTTGTACATGAGGTGCTTGGAACCACAGCAAGCTGAACAGGTCCTAAGAGAGCTTCATGATGGTGAATGTGGCAATCATTCTGGGGGCAAGTCACTATCCTCTAAAGCATTGAGAATAGGGTACTATTGGCCAACTATGCGCCAGGATGCAGTCAAGTATGTTCAGAAATGCGACGCATGTCAGAGACATAGCAACATCTTACATCAACCTGCAGAGCCTCTTCATCCTATCTTATCACCTTGGCCCTTCATGCAATGAGGAATTGACATTGTAGGCAAATTTCCTAAGGCACCTGGGGGCAAAGTGTTTATGCTTGCCATGACTGATTACGTCTTAAAGTGGATAGAAGCTGAGGCCTTTGTTCAATTTAGAGACAAAGAAGTGATTTCATTCTTGAAGAGAAACATCATTAGCAGGTTTGGAGTCCCTTCAGATATAATTTGTGACAATGGGTCCCAGTTCATCAGCAAGAAGACTCAGGATTTCTGTACAAGGTGGGGAATCAAGTTAATCACATCTACACCAGTACATCCTCAAGCTAATGGTCAGGCAGAATCAAGCAACAAGATGATCGTGAACAACCTGAAGAAACGACTTGATCAGAAGAAGGGAAGATGGGCTGAAGAATTCCCCCTAGTGTTATGGGCAGATAGAACTACTCCTAAGACTGTAACCGGCCAAACTCCTTTTTCTTTGGTGTTTGGAACTGAAGCCGTAATCCCAGTAGAATTCTCCATCCCTACAGCAAGATATATCTTAATAACTCCAGAGGACAACCAGCTTGTACTAGCAGAGGATTTGGATACTATTGATGAAATCAGAGATTTAGCTAAGATCAGGATGGCAGCCTACCAGCAAATAATTGCCAAGTCTTACAACAAAAACGTTCGAATTAGAAGATTTCAAATTGGAGACATGGTGCTTAGAAAGGTTTTTCAGAATACAAGGGAGCTAAGTGCAGGCAAGTTGGCAGCCAAATGGGAAGGTCCTTACCTGGTTGATGCAGAAGCTGGTAAAAAAGCATATTGGCTCTCAACCTTGGATGGCACTAGGATCCCCAGAAGTTATAATGCAGTCCATCTTAAAGCATATTATATGTAAGTTGTAGCTTGTCCATTCAATTCTGAAAACCAGGTATGATTTACTTAGCTTTATTTCAGTTCTATTATTTCAATTTGATTATCTTTATTGAACACTTACTGACTTAAGCATTGGAGGGGAGTTAGCTAAGCTAACACCCACCCCTAACAAGTGTTTCTTTTGCAAGGCAATCCAAAGTTCCAACTTAGATCAACATGTTCAATATGTTCAAATGATTTGCTGAGTTAACTATCTGGTTGTTCAAAGTAAAAGGAGGCAACTTGCTGACAAACTAGTAGATGAAAGTTCAATCTGTTTAATGCACATGTAAGTACTGCAATGTTAAAGTTTATGCATCTTTTTCTCAGATTCATACTAAGGTTTTAAAGGTTTTCACCTTTCTAAGGTTTAAATATTATACATCTTTCTTAAGTTTAAGGTTCATACACATTCGCCCGTGCGCACGTTTTTTACATTTGATCAAGTTGTAAGTTGGCCAGTGTATTTTATACATATTGATTACCATCTTGCACTTAATCAAGTTGTGAACTCAAGTTATTTACAACTGGTTGTAACATTAACATGTTACCAAACACAAAGTTTTGAGATTAAAAATCTTCCCATATCATTTCATTATATCTTGTAGCGTCAACTTGCTACATCATTCCTACTGTTATTACTTTTGAAATCATACTAGAGAAACAACTTCTACATGTTTCCCTTCAAATTTATTTCTGATCTACCCAAAAAAAATCCATGTATCAGCATGAACAAGTTATGCTTGGAGAATAAACATTGTTCCATACAACCTGAATACCAAAAAGGATCAAACACACCGATCCTACTAAAGTCAAACATCCAAAAGTTCAAACCATGCTATCACAAGACATGGTAAGAACTACAGTGCAACCAGAAACATATCTAACATGTCCAAAAACTAAATTACATCCTAAAGATTCTATTTGTCTTAGAGAACACCCCCTCTATTTCAAAATACATAAAATATCAAAAGAAATTGTTTTTTTGCTAACCATTACCTTGCAGAAGTAGAGATAAACTTACCTTAACCTTCCAGCACTTCATCATACTTCAGACCTTGATTCTTACCAATTTGTTCCATGGGTTCAACACTTTGAGGCTTGGAACTCACTTCACCAACTTCTAGGACGGCACCAGTGATTCCCCTTAGTGAAGCTTTCTCATCCTCCAAATTCCAATCACCTGCTTTCCTAGCCAAATACTCTTCAACCATCTAAATCCTGGCTTCAAAGACAAAATGCCCAGCTTCTCTCACAAAACGGTCTTCTTGTTTTTATAGCTCCTCTCTTAGCCTTTTGTTAGATCCAACCATCTTCATAGTCAGCCCCATGATCTCATCATCTTTACTCCTGATCTCTGCATCATTTTCTCTCAAAACAGTTTGAGTTTCTCCTTCTCTGCCCTAGCTTCTTCCGCTTTCACCTTCCATAGCTCAACCTCCTTAGCTAGCATACTGGAAGCATCTTGGATCTGAAAAAACAACAAGAAGCAGGATTAACATATCAGACCATTACAAAGAGTCTTAAACTGTATACTATGGGCAAAGACATTACATTCTCAAGCAGATTTTCCACAATAGGCTCTGAGTCTTCAACATCCACGATCTCTGTCTTCTTCTTGAACACAACGGCATCTCCAATCATCAGATTGGGCTTGGAGGAACCTTCAGCCTTTGGAATAATTGGTTTTGCATCTTCCACCTTTGGCCTCTTGAACCTGGCCAGCAGATTGCTCGCGCTATAAGGATTCTCGGATTGGGTAGCTGAAACAAAGGGACGATTACAAAGCTATATTATAACAGCAGTTGTTAACTTAGAATAACAAGTTGCAGAAAGAAGTTTACTGGAAGACATGTTCTGACCAACTTCTTCAACCCAATCACTCTCAACGCCTGCTATAGCACCCGGACAAATGAACCTCCTCTTATTTGACGGCTGGGAATAGACAGCTTCAACGATCGTCAAGGTATCACTCAACTTTGGGAACAAATCATCAAGTTTGCCAACTGCAAAACAGAGTCATAAGAAGAATGAATCAACATATTTAGTCAACAGAATTGAAGGAACAAGAAATTAAATCCCTACCATCCTTCTTCCAGGCTGAGAAAAATTTCTCTACTCCCTCCAAGCAATCCCTCCTAACATAGAAAAACTTTTTTTTCCAGTCCCTATCTTGATCAGTTGATTCGGTCACCAAGCTATATGCCCTATTCATCGCCCTAAACCCATATCTATGAGGACCGTGTGTGAGATCTAAGAATGTAACAGAAAGCAAGTTCTTCTAGGCCTACCCTCATATTTAACTCCGCACTCAACCTATCCAAGGTGACTAAATGAGGTATAGCTACAATTATAAGTTCTACTCCAGACCCCCTCAAAGATTAGTCAGAATGCTCCTTGAGAGTGATCCTTGAGAATTTAAGCCATCTTGCTTAAATTATTGTGTCAAAGGCATAGTTATTAAAGGCCCTAGGCGCACCAAGGCGCAAAAGGCATGCCCGGAGCCTAGGCGCAAGGCGGGTGCGCGCCCGGGTGACGATGCCCGCAAAAATGCCTTAAAATACTAAAAGTATAGTATACATTATACAACATCAAGATAAGCAATAAATCAAATGCAAGTAGTAAATCAAACATACGTTATAAGTCATAAAAGAAACAAACATAAATAGATGTTCAAACAAGCATAAATAGAAGTTCAAACAGAAGGACTCTAAGTCTAAATCCTATAAAATGATAAGCAGTTGTTAGTTTGAAGGAGTTACTGGTGATTGCTACTCTTATACAAATTTATGGTGCATGTACATGAGAGAGTCATGTGAGAGGAAGAGTAATAGTCACGCATTAGGTTTTAATTACAATTTAATTGATGGTCAATTGTTGTCCCCGGAGCTAGGTGTATCCAGGCTCCAAAACTGAGCCTCTCTGTGCCCGGAGCTTAGGCGCGCGCCTTTAATAACTATGGTAAAAGGAAAGATGAAACATGAATCATGGATCAACTAAGCCCTCTCGGGGATTTTCTTAAGAAGGAACCTCGTCTAAATACCATAGAATAAGAACAGTTTTATTTTATACTACTCTACGTCCCAAAACGCTTGTTCAATGAGTTAAAATTTATCTTAAAATGCTTGTTGTTTTCTTGAACTTTTACCATTGTTTATCAAGTTTACTCTATTTATGAGAACATTTTTTGTTATTTATTTAAAATGATACAGAAGTCTTGAAGAACAATATTGCTTTCTTTATACTGGATGGCCTTAATACTTTACCTTGAATATTTTGTAGTATTATTTTGGAAAAAGGCAAAAATGAATTGAGTTGTTTGCTCAAGTTGGTTTATAGAATTTGTATGTGGAATGCTGATAGTTACCAAACAATACACAAAATATGCCAATGTTGCCATTACAGTTCTAATTGTTGTAGTATTATTTGGGAATTTTTTTGTTGCCCCTTTTGATTTTGATTCTACATTTGGTACAAGTTAGTACCAACCGAGTACCAACCGTACCTATTAAGTTGGTATACCGACTTTATCGGTTGCTAATGGTACAATATTTTATGTACCAAGTTAAACTTGGTTGGTACATGGTATAAGGGAAATACAATTGGTATACCTACCAATCCACCCCTAGTTTTGGGAAGATGGAGGGATTTAAGAAATGGTGAGTGACCGGGGGAAAGAGAAGATTGTTGGAGCAATTATTGTTGGGTTTTGATGCATCATTGCGCAACGGAATAAAACATGTAATTAAACACCCACGAGCCCGGATCCGTTCATGTTGATTAAATTAAATACAAGATGAAAGAAACTAACCCTTGAAGATCGAATCCTATTGGTCCCAAAGGGCAACAAGGGTATGGAAAATAGCTAGAGGGGGGTGAATAGTTGTTTTAAAATTCTTTTCGTACCCTTGAAAATTCAATGGCAAATGCGCACTTAATCAAATAAGCGTTATGAAATGCACCTAAGTGAGTGAGTGAAATGCACAGCGGAATAGTTAAGTAAAGTAGGCACAAATGATTAAAAGGGGCGCAACACACACTCTAAGTATTTTGGCTCAAAGTGGGTGAAAAAAGGAACTTAGGCAAATGATATAACAAACACAACACAATTCATTTCAATCAATCTACAAGGATTAAACAAGCAAATAGTGAGATAAGATAATAACTTGAAAGTAAATGACAAGAAATTAATACGCGCTATTTGGAGAGGTTCGATCGGGAAAATGATCAACGTCCTCTACTAAGATGGTTAGTCTTGGATTTCTAATGGAGATCTTATATAATGAGTGAGTGTTAAAAATTATAATCGTTTGAGCTTATACACTAACTCAAGATCTAATATTCTATGAAAGAACAAATCCTAGACAATAACCGGTGTATCTCTAAAAGAAAGATCTAAGTGATCAAACTTAAAGAGGTGCGTGTGTGATTTTTAGATTCAAGGCTCTTTAGATCTTTGAGATTGAGAGCACAAGAAAACTAAAGTGTTTTTGCTTGAGGATCTGGGCTAAGGATGAAGGTATGAATATGTTCTTGAGAATTCTGGAAAAACAAAGGCAATCTTCAAATCTTTAACAAATGCTTGAGAGAGAAATTCTGAGATTCTTAGCAACTTCAAAACGTTTGAAGTTATGGGGTATTTATAGTAGAGCCCCAAAAACTAGCCGTTGGAAATCCCTTGAGGATAAGGTTGAAGGACAGATGTGCTGTCGCTCATTGAGTGGAGCACGTGTCCTTTATAGCCGTTAGACACATAACACAAATATGACCGTTATGGATAGGTGTCCTTAGATTCGGGTGCATACGTGTTATTTAACCACAGTTGGATCATTGGCGTAGTTTGAATTTCTTTAAGTCTTCATGTCTTCAATAAATCACTAACTGTTGATTTAATATCAATGAGGCGCGTAGGCGCGTTAAGTCTTTAGGGCGCGTAGCATAGCGCGCACTTTATGAGGCGCATAGGCGCATGCTATGGGCGCATGGCGCGAGCCTTAAATCAACATTGTGATTTTCTTCAATCTTGACATTCTAGCCCTATTCCTAAGTCTATTCTATTACAATGGACTACCTAAAAAATGAAGTATAAATACTTCTTACATGTGGGCCTAAAGTCCATGAAATAAAACTTAGGTGATGGATCAATCAAATCTAATCAATCCTATTACATTGAAACTGAGATATAAGTAGGCCTACCCAACAATCTCCCCCTATTTGATTGATGCCATTACCTACTATATCAGGGACAAACATTATACTTGATAATAACATGTCCAAATAAATGAAATTGGTAAATCATGTCTCAAGTTAATGCACACACTAGTCCGAGATATAGATTTCTAATCTATTCCAATAAGGATAACACATTACAAATGGAAAGATAGAAGTAACAGTTTAACACATTCAAAATGATATATGAGTTTTGGTTTGAAATGTGTTTAAACAAAGTTTAAACTCAAATGCATTAAAGTATGAAACAGTTCAATGAAGATGCATATGATTTTAAAAAAATATTCAATGTTCTACAAACAAGGAGTTTGAGTGAACAAGGTTTGATAAAATGTGATGCTTTGTTCTCATTAAAACTCGAAATGTAGGAGTTGGTGACTACAAGTTTTGAACAGAACAAAAACAAAAGATGTGCTAAAACATGTAAGCACAAAGTCATTAACAAAATATTTTAACAAAAGTTTCTAACAAACTTACAATCAAAAGAAATAACTAAGGGTTGGGAGGAGGCGCGTCATCGTCTTCCTTCAATCCTTCTTCTATCTCCTTCACGGAGCGCTGAATCTGCTTAGACATTTGAAGATTATGGTTTACAACACCATGAGTGTCAGTGACACCATCTCTAATGTAGCGCAGATGATCAACATTGATACCCTGATACTCATCAATGGAGCGTTGAGTGATGGCTTGCTGTTGAGTGAGATTTTCTGCCACTATTTGAAAGTTAGCTTCAACAGCAGGTTGCGCGGTGACAATATCAGCATAAGTTCTTTCTGCGCGCCTATCTGCATTGGAATGCGCATCATTAAAATGAGTAACAATCAACTCCTTCAAAACGTCTAACTTTGAAAGCAAGAAGCGAAAGTTAAAAGGCGCGGCGCTAGAGGAGGGCGCAGAAGAGGGCGCAGTATCCATATGCGTGCTTGGAGCATTCTCAAGCTCATCCTTGATTTCCTTCAGCTTGTCCATCACATTCACTAACTTATCACTTTCACCAGTGACTAAGTCAAGCAACTTCTTAATGTCTGCAGCCACACTGGTCTCTACTTGCTTAATTGCATCAATAAAAGCTTGACCATCAGTGAGCTTGATTCCTCTTGCAATTCTTTCATGAAGCTCAGCAAGTGTGTCTTTGAATAAATCATTCATTTGCGCGATAGCATCACTCCATTGCTGAGGGGTCAGAAAATTTTTGTCTCTGATGTCAGCGCCAATGCGTGTTATCTCCCCCTTAATGGCAGCAATCTCATCTGCCTGATTGGTAAACATAGAAGTATGAAGCTCTAACTGAGACTCAATTCGAGCTTAGCCTTCATGAAGTTGTTAAATTAGAGAAAGTACCATACTCATATTAGGAGTAGGAGGAGGGGCGGATTCAGATTGGGGCGCAGTAGGATCAGGACGCCTGGTAGGTAAAGAAATAGGAGTTGTTTTTCGAGGAGGAGAAGGAATGTATTCAGTACTTGAAGTAGGATCTTCTGTATCAGGTTGAGGCGCAAGAGCAGTAGGCGCACGAGTAGACTTGCGCTTCTTTAAGGGTTCAGGCTCCCCCTCAACTACATCCTCACTTAGGTCTCCAAATAATTCAGTAGATATTTGATCTCTGAGTTTCTGTTGATCAGCAGTGAGTGAGACAAAAGTTGGTTTAATAACTGGTGCAGGCGCAGTTGTTTTGGATGATGTCTTGATGGAGGCTTTGAAGGAGGCGCAGGAATAAGAGGAGGAATAGGCGCAGAGGGAGCAGGAGCGCGTACATCAGCGCTAGATCCTGCGCCTCGTTGCCTTTTTCTCTGCGCCAGAGTAGAATCCTGCTTGATTTGATAATCTTCATCTTTTTTTCTCTGCGCTTCAGCTAAACTAGCTGTTTGAGTGCGCTTAAGAGCTTCTTGGTCTTCTTTATTAGTTCTCGGGCACTTTGGTGGTCTGCCCTCTGGTTCAACAACAGTTGCAATCCCTTTTCCTTTATCTTGTTGTATTTGGTTATCTGCTCCGACAAAGTCTTGAACAAGATCTGAGGCCAAGTTCAACCTAGTCTTTCCCATGATGGCAGCAGTATACTCCCACTGCTCCACAGTGAATCTGTTCACATTGCCGGTTTTGAACACGATTGAAGTATCAACAAGATGCGCTATATGAGCGAGCAGATCACCACCATCCCTTATCTCAACATTTTTGATTTTATTCAGAAGAGTAGGGATTTTGAGGTAAGTATGCGCAACAATGTTCTGCGCGGCTACGGAGTAAGTGTTTGCTTGACCTGCTACACTCTGAGGGCCAGTAGTGCTGAAACTCACTATGTTTTTTATTGTGCCCGTAGAAATAGTTATAGCAACATTCTGAACAGTGGCGCATATCCTGTAGCGCACGTATCTATCAGCAGGCGTCTCAATGAGAGCAGCAGTGGAGAAGAATTCATCAACGAGAAGTGGTGAGTAGAATGGTTGATCCAGCGTGAATAGTGGAGTGAGTCCAGCAGTGTGAAGGATTGAGATGATTTCAATCCCTATAGGATCTAGTGAGAGCTCAGCAAGATCAATCGTCTCACGAGGTCTAAAATTTGCAATATCCTACAAAATAAATGATTTAAGTTAGAAATGAATTAAGGCACATAGGAATACAAGGCGCATGTTATGTTTCTATGAAAACTACTAAGGAAAAATTAAAACATAGAAAAATTTGACTAAGTATGAATTGAGGCGCATAAGATGTTTAGGCGCATAATGTTATTAGGCGTATAAAGGATTGAGGCGCATAACATTTGTAATAGCTAGAGGCGCATACACATGTTAGGCGCATGAACTACTTTGAGGCGCATAATATCAATAGGCGCATAATTACACTAGGCGCATGGATGCATATTTAGGCGCATAACTATGTAAATAATTAGAACTTAAAATAAAAACACATAAACAAGCAAAAATCATAATCAAGAAGGAATTAAGAATCAAACATGAATTTTTTTGAAAAACAAGTTTTGAAAATTTGAAACCCAAGACATGCAAAAATAACGAAGAACACGAAGAACATGTCTTGTGTAACGGCCGTCCTAATTCCTGTTAAATTCTTGATTTGCATATTTATATGCTATTTTAATTGAGTTAATTATTTAACTAATTGAGTAAGTTTAGGCCCTAAGTGTTCAAAGTTGGAACTTTAGGGTCATTTGTGACAATTAAAGTTCAGGAGCTTAATTGCTCAAAGTTGAAACTTGAGGGGCCAAAGTACAAATCCTTGAAAGTTCTTAAGGATAAAATTGTGGTTGCCTTTCTTAGATCTTGTTTCCCCAAAACAAATGTTCTCATACGTTCTCTCTGTCTCAAAAGTTAGGGTTTACCCTATTCTCGACTCCTCTCGCTTAATTATGCCTCTGTTCGAAAATCCGACTTCGCATAAATGATCAGGGCGGTGAGTAGAGCATTTCCTGCCGAACAGAAATTAGTTTGGGTGAATTTGATTTCGGAGTAGGTAAGTCACTAGCTCCCCCTTGCTTGTAATAACATGCCTATATGTTATTCTTGATACTTGTGGTTGTTAATTTCGTGTTTGGGGTAATTTTTGTGATACTTGTAAATTTGGGACAAAGGAAGTATTGTAAAACTATGTTGAAGGAATGAAATAGATTTGAAAAAATGTCCTGGGCATGTTAAATGTACCCCTTGAGTGTCTTGAAGTGTTAATAAAAATTATACTCCTATTCGTGGGAAGGTGAAATATTAACTTGATTAAATGTTTATATTAGTATATTAGAAAATTATACTTATACTTGTGGGACGGGGAAATTAATGAAAGTATCCCTAAATGAGTATAGTAGTATATTAGAAAATTATACTTATACTTTTGGGACGGTGAAATATTTAAATGGAATAAAATGAAAATTATTCTATTATTTGTGGGACGGTAAAAAGAAATGAAATAAACTTGAAAGTCATGTTTTGAACTTGTGTTGTATGTCATGGGTATTGCCTCAGTGTTAGTAAAAGTATACTCCTACTTGTGGGACGGGTGAATTTGAGCTTGTTAAATGAATGGATAAAAATTTGGTTTTCTAGCTTGCTGGGGAGTTCTTGGCCCAATTTGGTTCTGGGAGACCGCCCAAAACTACTAAAAGAGAGGTTCCAAAAGTCTAGTCTGGGCGACCGCCCAGGTGGGGAGTGGGCGACCGCCCAAGTCCCCTGTTTCACAAATGTGGTTTAAACTCAAATGAAATAAAACCCTACCCCTCCTAAGGCATAGAGCCTTAGTATAAGATGTTCTAGCAAGTGTATATGTACCTTTTGGGGCATTAGAACTTGGTCTTGAACATGAGTACTCATAGAATTAAAATGAGAACTTGAGCCTAAGAGTAAGAACTCTTTTTATTGTCTTGAAAGTGCTAAGAACAAGCACTAATGTGTTATGCTTGTCTTGAAACCAATGTTTGTGTACCTTAGGGGCACTAGAACAATGTCTTGAGCTTGAACATCCAAAGTATAGGATTAAAAACATGTAAGTATGAGATGGATAACTCATCTACTTAGCTTGAACTTGAAGTATAAGACAATTAAATCTTGTACATGACTTGAATATCCAAAGATTGGAATAATAACTTGAGTATAAGATAATTAATTCTTGTACATGTATTGAACATCCAAAGAATTAGATTGAGAACTTGAATGTAAGATGATAAAATCTTGTACATGACTTGAAACCAATACATGTGTATGGTAATGAGCTTGAAAGTGCTATGAACAAGCACTAACGTGTTAGAACTATTCTTGGTGTGTATGTGCAAATCTTGCATATAGCTACTTGATAGAATGTGGCTTCTTGACTACTTGATATATGGTATGAATAACCAAAGAATTGGAATGTGGAACTAGATAGAGAATGATCAATTCTAAAACATACTTGAATCTAATACGTGTGTACTGAAAGTGCTATGAACAAGCACTAATGTGCTAGTACTTGGTTTTAGTCATGCATATACTCAATGAAGTATATAAAGTATAAAGAAGATATCTTGTTCTTGAGATGAGTTACTAAGGAAAGAGGGACTAGTGTAATATGAAGATAATTCATAAAACAATGATTATAGAACACAATATGTGTTGAAAAATGTATTCGATGATTAGCGATAAATATACGCGAAATATGATTGTGACTAGGTACAATACGACCTATTCGACTACGTGCTTAGAGTCTAAGATGTTGGGCTCTACTTGGAAGTAAGGGTATCGTGATAGACACATTAGTGTGTAAAAGGTTATATGAATATGTACGTGCAAATATTTCATATGACAAAGTGATATAGTATGACATACCCTACTACTTGGTTGGGGTCTGTTATTAATAGACTCTAATTTGGCTTGATTGTGTTACGTGGACACATTATGTGCCATTGTTATACTGATTTGTATTTGCAAATATAGCATACGTGTACTTGTATTTGGCGAGCACATAATTACATGGTTCATGAAGAGCTAGTCCACTACTTTTGGACTTAGTTCTATACTCTTGTAGTTCAAGTAAACATCTACTTGTGCATTCTTGTGTGAGTCCAGCTGGTCCTTGCTTGTTCGGATGTATATAGGTTCACGCTTATCGCGAGGCTGGGGCTAAGTTGATAATCGGGGATCTATGTATCTGCGCTTGACCCCTTACTACAGGCCATAGTAAGGGCATAGCTTCCTTTATTAGAGCAATACGCCTGATAAAAGTGAATGCTAAACTCGTGAACACCTCGTGAATCTCGTTCTTGTGAGTGATACTGGTTATCGGGTCATCTTGTGTACTGCACAGCAGCAACTTGATTGATCGTGATTTGTCAACTGCAATACAAGCAATGACAACAATGGTTTACTTGGGAGGAATAAGGTTGGAATATCCTTTATAACGTGTTAGTTTAGCCTTATGTGCTAGTTACTTGATGAGTTGGCTTAGCCTCTCATATAATTGTTACTTGATGACATCTTGAGCATGATTACTTGATAATCTTCTTGATTTGCATGATAACATGATATGTACTTGTATCTAGTAACTTACTGAGATTTATCTCACCCCGTTCCTTGTTTATTTGTCCCCCCCCCAGGAAAGCAAGTGGTAATACATTGTGAGGCTCGACTTAGCAGGGGCCTACTTGGCAGGTTGTTCTTATTGGGGATTGTTATCCTTTCCAGTTTTTGGTGAGGACGATTTTGTATCAGTTGTTTAGACTCAGTATTTTGGGTAGACTTGTATAGTTCTTGTAGTGCCAGCTTATGTGCTAGGCATGTTTTCCACTGTGTATAACCACATTTGATTTAAATTTCTTGGTATAGAACTCGTTGTGAGATATCTTAGCTCATTCCTCTTGAGTATATATATGATACCAGTTGATTTATTCAGGTGTCATTCCAGTTTCTCATTTCTTGTTAGTCACGCGCACCAGGTTCGAGGTTCTATTAGGGAATCCTGAGACTTCGGGGCGTGTCAGGTTGGTATCAGAGCTATGGTTTAGCTCTAAGCCTGGATAGGGTCTATGGCCTAGGTTGGGTTAGTCTTGGGTGTGTTTTGACGTCGAGTGCTTCGTTACTTGTTGTTATACCAGGCATAGGACTGGTGTTGATAGTGTTAATCTAGTGGGGACTAGATGGTTTGAGAATCGAGAGCGCGAGTCTTTAAAGACTTAGGCGTATCTATCCTGAGCAGTGGACATTGTTTCGTGCTATATATGCATGCTTGTCCTCATTTTTTGATTTACGTGAAAGTGTATTCTCTAGTAAGAGACTACGTGATTGATATCGTTATTTATAAGAGCTTGATAGATGTGTGGGTGATAACACCCTATACGTTATATGTTAATTTGGTCATGTTACCTATATGGGACATTGATGTGATACGTGTTATGGCTTGGCTTTTTATGTGTTAGGCCTTTCTTGTTTGCCACAATAGATGGTGAATATTTTTATGCTAGTATGCTTGACTATTTATATGAGCATGATAGATCTATATATGACATTCATGTTCTGCATTAAAAGCTCGAAAATGATTATCAAGGTTGTGCTGAATATTTAGCATATCTGATTGATGGAAGAATGTCTACACCAAAATTGAAGGATGTATCCATTCTTTGCGAGATCTCAGATATAATTTCTACTGAGTAGTACATGATACATGATGAGAACCTTGAGTTATCTTGAGTTGCTACAGTACAAATATAGTGCTGATATCTAAATCAATGTTCATGACATCGGTTGAGTAAAAGTGTTGAAGGTTCAACTTGAGAAATTTCTTGATAGAGGATTCACCCAGCTTAGTATATCTGCGTGGGGTGTATCTGTATTGATTGGCATGAAGAGATATGGTACTTTGCGATTTCATATTGAATGCAAAGAGTTCAACCAGGTGACTATAATGAACCAGTACTTGTTATCGTGTATGGATGAATTATTTTATCCCTGAAGTTAATCAGTGGTCTATTCAGTGTTTGACTGCAAAAAAGTCGACTGACACGACCTAGGATGCACTTTTCATTTAATGCGAAGTAGCAGGAGGTCACATCGGACTAGCCAATGACGGCTCGGATATTTTAAGGAATAAAGATTAAATACAAGAATTTAATGCCCTAAAAGATTTAAATTAAATACAAGCGAGGGAAAATAGAAGGTTACCTTTGTGCCCTTGAGGTAGATATCGTCAAAATATCTCAAAAAATTACTAAGTTAGAAGACTTACCTGGGCCTGAGTGCGGTAACTTGAGATGTCGACCGTGACATGTGCGGTCGGTAAGGTCTTACCTTGCTTGATTTAGTCTTTTGAGATAAATCATTACTGTGGTGACAAGACTTTATACGGCAGCATGATTTTTGTGGCAGCATTTGAATGATGCGGCAACTAGGAGGTGCGGTCAAGTGAGGGATTGAGAGATCAATTGTTTGCTTGACCGTGATATGCCTGCCGTGTACCTTCCTTTGAACTTGGACAAACATTAGTACAAGAAATCTTATGAACAAGTTTGAGTTAGAGTTCAAGCATACCCATTTCTCCTCTTAGATACCTAAATCTCTTGGAATCAAGAGCCTTGGTGAGAATATCTGCGATTTGATCATCAGTACTCACATACTCTAGATGGATATTACCCTTTTCAACATGATCCTTGAGAAAGTGGTATTTGATATCAATGTGTATAGTCTTGGAATGCATGACGGGGTTGTTGGAGACAACAATGGTAGATGTGTTGTCGCAAAAGATTGGACAATTTTCTTCTTTGATTCCGTAGTCAACCAATTGTTGCTTCATCCACAGCACTTGGCAGCAGCAGCTTCCAGCAGCTATATATTCAGCTTCTGTGGTAGATACAGAGACTGAGGTTTGTTTCTTGCTTGCCCATGAAACTAGTCGATTTCCAAGGAAATGACAAGTTCCACTCGTGCTTTTCCTGTCAATGGTACATGCTGCATAATCTGCATCTGAGTAACCTATAAGATCAAAAGTTGAATCTTTGGAGTACCAAAGTCCAAGGTTAATAGTCCCAGATAGATATCTAATAATACGTTTAACAGCAATAAGATGTGCTTCTCGAGGATCAGCTTGATAACGAGCACAAACGCAAACACTAAACATGATATCTGGCCTACTAGCAGTTAAGTATAGGAGAGAGCCAATCATACCTCGATATAAGGTTTGATCAACCTTCTTACCTTTCAAGTCTTTATCTAGCTTGTTACCAGTAGCCATAGGAGTGTCGTATGCCTTTGCATTTTCAAGACCAAATTTCTTGATGAGATCTCTTGTGTACTTAGCTTGGTTGAGGAAGATTCCTTCAGCACATTGTTTAATTTGAAGTCCAAGGAAGAATGTCAATTCTCCCATCATGCTCATCTAAAATTTGCTTTTCATGAGTTTCTCAAAACGCTTACACAATAATTCATTAGTAGAACCAAAAATAATATCATCTACATATATTTGAACAAGTAAAGTATGATCATTATATTTAGCAATGAATAAAGTTGTGTCGATCTTACCACGCTTGAATCCCTTTTCAAGGAGAAACTTAGATAGAGTATCATACCATGCTCGTGGAACTTGTTTGAGTCCATACAAGGCTTTACGGAGTTTGTAGACATGATTTGGAAATTTGGGATCTTCAAATCCGGGCGGTTGAGCAACAAAGACGGTTTCTTGAAGTTCTCCGTTGAGAAATGCACTCTTCACATCCATTTGATATAGCTTGAATCTTTTGTAAAAGGCATAAGCTAAGAATATCCTTATAGCTTCGAGTCTTGGAACGGGGGCAAATGTTTCATCATAATCAATGCCTTCTTCTTGTCTATATCCTTGTGCAACCAACCTAGCTTTGTTCCTTGTGATGCTTCCATTTTCATCCATCTTGTTTCGGAACACCCACTTTGTACCAATCACTCCTTGATCTTGTGTCCTTGGAACCAAGGTCCAAACTTTACATCTTTCAAATTGGTTGAGTTCTTCTTACATGGTAACAACCCAACTTGAGTCCTGGAGTGCTTTATCAACTTTCTTGGGTTCAACTTGAGATATGAATGCGGTAAGTGCATCATAGTTTGATCTTCTTGTTCTAACACCAGAATGCAAATCACCAATGATATTCTGAATTGGGTGATCTCCGACCTCACGAACTTCTTGAGGTATGTCTGGTTGAGTTGATGGTGGTTGTAAATCTTTTAATGGTACATTATTTGAGTCATCCCAGTCATAAGTGATTCGAGGGATAGGTTCTTCAACATTTATAGGTGTCTCAACTTCAACTCTATTTGAAGTAGCAGCAGATGAGGTAGCTTCTGGTGCTTCATATGAGGTAAATGGAGGTGCAGTTGAGGTAGATGGGTTTCCTTGAGTTGATTGATTTTGTGGTTGAGTTGTACCTGTCTCATTTATCTCAACAAAATCATCAGCAACATTTGGAGCCATATGTGGCTCAAGGAGAGAATGTTCATCAAAAGTAACATGGACGGATTCAACTATCTTAAGAGTGGTTTTATTAAATACACAAAAAGCTTTTGAGTGTTTAGCATACCCAATAAATATACCTTCATCGGCTTTAGGAGCAAATTTACCTCGATGTTCTTTACCGTTGTAGAGTATGAAGCATTTGCATCCAAATATCTTGAAGTATGCTATGTTGGGGGTTCTTCCTCTCCAAAGTTCATAAGGAGTTTTGTTGTAGGTCTTGTTGATAAGGGATCTATTTTGAGTGAAGCATGCTGTGTTGACGGCTTCAGCTCAAAAGTATTGAGGTAGCTTTGCTTCAGCAATCATTGTCTTTCCGGCCTCTATCAACGTTCTATTCTTTCTTTCCACTACACCGTTTTGTTGTGGAATTCCAGCAGCAGAGAAGTTGTGGTCAATACCATGATCATCACAGTATTGAGCAACACCGTTGTTCTTGAATTCTGTACCGTTGTCAGATCGAACACTAACGATGTCATCTTCTTTTTGTGTTTGGAGATGTCTAAAGAGTGCGGTCAAAATGTCATAACAATCATCTTTGGAGTTCATCATCTCGACCCACGAGTATCTTGAGTAGTCATCTACCACAACTAAGGAATATCTATTTCCCCCAATACTTGCGGTAGAAACAGGTCCAAACAGATCCATATGTAGTAGTTGCAAACATCTAGAAGTTGAAGGTGTCGTCTTGCTGGAGAAAGACGCTTTTGGTTGTTTGCCTAGTTGACGTGCTGTGCACTTCTCATCGTGGTGATCAGCTACTTTGGGTAGACCACGAACTAGATTTTCTCTACCAATCTTGGAGAGATACTTAAAGTTTAAGTGACTTAGTCTTTTATGCCACAGCCAACTATTCTCACTAACATTCTTTGCTACAAAACAGAGATTAGAAGAAATGCAAGATGAATTAAAATCAATATCATAAACATTTTTCTTACGAATCCCTTTGAGCAAAGTGACGCCGGATATGCCATCTTTAATGAGACATAAATTTGAAGTGAAGTGGCATTGCAATCCTTTGTCGCAGAACTGAGATATTGAGAGAAGATTGTGTTGTAGTCCAATAACTAGAGAGACTTCTTGGATGGTGATTTTTCCTTTACGAATGACTTCATATCCTACAGTCTTTCCTTTGTTATTATCTCCGAAGGTTACTGATGGACCCTTTTCTTCACGGACATTTTCCAATAAGTTAATATCTCCAGTCATGTGCCTTGAACAGCCACTATCAAGATACCATAAACTTGATCTATCCTTGGAGAGTCCAGCCATTAAGCAGAGAACCTATACAATAAACATTTAAGAACAAGGTCCCCTTTTATTCTTTTGGGTCCAAAGGGTTAGTAACTTTTAACAACCCACACTTGCCTCACAGAAGGGGGTTTAAGCCTTCTGGGATTTGATGTGAATCTTAAAAGACATTCAGCAGCCTTGTGACCATAATCATCACACACAGAACAATAGTGGAAGCCATCCAACTGAGGGTTAACAAACTTTGTCACGGTCTTCAGCACAACATCGTTTACAGGTGTGGATGCGGTCTCCTTTACAAAGTTCATCCTTTTGAACTTTGCTGCATTTCCACCATATGCGGTCGACTTACCATGAAAGGTAGTCTGCCGCGGTAGGATTCTGCGGTAGGAAGACTCTGCCTTGCCGCATGAGGTAGACTCTGCGGTAGGTTCATCCACGGCAATACCTTTCATCTTTGCCTTGCCAGTTTGTTTCTTAGGGTAGACATAGTTGAACTCTAGTTTCTTCTTTGGTTCTTGTCCTACATCCTTTGAAACATGATGTTTAGCCTTCGACCCTTCCAAAGTTTGCTGGGTAAATTTCTCATCTCTTTCACAACAAGATGCACATTTAAAGTTGTCACTAATTTGAAATCCTAAGCCTTCCTTATCACCACTAGGCTTTTGGGATTCTAAGATTTGTTCCATAGTGACACGAGAATTGGTCCACTCATTAGTAATCCTTTTAAGATCATTTATCTCAGCAACCAATTCATCGTTTTTAACTTTAAATATAGCATTTTGTTCTTCTAAGAAACGGTTTCGATCAGTAAGAGGAGTCATGCTCTTGATCTGCTCCTTAAGGAGGGTGAGTTCAGATCTTAGTAGAGATTTCTCCGTCTTAAGCTGGGAAATTTCTTCAGTTGAAAGTGCTAAAGCTTCCTTCATGTCAGAGAATTTACTAATTACCTGTTCAGCTTTTGCAAACATCTTTTCTTGTTCATCGGGGGAAATGTCAAACTTGACTTGAGGTGTGGTAGACAGAACTTCCTTCACTTTGGGGTTTAGTAGAGACTTCTTTGCTGCACTCACATCACATCTTGAAAATAGAAGATCACCATTCTTTTGAACCGGAGTTAGGAATCCCTTTTCAGCAAGTTCATCGGCCGTATAACTTATCCGTTTAGGTTTTGCATTTGGTGAGCGACGACTTTTATTATCATCCTCATCATCGGACTGAACGACCAAGCAGATGTGACCTTCTTCAGAATCCTCATCGCTTTCATCAGAGTCTGACTCTATCCAAGTAGCTAACTCTTTTGAGGTAGAGTCTTCTTCAGCTATCATTCCCTTTTGCTTTGAGTACCTTGGAGTAAAGTTACTTTTCTTCCTCATATACTCATACTTGGGAATTGGACATTCTGATGCGAAGTGACCTGGTTTCCTGCAATTAAAACAAACAAGATCTTCTTTCTTCTTGGAGAAGTTGAAGTTCTCTTTCTTCTTTGAAGGGCTGCTCCTTGAAAACCTTGTTGGAGCTTTGCTTGTTGATCCGGGTCTTGCTGTCTTTCTGAACTTTTGGAATCTTTTCACGAACATAGCAAAATCATCATCATCCATATCAAGTAAATCTGATGTGGAGATTTTTGGATCTTCTTCCTCGTTCACTTCTTCCTTTTGAGCAACCAACGATAAGCTCTTTGTTTTTCCTTCCATTTCAGCAATGTTGTTAAGCTTGATATCAAAGACCTTGAGGTTGGCATTGAGGCTTCTGAGAGACATGTCATCTAGTAGCTTGGTATCTTCAAGAGTGTTTCCTTTGTGTAGATATTGTGAACCAAGAGCGGCAAGAAAATTAACATTTCTTTCTTTCTTGGTAAGCTTCTTTCCGAGTGCTGTATAAGTACTCACGATCTCACAATAACGATCATAAGTGGCTCTTAGTGATTCACCGGGGATCTTAGCAAAGTTGTTGAATCTTCTTTGAATTGCAAACTTTTTGCTTTCCTTGCAAGCTTGATCTCCTTCGATGTAATCTTCAATTGCATCCCAAAGTTCTTTTGCATTAGAACATTCCATGATCTGTCGACGCTGTGACGTACTCAAGGTACTTAGAAGTATACTTTTTGCTTTCACATCCATTCCAACCAGTCTTTTCTCTTCATCGGTCCATTCAGCTTTTGGTTTCTTGATAGTCGGATTTGCACCATTGGTTTCTGGATCCGGATTAGCTTTCATTGGGAAGTATGGTCCAATGGTAAGACAATCACCAAGTTGCTCGTCCATAGAGTAGAACTGAGTTAGAATGCTGTGCTTCCATACGTCAAAGTTATCTTCGTCAAACGCTGGAACGTGAGTGAAGTTAACCGTTGCCATAGTTTTCTGACTTGCCATTTTGAATCGGCACCCAAGCTGTTAAGCTTGAAAAACAGAAGTTTTATAAAGGTGTTTGCTCTGATACCACTTGTTGGTCCCAGAGACATAACAAGGGTATGAAAAGAGGCTAGAGGGGGGGTGAATAGCCTATTTTATAATTTCAACCCTTTTTCAAAATTCAACCTTTATGCTTATACTTGAATTTTGCGGTAGATGAAAACCACGCGGTCAAGTATAAAATGCACAACGGAAGTTTTCGTTAAAAACAAGTTGAGTTGATTTTAGATAAGTATAATGCGGTAGGTGAGTTTGCGGTAGGCAAATCTGCGGTAGATAGGGGTGAGGTAGGTTGAGAGATTGAAAACTTGTGTCTCAGAGGTTTTTGGCAAATGATAAGTTAGTCAGAATTTAGCTAAGGCAATGAGGTAGACAAACAAACACAATTCACAATTGTTCGTAAATCTGAAAGATCAAACACTAAACGACAAACAAGATTAATATGAACAATAAGAACAAGATGAACAAGACTTGAAATAAAGTGCAGAAAATAAAAAGTGCAGTAAGTAAATGACACAATGATTTGGAAAGGTTCGATCTGTTAAAAGATCTACGTCCTTTACCAAGATGGTCAGTCTTGGATTTTGAATGGAGGATGTATTAATTCTCTTGAGTACAGATTACAAAGATGAAGAACTGAATTAACTCCTATTTTCTATGAAGAACAATCCTAGACTTAGACCAGTGTATCCCTAATGATTCAATCTATGTGATTGATCAATCGGGGTGAGTGTGTGTGTAAGAATCAAGAGCTCTTTGAAATCTATATGATTTTAGAGCCTAATGAATCTTGTGTGAGAGGCTTGAGATTTGATCTTGAAGGTTGCTGGAGATTTGTTGAAGACTTGAAGGTTGAGTGCTTGAAGATTCAAAGGATTCTGAAAATCTTGAGTATGATCTTCAATCACCAAGAATTTCAACAGCAATTTCTCTCTTAGAATCTCAGCGTATCTTCAATGAAGAACTCAAGGTCAATTTATAGCCTTGATGGAGAAACTAGCCGTTTGAATTCTTGGAGGGCAAGTTTGGAGGACAATGAGCTGTTGAATTCTAATTGGAGCTCAGTCTGAGTTGTCCTTTTGTTGCAGAGTCATGGTGGTCCAACTGTACTATGATGACAGTTGTATTCAAATTTGAAATTTGAATTTGCAACGTTCTAAACTAACCAAGGTAAGGACACAGGTGTGACCATGGTTAAGTTTGAACAAACTTGAGTTTCTTCAACTATGGTTCCATGCGGTAGAGTTAACTTGCGGTAGGATGGAACCATGCGGCAAGATGGATTGCATGAGGTAACCTTGGGATATGCGGCAAGCATTGGTTCCGCGGCACCTTGGTCATGCGGTAGGCTCCATGCGGTAGACAAGGGCCTTACCTCAGATCTCCAGACTTAGAAAAATTGAGGGTCCTAATCTCCTAAGCCTATTCAACTATAAAGTGGACTATTCTAAATGAAGTACAAGTACTTCTTATAATATATCTTAAAGTCCACAAAGAGTAAAATAAGGTTATGGGATCAATCAAATCTAGGTAATAGGAGTGGTTTATAATAAGCATACCCAACACATACCATTTCGTCTTGGTTTGCTTTGGAAGATTTCTTAGGACCCATGTATATATAGAACAGAAAAAATGGCCAAGAAATGAAGAAAGTATAGAGAGAGACAGAGAGAGATACGGGAGAGAGAGAGAGAGAGAGAGAGACTGGAAGGGGGTAGAGAGAGTGAGAGAGAAAGATTTGGTGAGGGTGTGTAGGTAATGATGAGAAAAGGATATGGGAAGGGGTAGAGTCAAATATATAGGGTTGATTTCTAGACAAAAATAGGAGATGAAGAGATGGGCATTTATGGTGATGTACTTGGAAAGGACAAGCCATTTATGAGGGATTTTAATGATGTGATGGCTATTTAATGCTGAATGACCTAAAGTGTATAGATGTGACATTTTGGGTAAAGAAAAACTGTTCCACTTTTCTTATAAGTGTATGAATAATTTTGACTAAATTTTTGCACAAACCCCAAAAACATTTGTTTTGGTGTAAGTTTGGGGTGCAAGAAATATATCCCCAGAAAATAAAATTTTGAAAAACGAAAAACGAGGGAAAATTAATTGCACAAGTACCCTTGAACAATTAAGAAATGTCAAAAGACAAAGATTCCTATAATAAATAAGAACAAACATACCTGGTACTTGTGAGTATTGAATACGTTCAATCATTGAAATAATAAATTTTGATAGCATTGATTGAGCTGCAATATTTAATGGGCGCTAGGGAGGCGCATTAATCATCTAGGCGCGCAATGAGTGAGTGGGGCGCGTAGGGTTTAGGAGCACCACACTTTCCTTGATTTTTTTAAAAAAAATGATTTAACTTTTGTACCTAGTATACTCATAACTCAACAAAACATAAAATCATTAGTAATAACAAAACTATATGGATTTAGTTGAGTTCAATCATACCCATTTCACCTCTCAAAAAGATGAATCGTTTCGCGTCAAGTGCTTTCGTTAGAATGTCTGCGATTTGATAATCGGTTCCCACGTGTTCTAAATGAATATTTCCTTTCTCCACGTGGTCCTTGAGGAAGTGATATTTAATGTCGATGTGTTTGGTTTTGGAGTGCATGACAGGATTTTCAGAAAAGGCAATGGTTGAAGTGTTGTCGCAGTAGATGGGACAATTTTCTTCGATGATATCATAGTCCACCAATTGCTGCTTCATCCATAGTATTTGACAATAACAACTTCCCGCAGCGATATATTCTGCTTCCGTTGTTGATACAGACACTGAAGCTTGTTTCTTACTCGCCCATGACACAAGTCGATATCCGAGGAAATGACAAGTGCCACTTGTGATTTTCCTATCAATTGTGCACGCTGCATAATCCGTATCTGAATAACCTACAAGTTTAAAGTTCGAATCTTTGGTGTACCAAAGTCCAAGGTTAACAGTACCGGAGATATATCTTATAATACGTTTCACAGCAATCAAGTGCGCTTCTCTAGGGTCATATTGATAGAGAGCGCAAACACAAACACTAAACATAATATCGGGCCTACTAGCAGTAAGATAAAGGAGTGAGCCAATCATACCTCGATAGAGCGTTTGATCAACACGTTTACCTTTTAAATATTTGTCGAGTTTGTTGCCGGTGGCCATTGGAGTGTCGTATGATTTAGCATTCTCAAGTACAAACTTCTTGATTAAGTCTTTTGTGTATTTGGCTTGATTGATAAATATGCCTTCATTCATTTGCTTGATTTGAAGTCCGAGGAAGAATGTGAGTTCTCCCATTATGCTCATTTCAAACTTGCTCTTCATTAGTTTCTCAAAGCGCTTGCACAATAATTCATTAGTAGAACCAAATATAATATCATCAACATAAATTTGAACAAGTAATTTATGACCATTATGTTTGGCAATGAAAAGAGTAGTATCGATTTTACCGCGAGTGAAGCCTTTTTCAATGAAAAACTTGGATAGTGTATCATACCATGCTCTTGGCGCTTGTTTGAGCCCATACAAATCTTTCTGGAGTTTGTACACATGATTTGGAAATTGTGAATCTTCAAACCCAGGTGGTTGAGCTACAAAGACTTGTTCTTGGAGTTCACCATTTAGAAACGCGCTCTTCACATCCATTTGATATAACTTGAAGTTCTTGTGAGCGGCATAAGCTAGAAATAATCTGATAGCTTCAAGTCTTGCTACGGGCACAAAAGTTTCATCGTAGTCTATTCCTTCCTCTTGCCTATAGCCTTGAGCAACCAACCTTGCTTTGTTTCTCGTGATGGTTCCATTCTCATCCATCTTGTTTCTGAACACCCATTTTGTACCAATCACTCCTTGATCATTTGGTCTTGGAACAAGAGTCTAAACCTTACATCGTTCAAATTGATTGAGTTATTCTTGCATTGCAACAATCCAATTAGGATCTTGGAGCGCTTCATCAGCCTTCTTCGGTTCAATTTGAGAGATAAATGCAGTGTAAGCATCAAAGTTTGTAGCTCTCCTTGTACGAACACAAACATTTAGGTCACCAATGATATTGTTGATTGGGTAACCTCTAGCTTCACGAATTTCAGGAGGTAAGTTAGGTTGAGTCGAAGTAACTTGAAGGTCTTCAATTGGTAAATCTTCACCAGCTTCAAAATCATCAAAATTTGGGGGTTAAATTGGTGTAGAGTTGAAACTTGGGTTGACACCAGATGCAACAGTAGATATAGGCGCGTGAGAGGAATCAAGAGGCGCATCATTTGAATGAGGCACAGTAGAGGATTCATTAGGCACGCCATATGAGTAGTTAGGCGTAACTGATGTGGATGGATTTCCTTGAGTTGATAAATTCTGATTTTAAGTAGGCGCAACATGAATAGGAGCACCTGTATCATTAAGCTCAACAGAATCATCAGAATCATTTGGAGCCAAATATGGCTCAAGGAGAGAATGTTCATCAAATGTAACATGTACATATTCAACTATCACTAATGTAGATCTATTAAAAACGCGAAAAGCTTTAAAATGTTTGGCATACCCAACAAAAATACCTTTGTTGGCTTTGGCATCGAATTTACCTCTATGTTCGTTTTCGTTGTAGAGGATATAACATTTGCAACCAAAGATCTTGAAGAATGAAATGTTGGGAGTTCTACCACGCCAAAGTTCATACGGAGTTTTGTTGTGAAGCTTGTTGATGAGGGAACGATTTTGAGTAAAACATGCTGTGTTGATAGCTTCTTCCCAAAAGTACTTAGGCAATTTCGCTTCTGCTATCATCGTCTTTCCCGCTTCAATCAACGTTCTATTCTTTCTTTCCACAACACCATTTTGTTGAGGAACTCCAGCGGTTGAGAAGTTATGATCTATCCCATGATCATCACAATATCGAGCAACACCGTTGTTCTTTAATTCTGTTCCATTATCGGATCGAACACTAACGATGTCATCTTCTTTTTGGGTTTGGAGCAGTCTGAATAAGGTGGTCAAAATGTCATAACAATCGTCTTTTGTAATCATCATTTCCGCCCATGTATATCTTGAATAATCATCCACCACGACTAGAGTATACTTGTTTCTTCTAATACTTGCAGTGGTGACTGGTCCAAATAGATCAATGTGCAGCAGTTGCAAACATTTAGTAGTTGAGGGATTGGTCTTGCTGGAGAAAGACTTTTTCGGTTGTTTGCCAAGTTGACACGCGGCGCACTTCTTGTCATGATGATCAGCAACCTTGGGAAGTCCTTTTACAAGATTATTCCTGCTGAGTTTAGATAGATACTTGAAGTTCAAGTGACTTAAGCGCTTGTGCCACAGCCAACTATTTCCGCTCACACTTTTAGCTACAAAACAAAGATTAGTACTAGAGTTCATACTATGGAAATCAATAATGTAAATATTTGTCTTACGATATCCTGTGAGGGTAGCTCCAGTTTTTCCATTCTTGATAAGACATTGAGTTGAAGTAAAATGGCATTCTAATCATTTGTCGCAGAATTGAGATATGGATAATAAATTGTGCTTGAGCCCTTCAACGAGAGAGACTCTTTCAATGCACACTTTGTCTTTCTTGAGCTTACCATATGCTACAATTTGACCTTTGTTGTTATCACCAAATGTTACGGAGGGACCTCTTTATTCATGAACATCTTCAAGTAAGGATTCATCTCCAGTCATGTGTCGTGAACACCCACTATCGAGAATCCATTCATACGTTTTAGCTTTTGAAGATCCATCCATGAAGCAAAGAACCTGAAATATAAACATTTAAAGCAGGTCCCCTTTATTCCTTTTCGGGTCCTAGAGTTAGCAACTTTTGACGAACCACTCTTGCTTGACCTTAGGATTCTTACGTCCTTTGGCATTGGGAGTGAATCTCAAAAGGAATTCCACGACCTTATGTCCCGAACAATTATAAATCGAACAATGATGAAAGTCACCAATCATGTGAGTTTTCACAAACTCTTTACTTTTCTTTGGGATAGCATCCTTCTTTGGGTCATATGAGCCAGCCTTAACAAAATCTTTCTTTTGAAATTTTGGAGCGCTTTTTCTTGGAGGGCGCATAGGGCTCGGAGGCGCACGGCGGTTAGGCGCGTGGCTCCTAGGCGCATAATGTGCACTCGGAGAAGGAGCGCGCCTTGTTTCAAGAATAATTTTGCTAGATGATGATTCATCTGTAGCTATTTCCATCTTTTTAGCTTTCCCAAATTGTTTCGTTGGGTAGACATAATGGAATGTTTGTCTCTTGACTTTTTCCTGTCCTTTACCCATTGAATTAGAATGTTTTTCCTTGTGAATTTCAAAAGTTTGCTGATTTGTAAATTCACTATCTCTTTCAGCACAGACATCACATTTAAAGTTGTCACTAGTTGATGAGAATCCCAAGACACTTTTCACCACTGACTTTTTGGGACTCAAATATATTCTCCATAGTGACACGAGAATTGGACCACTCATTTGTAATCTTTTTAAGATCAGTAATTTGAGCAACCAATTCATCGTTTTGAACTTTAAGAAGTGAGTTCTGTTCTGTTAGAAAAGTGTTTTTAACAGTAAGAGGAGCCATGCTCTTTAGCTTCTCCTTAAGGAGGGTGAGTTCAGATTTAAGTAGAGATTTCTCGGTCTTAAGCTGGGAAATTTCATCACATGATAGTGCTAAAGCTTCATTCATATCACTAAAATGACTGATTACCTTTTCAGCCTCTTTGAATAGCTTTTCTTGCTTTACAATGTCCTCATCATGATTGATTGTAGGAATAGGTGCAACTTGAGGTCTAACATATTCACTCTTTCTGAGCTTGCTTCTAGCACTCAGATCACATCTAAAAAATAACAATCCACCATCGCTTTGAGTCAGAGTGAGAAATCCTTGTTCAACGAGCTCGCTGATGGTTGGTCCTTTCTTCCTTTTCACTTCTTGAAAACCTGCAGATTTCTTGATAGGTTTATTCAAGACATTCATATCAGGAACATCTTTGGAGTAGTCATCATCAGAATCATAAGTATCAACTTCATCATCATTTGCCACCAAACAAACGAGTCCATCGTCAGAATCTTCATCGCTCTCATCTGAGTCTGTTTTAATCCAAGTGTTCTGCTTATTTGCTGGTGATTCTTCTTCAGCAACCATTCCCTTGTGACGAGTGAATTTGGGAGTGAACTTGGGAGTATGGCTGCTCTTCTTCTGCATATACTCAAATTTAGGAATTGGGAATCTTGAAGCAAAGTGTTCTGGTTTCCTGCAATTAAAACAAACAAGGTCTTCTTTTCTTTTTGAATCACTGCTTCTCGTGAACTTTGGAGGAGCTCTGCTGGTAGATCCTTGAAATTTACTGGTTGAGCCGGGTCTTGAGAATTTTTTGAACTTTTGAAATTTCTTCACAAATAAAGCGAAGTCTTCATCATCCATGTCTAATAGCTCAGAGGTAGAAATTTTGGGATCGAAACTTTTCTTTTCTTGAACCGGCGCAGGCGCATGCGCTTCTTCTCTATGCGCCACCATTGCTATGGATTTTGACTTTCCTTCAGTTTCACTAATTCGTTGGATCATAAACCTTACAATTTGCATAAAGGTTCCTTAAAGTCCATACATCTAAAGTTCCAGCGTCTTCAAGGGCGCTAGATTTGTGTAGGTATCTTGATCCAAAAGCAGCAAGGAAATTAGTGTTTAATTCCTTATTGGAGAATTTCTTTCCAAGTGAAATACAGAGATTGATAATTTTACAATAGCGTTCATAAGTCTGTCTAAGAGTTTCACCGGGGAGTTGAGAGAAATTGTTGAATCTCTTTTGTACTTTGTATCTCTTGTTCTCCTTGCAAACCATGTCTCCTTCTATATGCTCTTTAATAGCATCCCATAACTCATTGGCAGTAGCACAGTGCATGACTTATTGTTTCATAGCCGTGCTTAGAGTGCTTAGAAGAATGTTTCTTGATTTGCCATCATTTGTAACTCTTCTTGTTTCTTCCTCAGTCCATTCTTCCCTTGGTTTCTTGATGGTTGGTTGAGCAGCGTTGGTGCGCGGATTTGGATTCGCTTTCATAGAGATGTAAGGTCCATAAACCACGGTGTCATGAAGCCTTTCATCGATTGAGGTGAGATAAGTTAAGATGCTGAATTTCCATACGTCAAAATGATCTTCATCAAAGACTGGAACATGTGTGTAGTTAGCAGTTGCCGAAGGTTTTGAGTTTGCCATATTGAATCGGCACCCAAGCTGTTAAGCTTGAAAAACGAAAATGTTTTATAAAGGTGTTTGCTCTGATACCACTTGTTGGTCCCAAAGGGCAACAAGGGTATTGAAAATAGCTAGAGGGGGGGTGAATAGCTGTTTTAAAATTCTTTTCGTACCCTTGAAAATTCAATGGCAAATGCACACTTGATCAAATAAGCGTTATGAAATGCGCCTAAGTGAGTGAGTGAAATGCATAGCGGAATAGTTAAGTAAAGTAGGCGCAAATGATTAAAAGGGGCGCAACACACACTCTAAGTATTTTGGCTCAAAGTGGGTGAAATAAGGAACTTAGGCAAATGATATAACAAACACAACACAATTTAGTTCAATCAATCTACAATGATTAAACAAGCAAATAGTGAGATAAGATAATAACTTGAAAGTAAATGACAAGAAATTAATACGCGCTATTTGGAGAGGTTCGATCGGGAAAATGATCTACGTCCTCTACCAAGATGGTTAATCTTGGATTTCTAATGGAGATCTTATATAATGAGTGAGTGTTACAAATTACAATCATTTGAGCTTATACACTAACTCAAGATCTAATATTCTATGAAAGAACAAATCCTAGACAATAACCGGTGTATCTCTAAAAGAAAGATCTAAGTGATCAAACTTAAAGAGGTGCGTGTGTGATTTTTAGATTCAAGGCTCTTTAAATCTTTGAGATTGAGAGCACAAGAAAACTAAAGTGTTTTTGCTTGAGGATCTGGGCTAAGGATGAAGGTATGAAGATGTTCTTGAGAATTCTGGAAAAACAAAGGCAATCTTCAAATCTTTAACAAATGCTTGAGAGAGGAATTCTGAGATTCATAGCAACTTCAAAACGTTTGAAGTTATGGGATATTTATAGTAGAGCCCCAAAAACTAGCCGTTGGAAATCCCTTGTGGATAAGGTTGAAGGACAGATGTGATGTCGCTCATTGAGTGGAGCACGTGTCTTTTATAGCCGTTAGACACATAACACAAATATGACCGTTATGGACAGGTGTCCTTAGATGCGGGTGCATACGTGTTATTTAACCACCGTTGGATCATTGGCGTAGTTTGAATTTCTTCAAGTCTTTATGTCTTCAATAAATCACTAAGTGTTGATTTAATATCAATGAGGCGCGTAGGCGCGTTGAGTCTTTAGGGCGCGTAGCATAGCGCGCGCTTTATGAGGCGCATAGGCGCATGCTAAGGGCGCATGGCGCAAGGCGCATGGTGCGAGCCTTAAATCAACATTGTGATTTTCTTCAATCTTGACATTCTAGCCCTATTCCAAAGTCTATTCTATAACAATGGACTACCTAAAAAGTGAAGTATAAATACTTTTTACATGTGGGCCTAAAGTCCATGAAATAAAACTTAGGTGATGGATCAATCAAATCTAATCAATCCTATTATATTAAAACTGAGATATAAGTGGGCATACCCAACAAATCCATGAACACAGACTTTAAGGTGCTAAAGCAAACACCCTCTATTGGTATCCACACGTCGAACGGACTCAAGAACACCTTTTTGATTGATTGCTAGATCCAATGCTTGATGAAGAAACGATTTCTTCATAGGAATTATTTTGCTTAATTGATTATTGAGTTTTGATGATTCTAAATCTCAAAACTAATAATCCCACCTCTCTATTTTTTATTTTTTTAAAACAATGTGTTATGATTTCCAAAATCAACATTAGACGCTGTCAAACCTGGCCGCATATATTTATATAAGGGTTTGACTTATTTCCGTTTGGGATCGGGATTCCTTGTCACACAAGAAATCTTAACAAACTGACCAGAAACCGGGGGGGGGGGGGGGGCGGCGGGGGGGTACGGCTCATCAGGAGCCGTACGCCACCAATTCAGCCGTACGGTCGCCAGTTCATTAATTCCCAGATTTTCAGCCTTTTTCCAATCTGTTTTATTGTGTGTGACCCAATAGGATTATACTAAGTTGGCAACGAGTCCGAACCATTCAGAACCCGTAAGTCATAATCGGACTCTAGCAAGCCATTATGACTACTCAATTAATATAACTTTGAAAGTCCAAATTTACCTTAATAGAACATATCACAATCCCTTTGTCACGCGATATCATACTGGAGATAAGTCATGGTCCACGTCAACTTATGTTGTCCAATGCTTTCTCGATACCGAGTAGATTGATATGAGCAAATGATATTGAACACATCAATTCATTTGAGTATGGCCATACACTATCATCAATCTCACTCATCGAGTGCCCAAGCAGACATATCTCTTGAGAGAGGGACAAATCTCATCTTGACTTATCATTCTTCCCTACAAGAATCCGATTATGCCAATCGTAACCTTTATAACCACCCGGTTAAGAGTAGCGTTTGAGTACGTCAAACATAATGTTCATCATTTGGAAGACCATGATAATCTCAAGTCTAAGGATATCAAATGATATAACTATTATGAGATTTAATTATGATATCTGACCATGACATAAATCTCATAACGGGTCTATCCAGTACCTTGTTCTCCAACAAGTACCCACAAGTTTAATCCGCATCATATGCACCATAATCATCATATGATTATACATTAAACTCATGCTAGCCCTTCATAAGTGCTAGGGACAATAATTATTATAATAAACATGCAAAAGATATAATAATCGGGTTTGTTATCTCTATAATAATGAAGTTATGATGTGACGCATAGGCCTTTCTCAAGGGTCTGGGGCATAATATCCAACAATTATCTCATATCGGGAATTAACTAGCCATTGTCTGACTATATAAAGATCTAGGGTCACTTCTCCCATTGTCAATTGGTTTTGAGATGGAATCTCAGATTTTATCATGGTATCAGAGCTGGCTCGTTATACGTGTAGGCCCAACGGCCCATGATGTTGCTCCACGCCACCCATAACACGTCCACGTTGTAAGCTTTGGTAAAGTCCGGCTACACGTGAGGGGGCGTGTTAGAGACATTAATCCCACATCGGAAATTAACTAGCCAAGCATTGACTATATAAAGATCATGGGCTACTCCTCCCATAGCCAATTGGTTTTGGGATGGAACCTCAGACTTTATCAATAATAAGAGTTGGTCTTATGAAAAACGTGTTTTTTCTAAGCTTAAGGAAAAACCATTTTTCCGCCGCTGGTATATAAACACACATACACTGACTTCACTGGCAATCTTTACATTTACACTGGCACATTTTCGCAGTAACACTGACATTTTTTACACTGACACTTCATAATACAGGCACTGGTGTTGGCACATTTTTAAACCAACACTGGCACTTTTTTTACTCCAAAACTGGTATTTTTTTTACAGTGACACTTTTTTACACCGACACTGGCACTCTTTACACTGACACATTTTTACACTAACACTGAATTTTTTTACACTGACACTTCATATCTATGAACTGACACTTTCTTACACGGGCACTGGCATGTCGAAAACACGTTTTTGTAAGCTTAGGAGAAACGCGTTTTTTGTGAGATTTTGGTTGATAATAATTATTATAATTATAAATTTAACAATAATATTAATAATTCAAGTGTAATACTTGTTAATACATTGCATTTGATTATACTTTAAAGATAATGCCAATCTAAGCAAAGAGGTAAACATTCATTTCATCTGCCGCGTATGGTAAATAATCTCTTAGAAATTTTTTTGATATGGTATTTCTTTAAACTTTAGTTGGAATTCATGATTTTGGTAATATGATAGTTAATATACGAAGATATGTTAGTTATTGTGCAAATAATCTACAATGTATTTTGTAGTAATGCATTCATACACACCATACCGACTAATTGTCTCTATAAATTAGATTAGAGTATAACAACAACTTTAGTCAATATTCCAAGTAATCATAACTTTTGTCATGAGAAATTTCATCCGCTTCGTAATTTTATTTGAGATATGTCTATTTATCACCACAACACAAGCGTGGGACACTTGGATTGTTGATCTCTGGGACAACCTTCCTGACAACACACTCCCACAATATGTACGTTGTCAAGATAAACATACTGACTTAGGATATCACAATTTCACTGTGGGAAAAAATTTGTTTTGGAGCATCGGGCATATTATGTTTGAAAAACGTTTATTTTGGTGTCATTTTTATTGGGGTTCAGAAAATAAAGCTTTTGATGTTTTTAATGAAAATTGGGCGTATGATTGTATGCCTAAAGGAATGGAATATAAGTACAATCATTGCATGTGGCAAATACATGCTAGTGGCTTTTATTTCTTGAAGTATACCGTAACTGGAAATATATGGGAGAAGAGATATGACTGGTCGTGAATATTTATTATACATGAGGTTTTGTTTCTTTATGTGGTACTAAATAGCTTGGTTATATGTGGTCTCGATTCTTTATGTACGGGTGGAAAGCTCGACTATATCAGGCATTGAAATATCTTTTATGAACTTTATGCAGTTGTTTTTCACTAGTTTGGATTATTTCTATTTTTATTATTTTTTTGCATAGAATTATAGTAATCAATTGAATGAATGATAATACAAATTAGAATCATATATGCACTCTATCAGACTATATATATATTTTTTTCAAAACTGCTGTTACATTTGACAGTAACAGTGTTACTTTTTGAAGATGAAACTGTTACTTTTTTATCAGAACAGAGTGTTACATCTCAGGAGACGAGCAGTTCAATTTTTGTGTGTGTTAAAAAGTACTCCCTCCGTGCCAGAGTAAGTGTCCACCCTTCCATTTGCACGGGGATTAAGAAAAAGTGGAACTGGTGTAAGAAAAAGTGAAAGTGGTGTAAGTGCTGTCAGTATAAAAGGTGAGGTAGGAGAGAGAAAGTGGGGTATGGAATAGTGAATTGATTGGTGTTGTGAGTGTAAAAGTAAGTATGAGAGAGAATGAGTGAGATGAATTGTAAAGATTATTTTCCATTTTAAGAAGTGAACACTTACTCTGGGACGGAGGGAGTATGCTTTTTTTAAAAAAAAAAAATCAAACCATATCATCACCTATCTAGTTTGATTCGTCTTGTCCAAACGAACGCAACGGTATTTTTAAATTTTTTTTTTCCGACTTCAAAATCTCAAGATATAGAATTTTAAAGTTATTTTTTTAATACACGCCACGTGGAACACGCTGATAAAACGTGTCAGGTCTGGATCTAGACTAAGCGGACGGATCTGCAAAATGGGTGGTTGGGTTGACCCATGAACGGTCCGTCTCACGGGTGAGACGGCCGCACAGGAGTCTTTCCCCTAAAGTGAATAGTTTTGGTATAACATACTCCCCCTCTACCCCATTTATAAAGAGTTAACTCCACCAAGGACCAACAATTTAGTTTTTTTTTTTTTTTTTTTTTTGTTTTATTTTGCTAAGAAAAAAAAATAATAAAAAAAATGTACCAAACTAACATTCAAAGAAACTTATGTACCAAACTAACACCCTTTTTATAAAACTGGCATTGGTAATGCCGATTTTGAGTCCAAATCCGGCACTACTAGTTCCGGCTTTGACTTTTAATTATTTTTTTTAAAACAAAACTGAAATTTTATGATTTTTTTTTTTCCTTGAAACCAGGACTGGAACTTCCGGTTTTAGATAAATACTCCCTCCGCCTCAAAATGATCTTCACATTTGACTATTCAAACTTTTTAAGGATAGGAACACTTGATTCACTAGTCATGTTTTGTTTGGCCACTTTTAAGCCTAGTTTGTAGAAATGTGAAGATTTTTTTGGGACAATAAAAAATGCCAAATAAGAAGATCATTTTGGGACGGAGGGAGTATAATTTATTGCGCTTATAAAGTAGGATTTGTTGGGTTGGTTGAGTGGAAAGGCTTGGCCAAAATCAATTGTTATCCTGGGTTCAAATCCTTTCCACTCCAGACCAATTTAGTTTTTGAGAGACTCCATTTTTTATTTTATCTTTTTTTTAAAAAAAAAACAATACAGTATTTGTTATGAGATGGAATATTTATTTTTCATCACTTTCCTTTAAAATATTAGCTCAAATTTATTTATTATAAATCACAACAAAAACTTTTTACCCACTCTCTCTCGTACTTTACTTTTCATACTCACGATATTTTTTTTTCTTAACTTTCGTGCAAAGCCAAACTAAAAACTTTAAATTGGGACGAAAGGAATAGAAATTCCTACCCAAGTTATACTTATGGAAAAGGAAACATTGTACACGTATGCTGTTATTTGTGGTTCCATGGGGAGCTTTTCATGGTTCTCAATGCATTTGGTCTTTAATTACAAATAAGTTTATTCAAAAAATAAATAATGCACTACATTTTCCATCTCATAACAAATACGGAGTACAACTGATTTATTTTTTCAGCTCATTAGGAAAGGGTTAAAGTATTATTTTGAGTCAAGAAAAATTTACAAGAAATATATTACAATAGTTAAAGTATGGAGTTTCTCAAAAGATAAAATCAATCCTTCAAAAAAAAAAACAAAAAAAAACAAAAAAAAAAAAAAGTGGAGTTTCTCAAAAAGTAAAGACAAAAACTTGTATGAGAACATCTAGGGATGGCCAAACTGAACCGGAACCGTCAAACCGGAACCGGAACTGAAAAGTCCGGAACCGCCTTGAACCTTGACGAAAACCGGAACCGTTTGTAACACGGTCCAGTTCCGGTTCATCCCCTCTGAAAACCGTGAATCGGCGGTTCCGAACCGCCATGAACCGCCTAGAACGAACCGGAACCGTTATCAAAACCGTCAAAATCGTTAGATTTCTAACGGTTTCATCAGAATTAACCGTTACTAACGGAACATTGACAAGAAAAGTTGAGTTTTGACTTTTTTTAGTCAAATTCAGTGAATAAATATAATAAAATTTTGATGAGTATATAAAAGAAAAGAGGGTAGGACCTCTTTAGTTTTTTAAAAAATTTTCTATACTTTTTTGTAAAAAAATCGGTAATAAAATATTATTATAATTGTTTTTTCTGTTAAACGATTTATTTTTTTAAAAAAAAAACTGTGGACGGCGGTTCCGAACCGTGAACCGGCGATTTCGAACCGTAATTGTAACCGGAAGAGAAACGGTTCGGTTACGGTTCAAGCTTTTCCGGAACCGTATTTGGTCATCCCTAAGAACATCATGACCCGTCTCATAGTAGAGACGGATCATTTTTGACCCATGACCCGGATCCATGACCCATAGGCCCCATTTTTTTATTTTATTTATTTTTAATTTTTATATTATTATTTTGTTTTTTTTTTCGGTTTGTCAAAAGTAATAGTTACTATAACTAAATGTAACAAACGTGTTACTTATATGTAACAGTTTTTATACATAAAAGTAATACATATATACAGAAAAGTAACAGTGTTTTTTTTTTATGTTTTCTTCGTTTTCCAAAAGTAATACTTATTACAACTAAAATGTAACGAACGTGTTACTTATATGTAACAGTGTTTATACATAATTGTAACACATATGTATAGAAAAAGTAATAATTCAACCATTTATATTTTTAGAGCTAAAAACACTTGATTAGGTATTACATGAAAAGTATTACATTAGCTATAGAAATATGTTATAATTTCTTTTATTAAAGTGTTACATTTACTTGTACAAACAATTACATTCATGTATATGAGTTGTTACTTTTCAAATGTTACTTCCTTTCAAAAAATTAAATCAAAATACACAATATTTTACATTTTTACAAAAGCACTATTACATTTCAATATAAATGATAATTACATTTAGATATTGTTAGGTTACACGTAATTATAGTTAATATTACATTTGAAAAAATTGGTAAAACGAGCTTTTGTTTTTGTAAAACAGGTGTTACGTTTACTTATGAACAATGTTACTTTATATGTATACAGTCATTACATTAAGTTATGGTAACTATTACTTTTGGTAAACGACGGAAAAGCCGGAAAAAAAAAGTAATAAATAAATAAATAAAAAAAGGCCAATGGGTGAAGGTTATGCCCCATGGGTCATGGATCCGGTTCAATGGGTCGGGACTGGTGGGTAAAAAAAAACCCGTCTCATAGAAGAGACGAATATAAGTGTTCTCATGGGAGACTAGCTCAAAAATAAAATGGCCTCGAGCGAGAAGGAATCGAACCTAGAGTAAGAAATGATTTTGGCAAGGGTTAATGACAATTTAAACCCTAAAGTGATATACCACCCTTCCAAATGAACCCTGAAGTTTTTTTTTTTTTATCCAAATCAGACTTTGAAGTGAAAAATACTCGCCAGTTAAGGCATTTTTGACGGATTTGTTAAAAATCATGTTAAATCCACATGAGTCAAGCACGTGATTAACATATTGACTAATTTGGGTTGCTATTAAGTTTGAAAGGGGTATAAATGACATATCCTAATAATAAGGGGATTGAAAAAAAAAATTATATGACATCTTCTTCTTCCTCCTGTCTCACACACACACACACACACACTTACTAATTTGAGAACCCACTTTGTTTTCCCCAAATTTAAGCTGGGTTTTGATATATTTTTTTTTTTATTTTGTAGAATGAATTGAGAAGCAAATACAAACTAAGAGATAGAATTGTGGGAAAAGAGTGACTAATTTGTAACTGGGTTTATCGGGTTTTTTCCATGAAATCTGGATATTCTTTGACTCGTAAGTTGGGTGCGGGAAGGTCGGTCTTTGGAAAGTCAACTGCGATTGTGAAGAGCTTTGCGAGGTGTATGCACAGTTTGGCAATGGCTTTCATGGGTTCCTTGTCTGCAAACAAACGCCTGCAAGTCGAATTCAATTCACTGGCTATCAGAAATTGGTAGAGCAATTAAAAATCCTAATTCTTATTGAAACAGAAGGATCATTGTCAAATCTTTGTCTCTACCATTGATAGATGGTAAGAAGAGTGACAAATGATGACGATTTGGGGAAATTACTTGCTGGGGTTAGCCTTGAAGCAACGAAAATTGGGGGTTGTTCAGCGGAGATTGAAGGTAGATGGGGACGTGAGGATTAGGCAGGTGGGAAGGAGAGAGGATGGAGAGGGCGGCCATGTTTGACAGAAGAGTTGGAATGGTGGCGGTATCGGAGATGCACAATGGAACAAGATGATTTGGGTTTGGTTTTGGTCTTCCTTTTTCTTTTACTTTTTTTTTTTTTTTTTTTTTTTTTTGGCATAAGATGGAAAAACACTTGGAACAAATAACAACTTCAAATATAAATGATAGTAATTACTTTAATTTTTTTTTAAAAAAAAAACAACATATTTTTTAGAAAAAACACTTTTAACCCTTTATATTTTGGAATGGTCATTTTCAAAAATAAATAAGTTTAATATCGGAGTATTTAAATTTTTGAAGATAATGATTTTTTTTTTAATTTTCCTATTTTTGAAAAGGAATTTATTTGATTTTTTTTTTCTAGCTCTCACCTCAGTTTTAGAATATGTCATTTAAGCCCCTTGAAAGAATTTCAACTTCAAACTAACCAATTCTGTTAGTCATGTGCATGACACATGTTTTTTAACTGTGTTTATAACGAATTCCGTTAAAAAGGCCCTATCTGGCGAGTATTTTTCACATCAAGGTCTGATCTGGCGAAAAAAAAACATCAGGGTTCGTTTGGGAGGGTGGTATATCACTTTAGGGTCTAATTTGTCATTAACCCTTTTGGCAAAGCCTTTCCACTCAGGCAACCTAACAACCGCTCTTTTAAACGCAATAAATTATTTTTTTCTTAAAACTGGAAGTGCCAGTGCCAGTTTATTCAACAACAACAACAACAATAAATAAAAAATAAAAAAAAAAAAAAAAGCCAAAGCCGGAATCGGTAGTGCCGGATTTGGACTTAAACCCGGCACAACAAAAAGTGTTACTTTGGTACATAATTTTTTTTAAAAATTTTGGTTCATACTATTTTTTTAAAAAGCTATATTTTGAAAAAAGAATCAATAAATACAACCTTTTGGAGTTAATGTGTCCTGAATAGTAATGAGATTAATAATATTTTTTAAAAGTGCAGTTTGGTAACCTGAGTTTTACACACAGTTGCAATATCCTAGCTATGTTTTAATCTGTGTGCCAATTTGATTCCTAAGTTTGTCATTTTGTTGCAATTAGGTGTAAAAACTAACAAATCGTTAACTTTTTGACGAAAAAGAGGTACTTTAGTCATTTCGTCCCCTTTTCTCAATTCATCTTCTTCCCTATCCCCAAATAGCCGAGCACCACCAGTTTGACCACCAATAACAGCCATATCTTCCACCATCACCATCCATCGCCCCTCTACAACAATGGCCTTCACCAGACCCGACCCGAAATTGCTACTAACACTAACCAGACCTGCCTCCGTTTCTGAACTACAATTTTAGGGTTTTGGATGAGAGGAGAGAAGGGGAGGACGATTCCATGGTGCAGACGTGGTGAAGGAGTTTCCGCTCCTCAATGTCGCAGTTCCTGCATTTTGAAGAAGAAGAGAAGATGATCTGGAGATGGGTTTTGGATGAGAGGAGAGAAGAAGATCTGGAGATGGGAGAGAAGAAAATGATGAAAATACCCTTTAAAAAACCATGTTCTGTGCATGTGCCTCATAAATTGTCAAAAAATTAACGATTTCGTTAGTTTTTGCACCTATTTGCCACAAAATGACAAACTTAGGTATCAGTTGCAACAAAATGACAAACTTAGGAATTGGATTGGCAGAAAACAAAACATAGCTAAGGTATTGCAACTGTGTGTAAAACTCAGGTTACCAAATTGCAATTTGCCCCAAAATTTTTGTTCAAAATAATACTAGTATTTTTTTTGACAAAAAGCATCTAATTTTTAAATTTATCCTTATAACAAAATTGATACATTCATTAATTGATCTCACTGTGAGAAGTAATATGTAAGAAATAATTTATAAACGTAAATTTGATGCTCTATTTGTTCAGTTACAATAATAATTGCATATTTTTGAAAGCTGTATAATACAAAAAAAAAGTTAGTTATTTTGGACCATATTATACTTGTCTCTGTTAGAACTTTATCTCTCTCTCTCTCTCTCTCTCTATATATATATATATATATATATATATATATATATATATATAAATATATATATATATATATAAAATATATATAAAAAAGCAAAAAAGTCATTTTTCCTCCAAAAAATGACACTATCAAGAGCAAAAGTGTAATATTCACCTAACAAAGACAAATATATCATTGTCTTTAATTTGGTACAAGTAGTCAGCTTTGCATGTAAATTGATTTTTATATGATACTTTTTAATTCTTTTATTTAGTGAAAACTGTTAACTTTGATCAACATATGTTGGGGGAAAAAAATACTCCCTCTGTCCGAGTTTAAGGTTCTTAGTTTGACTATGCACGTTTATTAAGAAATCAATGCAAAAACAAAGAAAATGAGTCAACCAAAAGTAGAGAGTGAAGGATATAAATGTCCAAAACACTATTCATGAAGCAAGTGGGTGAAAGTAAGTTAGGTAAGTAATGGTTTTTTTTGTAATTAAATGAACTTTTTGAGGGCAAGATTTTCCAAAGCACTATTCTTTCTTTTCCATTTATGGAATAAAGCAACTAAAAAGTTTAAACTGGGACAGACCGAAATGGAAAGTAAGAGCTTTAAACTGGGACGGAGGGAGTACTAATTGGTGCGGACACAAGGCGTTGAAGTTTTTGGACTCATTTGAGCGCATGCTCGAAAACGGTCGTAACTTTTGACTCCAGATGAACCACGGAACGCACCGTATATCAAATCGAACGTCAGAGCGAGGCGAACAAAAGTCGTTATCTTTAATTTGTAAATAGACAACTTTGCATGTAAATTTATATTTATATGATGATTTTTATTTTTTAAATTTAATGTAAAATTAAAGTTTAATCAATAAATAGTAGAAATCCTACACATAAAATGTCACTTTCCCTCCCAAAAATGTCACTATCAAGGGCAAAATTGTAATCTCCACCTAACAAGGATAAATTTGTCATTATCTTTAATTTGGTACAAGTAGTCAGATTTACATGTAAATTAATTTTTATATGCTACTTTTTAATTCTTTTATTAAGTGAAATTTGTTAACTTTGATCAACATATGTAGGGGGAAAAAATAATACTAATTGGTGCGGACACAAGGCGTTGAAGTTTTTGGACTCATTTGAGCGCGTGCGCGGAAACGATCGTAACTTTTGACTGCGGATGAACTACGGAACGTACCACATATCAAATCGAATGTCGGAGCGAGGCGAACAAAAGTCATAGGGCAAAGCCCTTTGAGGCAGGATTTAAAATGCCAAAGAAAAAAAAACATTATTTAAAGCCTCAAACGGGCTTCTTTATTTTTCATCATTTTTTTTTTGCTTAATTAGTGTTTATTTTTTTTAGGGTTGCAGGACTTATAGCCAGTCATATTGTTTTACCCATTTATTTTCCCAATCCTTATACCAGTAAATTCCGTCTGCTCTGACTGACCACTGGCACTGATTATGGTCCCAATCAGCTTTTGGTTGCCGACAGTCATAGAACATGGTCCGATTAAAAACATCGAACCTTCGTTGCTTTTGTCCCCACCACAAGTGACAAAAGAAAAGAGTATTAATGCCAAAACGCTCACAAAAGTGCCATTTAAGATCATCATCGGTAGCGAGCTGATGATACCCAATATCATTGTCTCCTGATGCACAATGAGCCGTAATTCTCTCATTTGGAATCCTATTCACAACGTGAACATCAAACCCTTGTGTAAATAGACAAAAAGCATTTGATGTGCTAATGCAATACACAAGTCCTATGAATAGGACCACAATGAGGCTTCTCATGCCAAAACCTAATCCCATGCTCATTTTGTTGCAAGTTAGAATGTTTATTTTCATACTTATATACAAGTTTTATTATTTGTGTAATTCAATGTAATTCATATAGATATCAAACCATCAGTGTCAAAAGTGTAATCCGAAATTTATGAAATATTCGTATTAGTATATACTTGTGAATAGTTTGATAGTTTTTGTGGTTAGAAAAAGTAATAATTATAGTGTAACAAAAAAGTGCATATATGATTGTAATTTGCTATATAGAAGAATGTAACAATTCTACATAGTAAATGTTACCCTTTTTAGTTGAAAAAAAGTAAGAATCCATATATATAATCGGGAGCACTTCAATTGTTATTTTCTCAAAAAATAAAACACAATCAAACTAGTTCAATTTTATTTATTTTTCATTTTGCAAAAAAAACTATGTTACTTTAGAAAATTTTAATTGTTACATTCAATCTTTTGTAATTGATAAATCATTAAGTGAAACCAATAAAAAAAATCACATTTAAAAAAAAACTATCATGTTACATTATGGAATAGAAACGGTTAAAATTGAAGAAAAAAAATGTTACATTCATTTATTATAAAATGTAACATTAGTTTTGTTGTAAATCTTGTGTTATCATTAATCTATTTTTGCAAAATTATGGTTACATTTTTTAAAAAAAGAAAGTGTTGCATTTGAAAAAAAAAATGTTAGAATAATTTATTGTTATATTCATCTTTATAACAAATTATAATCATATATGCACTCTATCAAATTATTTATATTTTTTTTTTGCAAAACTGCTGTTACATTTAACACTTTATTTTTTGAAGATGAAACTGTTACTTTTATGCAGAACAGTGCTACATCTCAGGAGACGAGCAGATTTGTGTGCTCATACTTCCGTCCCAGCATTCCACCCTTCCATTCCAAAACCTTCCCCAGTCAATGTTGCAAGTTAGAATGTTGATTTTCATACTTATATACATTTGTGTCAATAAGTGTAATCCGAAATTTATGAAATTTCTCGTATCCCGTATAGGTATGTTTTTCACAAGTAGTAAAGATTTGGAGACTTTATATGCCTACCAATTGTGGCGCTTAATTTCTCAACCGAGTGTATAAATATCAACCTGGCTTTCATATGGTATCGAAAATTTCAAGGACAAAATAAATTTAGTGAAAATTCATTTACTCTTCTTATCATTGTTTAATTATGAAAATGTGGAATTATTTGGTTCTAGTAATAGCTTTCCTTGTTAGAGACAATTATCTCACATCTGGAATTAAATAGCCATGCATTAACTATATAAATATCATGTGCTATTCCTCCCATTGCCAATTGGTTTTGAGATGGAACCTCAGACTTTATCATGGTATCAGAGCTGTCCCTCAGACTTTATCATTCCTAGCCCTATTATTCCTCAAGAAAGTTCCCCCAAATATACTTGGTTAAAATAAGTTATATGTGCATAATTATAAAGTGACATATGCATACACTTAAATAAAAATCTTAAATTTGTATATTTTCATAGTTTCAATAAAAATTTCACATTGCATCTCAAGTAATAAGAATGCCCTTGATTATTTTCACATTCAAATTGTCACATGCTTCTTACGTATGTATGTTCGATGTATTGACGAAATCTATTAGTTTTAATGGCGAAAGAGGCCTATTTAGGATATTATTGCTATCGAGGTGAAAATGTTCAAGAAATTGATCGGCCTCATTGAAAATTGGTGCAACGTCTTAGTACCACAAAAATACTCTTACAAGATAATATATAAGGAGATTGACCAAAAGAAATAAATAAATAAATAGAGTGTATTAATATAGAAAATGATTATATTCAATAAGCTCAACGAATACATGCCATACGCTAAGACTCTTGATTATCTTAATAACTTAAAGAACATCACATATGCATATATTAGTTCCAATCGTACTGTTTTATCCATGTCTTATTCGAATCCATGTACCAGTAAATCCCGTCAGGTCTTGCCGCCCATATACACTTATTATGGTCCCAATCAGCTTTCTCTTGTTGACAATTAAAAAACATTGTTCGATTAAAAACATCAAACATTCGCTGCTTCTTTTCCCACCACAAATGACAGAAGTAAAGAGTACCAAGCCCAAAACGCTCGCAAAAGTGCCAATCAAGATGGACGTTAGTAGCTAGCTGGTGATATCCGATCTCATTGTCTTTTGATGCACAATGAGCCAGAATATTTGAATTCGGAATCTCATTATAAACTTGAAGATCAAACCCTTTTGTGACAAGACAGAAACCATAGGATGTGCCAATGCAATTGACAAGTCCTATGAAGAGGATTGCAATGAGACTTCTCATGGAAAAATCCATGGCCAAATGCAACAATGTTTGATTTTATTTTTTTTTATTTGATTTGCAATTGTTACAAGGTTGTCTCTCAGATCTTTATATAGAGAAATCATACTGGCTAGTAGTCATATTGTGCTATCTAGTGCAATACATGGTAACATATATTATTTAGAAACAAAATAATTGGCTATGTATTTTTTTTTCTTTTTCATTTTGGAACAAATTTAGAGATTTTAGTATGAAAGTTAATGTAATATTTGACTGTATTTAATTTCTTAGTTGGGTATGTTATACATCATGTATTGTGGAAAATAATCATACTCTTTTGTACTCCCCCGTCCCAAAATGATCTTCTCATTTGCCATTTTTCATTGTCCCAAAAAGTTCTTCCTATTTCTACAATTTGAGTTTAAAAGTGCCTAAGCAAAACATGGCTAGTGAAGCAATAGTTCATATCCTTAAAAAAATTACGAGTGTAAGGAAACTTACGTAATATATTGATTAAAGTTCACTCATTTGACCATAAATTGAAGGTGAAACTATCGTTCAAAGACGGATTGAGTATTTCCTTCTGATTTCTTAAATGATTATCTGTTTTTAGATATATTTTAAAGGGGATTACAATGACATTTTAGTATTTCTAGTAATGTGGATATACATAAATTAAAGTTAATGAGTACTCCCTCTGTCTTTTTAGTCTGTTCACTTTTGGTCAACGGGAGTAAACTTTGACCAAACATTTAATATCAATCTAATCATCCTAATGAAATTCTAACAATTGTAATTGATAAATAATAATTTAATTTATCAATAATAATTTTAAAAATTTCATTAGGATTGTTATATTGACATTAAATGCTTGGTCAAAGTTTACTCCTGTTGACAAAAAGTGAACAGACTAAAAAAGACAGAGGGAGTATAGTATATATGTATGCTAATGTAAATGCATATTAGTACATTATAATAATTTTTAGTCAATCACGAATAAGTAAAAAAAAAAAAAAAAAATTTATTTGTTCTAAGAAAAGAGTCATAATTCTAAACATGCAATATAAACTTAAGTTATGTTTCGAAAATGCAATAATGAAAGACTAATAAAATTACTCTTTGAAATGAAGTGTAGATTGATTTTCTTGATCAATTTAGTAGAACTTCAAATAAATTTCTGAAAATTTAATTATCATGTAGAATTTAAAATATTTTAATTAAGTGAATTTTAAAATATCATCATCAGTCATTTATTAAAATATCATTGATTTAACTTGAATTTTATTAATATAATTTAAATTTCATAACTTTTTTGCCTGATAAGTTGACCAAGAGAACCGATGAAGAAAATTAAACTATACCACTGATGTAGCAGCGGGAGGAATAAAAGGGATAAAACACTATTACTCCGTTGATTGTCGCAACAATACCGGAATAATAGTATCAAACAATGTTGAATCGCGCACGATTGCCGGTGAACGGTCTTCAATTCTCGTTGAATAGCGCACGATTACCGATAATTGGCATCCAAAAAGGAATTTAATCAACTTTTAGGAAGAAGAAATAAACTCTCAAGTTTATTCAATAAAAATCTCATTAAATCAACTAATTTTCGGAATTACAAAAAGACCTATTTTTATAAGGCTCCTAAGACTTGGAAATCAAGTCAACTACTTCTAAAAATAACCCTAATCTATATGTTAACCTATTACAACTCAAAAACATCAAAATATATCATAAATCTACTTCTAAACATGATATTATCACCTACCTAAGTATAAATCCGAAAATAATAATAAATTAACAAATAATTAAAATAAAACTTATATTTATCATCGATCTCCATCATTCTCCCCCGCTTGAAGAAAATTCGTCCTCGAATTTTGAGTAATGCAGTAAATACGTCTTCAAAATGAACTCCGAGTCCGCGGCGAACTTTAAACTTTATTGCCTTCATCGAAATATCCATCCAGTCACTCCATTGGGTTGATACGAACTGATTGATAATTAATTTCTGAACAATCCATGAAACTGAAGAACAGAAGATATAGACATCAAACAGATCTTCATACAAATGAAAAAAATTGAAAGCTTCAAAATTCCATATCAAGTCATCTTGTGGGACTTCAAGGCCAATTGTTTTCGAACCAATCGGCTGTGATGACATTAATTGACAAATCTCGCAACTACATTGATTAAAAAACTGGAGGTTTTGACCAGTCAACAAATTGATTAGAACTTGGAGATTCGATGAAAGGTGATGATAGATCAAACATTATTATTTCTTTTGTGATTTCTAGAAAAAAATTATTGGTTTCGGCTCTGAATACCAAATGTAAGCGGAAATAAAAAATAAATGGATAAACACTATAATCCGTTGAAACAATACCGGAATAATAGTATCTGTTGAATTGCGCACGATTATGATCTTCAAAAAAATTACCGATAATTGGCATCCAAAAGGAATTTTCAACTTTTAGGAAGAAGAAATAAACTCTCAAGTTTATTCAATAAAAATCTCAATAAATCAACTAATTTTGATTACACAAAAGACCTATTTTTATAAGCTCTAAGACTTGGAAGTCAACTACTTTTAAAAATAACCCTAAAAGTTAACCTATTACAACTCAAAAACATCAAAATATATCATAAATTTACTTCTAAAATGATATTATCACCTATCTAAGATAAATCCGAAAATAATAATAAATTAACAAATAATTAAAATAAAACTTTATTTATCATCGTTGCTAATGTAGTAATTCTTGAAGAAAATGTATGGCAACAATAATATTCGCTGCCATGCAGTCAATAATCCGAGTGAACTTTAGAGCGTGCTACTAATATTAATTGATTGAAAATGAGGTTATTATACAGACGGTGTCGAAGTAAGATTTTTTTAGGACGTGTTTTATTATTAAGTCTAGTCATGGTTTTTTCGATCAATCTGTCTATTCATCAAATAAATAGCAGTTTGACCTATCAATATGTTTGGTCTTGGATCATAAATAATGATTTGATTCAAATTGAAGAATGAAGACCGGGCACTTAATGTCTAGATTGAGATCGAGATTGATTTTAGAATTATATTTCGGGGTTTTTTTTTTAAGTAATCTTTTGAGATACTTATCAATCGAAGGGGTGGGGTATGAAAAGTTCTTAATGTTAATTGAGTGCCTGGTTCGTAACAAAGATAGTTTTTTGAGATAGCTATTATAATTGAGGTATCCAAATTTAATATATTAGAGGGTAAAATAAAATTTTGTGCAATTTTTTTTCTTTCAAAACTAAGGAAATCAAAATATATAAATTTACATTTTTAGTTGTAAAAAACATTTTCTAAAAATTTGAAGAAGTGTTGACATGTCCTAAAAGTGAAGGGGGTCGATCGACCCCCTTGAGTTGTATGTGGCTTTCAAATACCCAAATGAATCTCTAAATAAAGTTGAGGCAAAATCATATATCAGATTCAAAAATTTTAAACTGGAGTAAAATTTATTTCTTCCATTAAATTCAAAAATTTTGATGTTTCATACTAAATTCAATAATAAGATATGAATATTTATTTAGGCTTAAAATTTTGTAATTCTATTAGAAAAGGAGGATTTAGGTTTGTTGGGGGTAAGAGCCTAAGATATGGGGTGTATTTAGTAAGGGTAAAATGGGAAATGGGGTGTATTTAGTCAGTGGTGTGAAGATGGAGTGGTGTACTTAGTACAAGGGTGTACTCATAAGAAAGAGGGGTGGGGTTAGCAACACTCAGTATACATATAGAATTTTTTTCTCAAATAATTCCCTTATTTTTAAGTATTTACCAAAGTACCACCTTTTTCAAAATATGTACCAAAATGATCAAGTTTGAGGTAATTCGCTTGTGCAAGAAGCGAATTAAGGTAATTCGCTTATGATGTTAGCGAATTGCAGTTTTACCTGATTAGGCCTAGTAATCATTACATGGTTAATTGACGTTAACCTAATTCGCTTTTCACGAAAGCGAATTATGTGCTAATATAATTCGATGAGTGCCATTTCACTGTGCTTTGTGCTCCAAAGCGAATCATCCTCTTCAGTTTGTTTCTTCAGATCCACTTGGGTCTGCGTCATAAGCAAATACGTAAATGACGCATCCTGCTGCTGAAGTGATTGGCTTGTAGCTTGAGATTGTACTATGCCAATTCCTGCAGCTTCAGCATTCCCTTGCCAAGCACTCTGATTAGGAGTTCCCGGAACCAAATCGTCACCCCCTCCATCGCCGCCATTCAACAGCTTCCTCTTAAAAAGCTCGGTCAACTGTCTCAAAATCACCTGCTTCTGCTTTCCACAACTTGAATTCAGCTGCCTTTTTGATAATCCCCCGATGCCAATTCACAGTCAACTCAATCCGATGCCAATTCACAACAAATATCCAAACAATAACACCTATTATCAAAAACCCAAAAACCATAACCAAAATTCGATAACCAAGTGGGAAATTAGCATTACATGATGAACTAACAGTACAAGCAACAAACCAGTAAATGTCAAGGAAAATCGGTACAATAACAAAGAACGACAAGTACATGTAGATAAGGTATTTGGTATAATGCCTGAGTGAAAGAAGAAGACATAGCGCAAAGGGTACACTCAAAACCAAGGTAATTACAAGTGTAGATATCAAATCCAGCCAAAGATTGTCCGGTGATGATGAAAAGGATGTAAAGTACAAACTGAGTGAGTAAATCAGCAAGTTCTTTGTGGAATCGTAGATGGGTCGGGCACAAGAGGATGAAATGGGGTCGTATGTGAAGGAGGAGAGGTCGGAGGAGTTGGGGTTATGGTGGACGGCGGCGAATATGCCAAAGGCGAAGGTGGAGATGACTAGAAGGGAGAGGAGGACGAATTGGGTTGTATTTTAAACATATTTCGCTTCCGTGAGAAGCGAATTACGTGGAATTAGGTTCACTTAATTAACCCCGCGGGCCTAATCAGGTCAAAGGTAATTCGCTTTTGGCACATACTTTTGAAAAAGGTGGTACTTTGGTAAATACTTATAAATAAAGGAATTATTTGAGAAAAAATTCTATACATATAATATCTCTATATTTATCTCCATTTTCGTCTCGCTAAATTACTCACTCACTCACTGTACTCTGTTCTTGTGATCGATCAAGAAAGAACAATAATACAGTAATAATCAATGGAAGAAGCGAATAAGTTGAAGAATGTTGGTTACCACATCTTACCCACGAATTATCATCTCTTTGATTCCCTCCGGCGAAAAATGGTCGGAGAAGACGAAGCAATTAATACCCATTTTCCGATCATTGAACGAGATATGTATTCCCGGAGATCCGTGGGTGGTTCTGAATGATGATGACGAAGTAATTAATACCCATTTTCCGATCATTGAACGAGATCTGTATTCCGGCGATCCATGGGTGGTTCTGAATGATGATGATCCTTGGCAAATTCTTAATCACAAATATACTGAAAAGGGAATTGTAATTAAAAGATTGATTTTCGTTTTCACCCAATTGAAACTTCTTTCGAATTCGACTTCGACTTCGAAGCAAAGATATTCTCGAACGGCCGGAATCGGATATTGGCATGGTTCAACAGGTGAAGATGAATATCTTCCTAAAGATGGTTGGGTGATGGGAAGAAGATACTTCGATTTCAGACTTAATAATGAGAATTTCGTGGAATCCGAGGAAAAGGGTCACTGGATGATGCATGAATACAATCTGAAACAGATCAAAGGAGATGAATTTGAGGAAAAGGTTAAATATGTTCTTTGTGAAATCACACATGTGGTCAGGATAGATTTAGGGAATCATCGTCGTCTTTGGCGAAAATCACCATGTCAGAAATTTGTTCGACATGTTTGTAGTATTGGGATATTTTAGTAAAAAACAAGGTTCTTCTGCTGCAGATGATGATCGACAAGTCCAGACGACGATAAATCAAGACAAGCAGAACAAGAACAAGAACAAGAACAAGAAAGAACAAGAACAGGAAGAATCTGGTGGGTAATGATGAAGAGTTTAGGACAGTGTCAATATCTACTGACTCTGGAAATGATGATCAAACGTTAAATTCGATTGATTTAGTGGGTAAAGGTGATGATGATAGTCAGGTGGTTACGAACAATCTTGATGTTCAAGGCAATGGAATTGACCTTCAACTTGGTTTAGCAGCGGAAATAACAGATCAAGACAAGCGGTACAAGAAGAAGAATAAGATCAAGAACAAGAACAAGAAGAATCTGGTGGGTGATGCTGAAGAGTCTAGGACAGTGTCAATCTCTACCGAATCTGGAAATGATGATCAAACGTTAAACTCGATTGATTTAGTGGGCAAAGGTGATGATGATAATCGGGTGGTTACGAACAATCTTGATGTTCAAGGCAATGGAATTTACCTTCAGCTTGGTTTAGCAGCGGAAATAACAGATCAAGACAAGTAGAACAAGAACATGAAGTTAGAGTGATCTAGTTTGATTTTTCGATCTAAAAGACAGAATTTCGTCTGCTGTTTTGGGCTTAATCAAATGTTTTAGTCAATGCAGTAGAAGAGTTTTACTGCCATATTATTGATGCGTATACGTAAATTTACGTTCTTGTGTGCAGAAATATCTTTGATAAACCATCTTTAAACTTGAAACATTGAATTTGCAGATTGTTGTTCTGTTTTTTCTTCTTCTTTTTGGATTTGGTTATGTATATTGAAGGTTATTCAGGATGTTTCTTTTACCAGGTTGTGACAAAAGGATCCGAGCACGTGCCGTTGGATCTCCATTTAAGGGTATTATGGTCTTTTGACCTCCCTACTCCCGCCAATAGGGTGGCCGTTAGATTCGCTTGGGTTTAATTTTGAGGGTATGATGGTCTTTAGAGTAAGCATTACTGTCAATAAACCAACTTGAACTCAGAACATTGTTACATTTCAACATAAAGAAGTACAATGTTGATCAAATTTCTACCAAGTATAATCCCTTTACAATTAAGCTTTTTCATGGCCATGTCTCTTAGAAATGAATCACAGAGAAAGAAAAAAAAAAGGGATTTTTTCTTTTATTTATTTATTTATTTATGGACTATAGAGGCTCGCACTCGAAGTTGGTATGTTCCAGGATAGGTCCAAGTCTGACAACCTTAGGTATGACAACGTTGTTCCGAACAAAACACACAAATGGATTATCCAACTGCAGAAGCGTGCCAACAAGATTCGCACGTACAGTCAACGGAAAGATGCGGGCCCACCTTTCCTTCTGATATGACTTCATTGCCTCTTCCACTGATGTGGGTCCCACCTTGATCGCCGGTGCAAGCTTTCTTGCTAAGACAACTGCATCTTCAAGTGCACAGCAAGCTCCTTGGCCTAGATTAGGTGTCATTGGGTGCCATGCATCACCAACTAGCACGACTCCTGCGGATGATGCCCCAGGGCTTATTGCGGGCCAGAGCCACCTGTCAACAAGTGGGGTCCGTATGATTGTATCACCTGGTGTACGATTTATTATGTTTAGTAACTCGGAAGGCCAGTTCTTGATTAATTCTCCAGTTTGGTTCTTCAAAACAGATGGATCAGTGATCTTTGGACCTGCGAAGCACGAAATGAATTACATCGTTAAAAGGGCAATTGTGGGTCTAGGGAATGGTCGGGCCCACATGTGCAGTAGGATATGTATTACTCCCTTTGTCCCAGAATTGAAAGCCCATTTTCAAGAAATTTTTGTCATTTTTTTTTTTTTTGGAAAAAGCTTTGACCCTACATGTCTTTTTTTTGTTACAATTTTTTTTCACTCGTCTCTCTATACTTGAAAAACTAAATGTTTGATGTGAGGATTACAAGTATACTGAATATATATATATATATATGAATCTTTACCACAAAATGTATAAAAAGTAGAGATTTTCAGAATGTCCCTTAAAATGAAATTTGCGCATTCATAAAGGGACGAAGGGAGTAAATTGCTGGACCGTTTTAATATGTTCTTGTGATGTTCAATATGGGTATTTTCATACCTGGAGATGAGCTGTTGAAGCAGACGAACCAATAAACTTTTGTGGGGGAAACCGGAACATAACCCGCACGGACTCCTCTTCCGTAAATGTAGTTTACCTTTGGTTCATATGGTTGTCCCTCAGGGTAATCTCCTAGCCCTCGAAAAGCACAATGCCCTACGTATTTTGGTTCTGAAAACCCCATCCACTTAGCTATTGGAGAACGAATTCCGTCACATCCAATTACTATCTATAGAAATTAGTAAGAAAAAAGAGAAAATAGAGGGAAAAAAAATAGGTCAAGAATCAGCCTCAAAATTCAAGAACCAACTTTGTCTAGGTAATACAAGTAGGATTTCCCAGAGGGTACCTTAGCAGACAATTTAGAGCCATTTACAAGCTCTAACGTAGTTTCTCCGTTGTCATGTTTTTCAATATTTGCCAACTTTGAGGAAAAAGAGATAGTATCGGGTGGGAGCTGATTGGCTAGAGTTTCCAAAAGGATCCTCCTCTCAACAGCACGCACTTCTTGACTGGACAAAGAGAAAACTTCTTGTGAAAATTTGCTTTCTCGACATGGACATGGACATAGTGTAATTAGTGTTGAGAAGAAGTTACTACCTTTCATCTTCATCTTTGAACGTGAATGAGCGTAGTTCCCTTCCATCTTCTGATTTTATCACCATCCTGAACAGCTGATCACATGAACAAGTTCAGAGAACAAACATGAAAACGAAACCCCTATATGCTCTTATTCAAGAGATTTTGTAAACTTGAGTTCTTCACCTAGAACATCAATAACTTTCAGTTTAGGATTTCGGAAGATTGGAACATGTCTTCGACAAACTAGTGTTGAATATGGATTCTGTTCTCCATATATGAGAGTAACATTATATTATACTACCTCTGTCCCAAATGAATGTCCAAAAAGTTTTTAGGAGCAAATTTGAAAAAAATATGGACATTCAGTTTGGGACGGAGGCAGTATGTATAATGTACTTAATCTTGTGCGCAGTTGTACATTTCCACCATTAGAACAGAGATTTTTTTTAACTATAATACTAGTGAGTAATGGATTTCCGTACAATACCAACAGATGATTGCTGATATAAAAGATCAAATAGTAAAGGGTGAGTGTATGACTATTTAAAGAAAACAATATTACCCTTGAATTTCAAGAAATTGGGTTCTGAGCTCATTGCCAACACCCATTGCATCCAATACCCTCCAACCATTTTTGAAAAGTGTAAGTGATGTTCCTCCAGTCCGAAGGGACTCCGCCTGTTCAAGAACTACAGACCGTATTCCCAACCTAAATCAACAACAAATTTGAATAATTCTAGTACCCAATTCCATTTCACTGGATCAAGAAAACCAGGTGAAATCTTTCATTTTTCACTCTCCAGCAAAAATAAAATAAAATTACAAGCTATGAGATTGATCTACAGAAAATAAAATAAAAATGGAAATATGTTCATGTAAATTGGGGAATTGGGTAATGAGTGAAATCAACCTGTGGAGAGAAACAGCAGTGGCGAGACCGGCGATTCCAGCTCCGACGATGACTACATCCTCCTTCTTGAAATCGGATTGAGCGGCGATGATTGTGCGACTAATCCGAGTGTTTCTGATTCGAAATTGATATGATTTGTAGTGGTGGGTTTGTCGCGTAGGTAAAAGGGGAGAGGGATGAGATCTGAGAGGTGACAAAATTGAAATCGTCGCCACCATGATCGCAGTGTTGTTAGTGGCGAGTGCTTCGATTCTGCGAAATGGATGCAACCGGAAAAGAGGATAAGTGTGTGTGTGTGTGTGTGTGTGTGTGTGTGTGTGTGTGTGAGAGAGAGAGAGAGAGAGAGAGAGAGAGAACGAGTGGCGGGAGTTGGTTTGGTATTTTGAGTGATTTTACCCGGGAAGGATTGTGAAGGGTTACCGAGGCGAGTGAGGGGGCGTTCCAGTAAATATAAAGTTACAAAAAAGTGCCATAAAATGTGGTTTATAAAATGTTATGTCAAAATCGGAGTAAAGTCGGTAAAAACAAGGGTTGATAAAAAAAATATGAGTAAAGTCTTCATTCAATTTAGCACGAAGTAATAAATTTTTTATTTTTTTTTTGAGAGAAATCTGTAAATATTTTAAGTGACTTGAAAACATAATTGTCTAATCCACTATCCACAATTCAAGTCGGTAAAAACAAGTGTTGATAAAGTATTGGTGTTTTTTTATAAAAGATGAATCTGGTAAAGAAAGAAGCCCGTGTCCACACTATCATTAACAAGGGCAAAGGCAAATTATTTTTGTAGATTGAGTTACAAGCATTGGATGGGGTAAATGGTTCAAAACACTACTCATCATTTGTTATTTTGAAAGTGAAACTCTTATTTTGAGACGTACGACATCAAAATTCCTACTATTTACTCTTAGATTACGTGGGACGGTGGGAGTACCATACATTTTCAAATTAACAGTTCTTGTTTTAGGTAGGGGTGGGGGGAGAGATTATAGAGTCCATGTCTTCTGTACAGTTTATGTATCACTCTCTATACCACTAACGATCCAATGACTCACAGTCAATAAATTTTTAATCATGTTAATATCACCCAAACATGTAAACCGGTGAATTGCTTGTGGTGTAGAGAGTGACACATGAAGTGGTACAGAAGAGCTCAACTCGTCAACTCGAGATCATATACCCTTAATTTTTGAATCAAATGGAGAGGGTCTAGAGTGCATAAGCAAGATACCAACAACATATTTCCTAGATTTAAGAGCTACTTTGGTAGCACCTATTTTGGCCAAAACACAGCCAACTATCAAGGATATGCCAAACTCATAGCATCTTTCATGTAAATAATTAATCATCATCATCCATACACTGCAAAATTAAGCTTCATCCTTTTATTTTCCCATATACATGATTCCTTGTTTAGTCTATTACAATGGGAATCCCAGGGGGGGGGGACAAAAATTCAACATGGTGGGGGGCGGGCTGAGGCGGAGGATTTGAAATAAAGTTGGGTCACGTCCCGAAAAATATTTTTGCAGCACTCCATAACAAATAGGCTCTAGAGGCACTAATACAAAGGATAATCATACGGAGTATAAGATTTTCATGAAAAATATCGCCCTATGTTATTCTAAAAGGTCAAATGGTTTGTTTGTCTCTCTGACACTCCCAAAACGTAGCAATATGTAAAGAACTCTTACAAAAATTGTATTTCAGAGCTGGCACGCGCTCGTATTGGTTTAAACTTTGTCCTCGATTTGTTTGTTTGTCTCTGCATTTTGAACGAGTGCATTTCTCTCCATTTCTGCTTTCTCGAGTAAAGCTTGCTTTTGCATAGTTTCCATCATCTGCTTCATTGACTTTTCTTCTCCGTCGAGTTGTATTTTCATTATCATTTGAGCTTCTTTGTCAATGGGTTTGAAGTATTCATCAATCTGGGACTCCTACATTGGCCAATAACTCTTAAATTACAAAAAGAAAATGAACTAAAGAACAAAACAAGTACAATATCAGAGAAGGTAAGAATTAAAGGAGTGAATGTGAATGACTTAAACAATTGGGCATCTTTGAGAAACAAGTTTTAAATGTACCTAAATAGGTAAATAGTACTACCTATGTCCCAAAATGAATGACCAAACAATATTTAAAATTACTCCTGATCACAACCAATTTGGTCATCCATTTTGGGACAGAGGGAGTACTAATGGAAATCAAAAGTGAATCTTGTAAAAAGAAAAGGCACTCCCTCGGTCCCTCCGTCCAATTAAAGTGTCACACTTTCTTTTTTGTCCGTCCCAAAAGAGTGTCACGTTTCTAAATAAGAAAATAGTTTGACTGCGGTTTTACCATGTTACAAGCAATGTACAAACAAGTACATCACATTTTTAAAAAGATGCCAGTACACTGCAACACCTAATATGGGACGGAGGGAGTAATAGGTCTTTCAAAAGAGGAAAAATAGACAAAGGTGACACGAGATTGAATGAAGCTTGATGGTTGTGGATTAAAATATTAAAAAATAAAAATAGCACAAAAACTAGGGAGAAAGGGAGAGGTCAATGAAAAGATCAGTTCTTGAAAATGAGGACGCATTACTACTAGAGCCTCAGAAGTTATATGTTGGACCATTCTGCCAAAAGATCTTCTTTCCCATATGACATCCAAGGTCTCTCATACAACTCATTCGCTACTGAAACAGTTTGATTCAAATAAAAGTCTTCATACTCCCTCTGTCCCGTAAAGTTAGTCCCTCATTTTTCTTTGTAAGTTTGAATGAACTTTGAGCAATAATTTAGGTTGCTTTTAATTATCCTAATGAAAATTTACAACTTGTTATTGATACACCATTATAAATACTATCAATACCAATTTTAGATTCTTATTAACACAATTAAAAGTAGCCTAAAATTATTGCTCAAATTCATTTGTAGTAACAATTAACAACGAAAAAGGAGGGACTAACTTTCCAGGACGGAGGGAGTATTAAGTAGTATTGCTGGCATAGTAAGGCCATGTCCAATTTTAGCTCATCTTTCAAACCATTACCAGATATCAAACGGGCGGTCACGACTTCCCATGTTGTAAATAATAAGGAAAAAATCCAACATTATGGTGCTTCAATCAAGTTGATAGTTGGCATATCGGATATTAGATAAAAAGATAAATTGGCACACAACTAGCATAGTTAAAGAATGGCCTAACAAAGACTCTTCACTGCATCAATGAATACATATGTAGATTAATTGACAAAGGAACAAAGAACTCACTGTCTCCTCTAGCTTCCTATTTAATGCTTGCATCTCCTCTACCATTCGTCGAACCTCAGATAAAATCACTTGTTCTGGAATTTTTCTTATGGCTGCCTTCCTAGCTTCTGCCTGGTAAGAGAACAGAGAAGTAGAAGTAAAAAAAAGTAAGATATCAGAAAGTTAAAAAACTGCTCCATAGATTGGAAAGCTACGAGCAGATAATGAATCAAATACCAATCTCCACCAAAACACTAAGCAACCGAAAACAAGAAGTATAATCAGTTGTTTGTGGTTTGATCGTTCTTCTGACATTGTTCTCATGATGCAATGATTGAAACTTCAGTCTATTAAAGCACTCCCTCCGTCCCAAAACAAATGTCGCAGTTGACTTGCCATTGTCAACGTTTTAAGAATTATGTTTTAACTATTTGTACATTGCGTGTACAATGGTAAAATTGCACTAAGACTCTTTCCAAATTTAGAAATGCGACATATATTTGGGACAGATCAAAATGGAGAGTGTGACATTTATTTTGGTAAGGACTAAGGAGGGAGTACCAGTCTAGTGTGATTTATTTTCATAACTGCAGTTTATAACTCTCTCCGTCCCATAATAATAGTCCTATTTGACTACTCAAACATTTAACAATCTTATTTTCATTTCCATCACTAACCTTAATAAGGTTTACTTATTACCCAATTACTCTCTGTTCTTTCTTGGTTAACTCTCACCACCTTCTTCCTTGGTGCCCAATTTTGAAACTTCAATGATTTCAAGTTAAAACTTTTTTAAATGAGACTATCATTCTGGGACAAATAAAAAAGACAAATGGGAACATGTTTTTAGGACGGAGGGAGTGTGATCTATGCAGCATGAAACCCCAACGTGAAAGCACTTGTCAACAATACAATAATAAGCGTATAAATAAGCATAACATGGTAAATAATCGATCTAGACGCGCCTAGAAGAATTTAAATCAATGCCATACTAGAATCACCAATCAGTCAAATCCAAACTGCTATTTTTCATGGTTAAATACAATACCAATGTCCATTTTACTCTTGATTATGAACCAAAAGCGGAAACTCATTTTGGGATGGAGGTAGTGACAACCAATTTTGAAATCATGCCAAGTCTTTCTATTCAATTCAGGAAAAAGAAGGGTTGAGATACCAAAACGAATTAACGTTTATGGAGACGAAGGCTCAACAAGGATATAGCAGAAAGTGACCATTAACATATGCACACCACTAAGGAAATAGCAGAACATGGCATCCTTTAACATGAGCTACACACACACACACACACACACACACACACACACTAACTAACTATAGTCTGCAATCATCAAGCTGAAATTCTTGACCAAAAAAGCTGTAATTCTTCAAAACGAATAACCGATTTGCTACTCAGTTAACTGATTCCAACTAAAAAACTTTAAAACTTTGTCAACCACCATACAATTTCAACTCAACCACAACCAACAATCCAAATCAGTTTACATCTCTAATCAAAAAATGCCCAACTAAAATTATCAAATTCGTCAACGAGATTACATTATTCACCAACTAAACACACACACACACACACACACACACAATCGCACTGGAGGAATAAGGAAAGATTTTGTGGGGGGTGGGGGGTACCTCGGCTATGTGTTTTTGAAGTTGAAGACGATGAGCTCGGATTTGTCGTTCTTCATACCCAGAAAGAACCCTAACGTAGAACAATGCTTTCTTTCCGAAATTCCTTAGCTTGTTCATCTGATTGCTACAGTACCCAATTGTTCAATTGGCTCAGTCGATCGAATTCAGGCGAAAAGATTTGATTTTGGGATCGGAATTTTAATTTCGAGCTAGAATTGAAGCAATTGAGGCAGAATGCACAGACTTTCGTTCATGTATTGCAAACCGGGTCGGGCATATTCGATACGGTTCCAGTTCTTTTTCCTAATGTTCCTAAAGATAAGATAAAAAAAGGAAATAATAAAGTTACAAAAAAAGATGGCTACAAAATATGATCTAGAAAATGAGGTGTTACAATTGTGTTGTTAGAACTAGTGTTACACATGTGCGATGCACGGGCTGTTACCATGAATTTAAAAGACTTAAATTAAAATAACTTGATCGGGAAAACGAAAAACTTTTAATGTTTATTTTTTTTTGTTACAAAATACTCTTCCGTCCCATTTTAAACTTCAAAAATTTCTCTTTTGGGTGTCCCATTTTAAACTTCAAAATCCAAAAAAGAAAAGTTTTTTATAATTTTTTATTTAGTGGGCCCTACATGTCATACACACAACAACTATCCACTAACTATTCCCTAACCTACTTTCTCTCTCCTACCCACTTTCTATACTTACAACACTCTACCCCACTATCTATATTTTATAATATAAAGATTCTCATCTTAATTCTTGTGCCCACTTTTTTTTTAAAGTTTAAGATGGGGCAGAGGGAGTAACTAAAGCAATCGTTTAATACTCATTTAGTTGCATCTATTTTTTGAGGATAATTTACTTGCATGACGGTTATAAAGATTACAAAATATTATACTCCCTTCGTCCCATCTCACTTGAGATTTATTTTCATTTTGGTCCGTCCCACTTCACTTGAGACTCCTCAAAATAGCCAAAATTTTATTATTTTATATTCAAACTACCCCACAACTCATTATCTCTCTTCATTTTTCATCACTCAATTTATTCAACCAACACTACTATTTACCCCACTCATTCTCCCTTCATTCTTACCACATATTTTCTTTACTTTATTATTTTTCCTTAGTTATTGTGCACACCTCTTAGGTCTCAAGTGAGGTGGGACAGAGGGAGTATATCAGCTACTAAAAATATTTCAAAAATATAAATGATTTTTTAATTAAAAAAAGTAAATTACCACAGTGAAATAAATCTTTATTAAGCAAAAAAAAAAAGGAAAATGTACAAAAACTTATTAAAAAATTTAGAAGCACGTTTGAGGCCTTAAATTACATTCTTTTGGCATTTTGAACCCTGCATCAAAATATTGTTCGTTTCGCTCCGACGTTCGATTTGATATGCGGTGCTATCCGCGGTTCATCAAGAGCCAAAAGTTACGACGGTTTCCGCGCACGCACGCGAATGAGTCCAAAAAATTCAACGTCCGCAAGAATTAATAATTGTTCACTATATATTTATCAAAATTAAATATTTTTACTAAATAAAATATTTAAAAAATATCATATAAAAATCAATTTACATACAAAGTTGACTACTTGTACCATATTAAAGATAATGAAATATTTGTCGTTGTTTAGTGGAGATTACACTTTTGCTCTTGCTAATGATGACTTTATTGGGAGGGAAAGTGACTTTATTGTTATTAATATTGTATAGATAGATATGTCGGGTCCACTATCGATGTAGCCAATAAAATATCACCACCATATTTTGTATCGCTTATTTTGGAAGCTTCTTTTGTAAGCTTATTAAAATTGATTTCTGAGCGCAATAACATTACCATTAACACCTAGGTTTGATTCGTGAAAGCTTGAACCCATGGGCTGGGAGTGCAACCTTCAAGCTCGTTTTATTATCCAACCCATAGTGTTAGATTCGTTTGATCGACGTTCGAGTTTGACTTGCTCGAGCTCGACTCATTTGGCTCCAGCACCTGCAAAATTTTAAAATTTACACTTTATTTTCCTTCTTTTTTTTAAAAAAAAAAGAACAAACTAATTGGATTCACACGAAAAGAGACTACATTCCACATGACCTAAAGCAATTAAATGCTATCTTTGTGCCAAATTAACTGTTCGAAGTGTAGGTTTTGGGGGAAATTAGTTTCTTCATAAGTTATAAAAAAAAACCACTTTTTCACCCTTAAACTCTAAACATTAAACCTTAAACAGGTGAAACACATAGTTTAGCGAGATAAAAATTATCCCCCCACACCTGTGAAACACAACATTACATAGTACATCATCAGTCCAAATAAATACTCCTTCCGCCTTAAAATAAATAGCGTTACACTATAAATACTCTCTCCACCTCCAAATAACAAACTCTTGGATTAGGAAAGAGTTGCAATATGTATAAATAAGTAAAACACAAATTTTCAAAATGTTGCAATAAATTTTGACATTTATTTTGAGACCGAAAAAGTATCAATTTTTTATTTTTTTTTTCACATACAAAAAACTAAATAAATCATTAGGTAGAAAAAAAGGAAATTCCCAAAGAAGATTGTCCCAAATGTGCCATTGTGCCAATTGATCTCAGACACATTACACAGTTTAACTAACGCCATCATCATTTCAATTTAGCTAACAGCATTTCAGTTTTAACTGTAAACACCATTTCAGTTTAACTAACGTCACTATAGTTTAACACTTCAACTGACGCCATTTCAGTTTAACTAACATCGTTTCACTTTAACTAACGCCATTTCAGTTTAACTAACGCCATTTCAGTTTTAACTAACATCGTTTCACTTTAACTAACGCCATTTCAGTTTAACTAATGCCTGCACTAAATTGTTTACATGCTGCTGAAAGAAAAAAGGTCCAGTCTATGGTCATAAAACGCTTTCCGTGTAAAAATGCTTAATTAGTGTCTTCTCTTCATCCTCTCCTTCTCAGCAGCGATTTTTAACTGCAACGTAAACATAAATGTCAATAATCATAATAATATACATTAACCAACAACAGGGAAGGGAACGACCATGATCCACACGATCGATCACTCACCATGATTCTTAAGATTCGAATAAAGACAGCGATAAGATCAGTGTAAAGTGTGAGAGCGTGCTTCACATAGTCCAAGTCTCCATGATGAGCTCTCTCGATTATGTCCTGAGTGTCCACAACCATGTACCCAATGAATACGAGCAGTCCAAAGTACAGCTGCATGAATGCACATTTAATTTCATACAGTAAATTGCAATTTCTCAACTGTGTTGGTTCCCGAGATTGAAAAAGTTACTAACAGATTCAAATTTGTAAGAACTAACAGGGTGTTAGTTTTCTAACGGAATCAAAGTCATGTGCCATGCACATGAATTTTTAGGGGTATGTTGGTCATTTTGCAATGGGTGTGAAACCCTTACAAAGTGCGGGAAAATGTCGGCGCCTTAGAATCACCCATTGCAAATTACCAATATACCCCTAAAAATGACACATGACTTTCATTCTGTCAAAAAAAAATAAAAATAAAGAGGGCCACGGGACGGAATGTCTACCTCGAGCTCATAGACGGCGGCGCCGACGGAACCATGAAAGATGTATGATGCGAGCTGCAACCACAAAAGGAGGGAAAGACCAGAAGAAAGAACGCCACTTAAATAAAGATACTCTCTGCGCTTTTCCAACATCTGCTGCCGTAAAACACCCAAAGGTTATTCCAGTACCAACAATTGCGCTCACCAAAATACTGAGCCAGAAAAAACAAATCCATAATCAGACCGAAAAAATGAGACAAAAAATACATTAAACTAGTACGTAACGGTAGCCAAACCAGAATTAAATTATCTCTAAATAAAGAAAATGCATACCTAGGGTCAAAAGCTATGACCAACTCAATCAGAGGACCGATTGTAATCCCTTGAAGGAGGGCAGCTGCCATCAATAGTGAAAACCTTTTTCGCTACTCATCACCATCATCAAAGAAAACACATAAGTTCCCGTACAATAAGAAGAAGAAGAACAAAGATGATGTCAGTTAGAAGAAAATCAAAATGAAAACAAATACTCCCTCCGTCAATAATAAGTGTTGCATTTGTCTTGTCAACGTTTTTTTATGGAATGTGCTTTTAACTTGTTTGTACATTCCTTGTACAATGTTAAAATTGCACTGAGATTGTTTCCTTTTCAAGAAATGAGACAGTTATTTAGGGACGTACTAAAAAGAAAAGTGCAACATAATATGGGACGTAAAAAAATACCTCCTCAGATGGAGGAGTGAAGATTAACCAACCGATGCATCCAAACGTTCCACAGAGAGTAACGTAGCCACCCATATGCCCGAGGATGTGCAAGTAGGCCCCAATACCGGATGAGACCACAGCACAACCAAGAGTTAGATAAACCTGCAGTTACATACATACGCAAAATTCATAATTCTGTAACAAATTACAGCCGAGAAAATGCAAAATCTTTGAAATTAAAATACGTAACCACAATAGAAACAGAAAATAGACATTAGTTAAAAACCAGGAAACAGAAATAGGTGTAGAAACAAGTACAGTGACCTGTTTGAGATGAGTCTGAACTGCGGGAGAGATCTGGTCGAAATTAGTGAGAATATCAAAAGTCGTAGTCTTGTTACAAGATGGAGATTTGCGATTGAAGAACGATTGGAACGTGTCTATTGTTGTCTTGGTTTTTACCCCGATGACTTTCATTAAGGAGGAGATATCTTGATTTTTTTTTTTTGGTAATCAAGTAAAGGTTCCTTTTGCCTAATTTCCTTGATTGACTTCTCCTCTTCATCACGCTGAATTTTCATTATCATTTGAGCATCCTTAATGGGATTGTAGTATTCGTCAGTTGCGGATTCCTACATCACCAGACAACTCCCTGATCACAATCTTCAAGGAAGCAAAACCAAGATGATAAACTAAAAACAGAATAAATATCAGACAAGGTAAAATGACTAGCACCTCTGATGCTCGGACTCTTAGGTTTACCCCGCCATATCCGTGTCGGACACTCCTATTTTAGTCTTGTTGACAAGAGTCCGGCGAGGTTAACCAAAGAGTCCGAGCATCACAGACTAGCACAATAAGGCATCTTTGAGAAACAAGTTCAAATTTACCTAAATGGATAAATAATACTCTTTCCGTCCCGAAATGATAGGCATTTCTTATTTTGTTTGTCCCAAAAATGTTAAAGTCCCATTTCCAAAAGAAAAGGCTTCAGAATCATTGAATTTCCAAAAATGACTAGCACAATAAGGCATCTTTGAGAAACAGGTTCAAATTTACCTACATGGCTAAATAATACTCCCTCCGTCCAAAATGATAGTCCCATTATTTTATTTTATTTTTGTCCCAAAAAGTTAGCACAATAAGGCATCTTTGAAAAGTCTATTTTGGGACGGAGGGAGTACCAACTTGCATAGTTAAAGATTTGACCTAACAAAGGCTCTTCTCTTTTTAGGTTAATTTTTCCTATCTTCTATTGCCAAGGTTTTGGAAGAAAACCTTAAAGCGATTTGCATCAGCAGCTTACTCAATCATCAATGATACCTATTTAGAGAAATACATTGACAAAGGAACATGACTCACTTTCTCCTATTGCTTCCTTTTTAAAGCATGCGTCTCCTCTACTATTCGCTGACCCTCAGATAAAATCACCTTTTCTGGATTCTTTCTAATGGTGGCCTTCCTTGCTTCTGCCTGTTAAGAGAACAGAGAAAAGGACGTTATAAGAAAAAGGTAAGAAAACAGAATATTCAAAAATCCATCAATCTGATACCAATCTCCTCCCAAAATCTAAGCAACCAAAAGCGTATAATCATTTATTCGTGGTTTGATCATTCTTTTGGTGTTGTTGTCGGTGCACGTGATTAAAACCTCAGTTTTTTTAAAATACTCCCTCCGTCCCAGCTCACTTGACACTTATTTCCATTTTGGGATGTCCCAGCTCACTTGACACTTCCCAAAATAGCATACTTTTTATAATTTTATATTCACTCTACCCCACCACTCATTCTTTGTCTTCATTTTCCACCACTCAATTTATTCAACCAACACTACTATTTACCCCTCTCTCATTCTCTCTCTTCATTTTCTACCACACATTTTCCTTATTTTATTCATTCTCCTTAATTATTGTGCCCACCTCATGGGTGTCAAGTGAGGTGGGACGGAGGGAGTATATGATTACCAGTCTTTTTTAATACTACATTTTTAAGACTGCAGTTCATGATAATCTATACAGCATGAAACCTCAACGTGAAATCATGTGTTCCCGAACTAAATAACAAAATGGTGGGTAAGAAAAGGCCACCACGTGCAGTGGCGAATCTAGACCCCCTGAATTTTTCTTTTCAGGGGGTCAATGTAGTAAACTCAAATATTGTAGAGGGTAAATTTATAAAAAGTTAGGGATGTCGAAGTACCCTCCTCAAAGGGCTTAAATCCGCCACTGACCACAACTGAAATCATGTGTTCACAAAACAATCAAACAATTAATCCAAATCATACTACTATTACATATCTGATTCAATTCATAACCAAAATCAAATAAATGTCCAACTAAACATCAAAATCGTCAACAAAATCACAACATTCACCAAGTAAACACACATTTGGGAATGAAACAAATCCAAGTAAACACACACACACACACAGCGGATAAATACGAAACAAATCAACAATTAATTCAATTGATATTACAAATAAATTCGTGGGTACCTCGGCTACATGTTTCTGGAGATTCAGAGGGTGAGATCGGAATTGTCGTTGTTCATGATAACGAGGAAGAACCCTAACGTGGAATGCCGCTTTTTTTCCGAAATCCTTTAGCCGATTCATCTGATTGATCCAATATCCAACTGTTGAATCGGCTCAATCAATTGAATTCAGCCTCGAATGTGAAGCACAGCAGTGGCGGAGCCAGAAATCAAAGTAAGGGGGGGCAAATATGTTGGAGGCAAGGAATGATGAACGGCTGCCCCCAATTTTTTTTTTTCTTTTGGATTTTTTTTCAGGTGTTTTCTATATACTGTACAATACAATTTTAGGCATAGACATATAGTTAAGTACTAACTTTAATGATGACAATAAAACATCTACGCTTCAACACATATACTCCCTTTGCCCCAAAATGATATTTTTATTTGCCATTTCTCATCGTTCCAAAAAGTCCTTCTCATTTTTTAGGTTTAGGCTTAAAAGTGCACAAACAAATTGAATAGTCAAATGTTGAAATTATTTTGAGACAAATGGAATATAACACAAAGTATCCAAAGATTTAACATTTATAGTCCTTTTCTTACATAATTTTGACTGAAAAATAAAAGTGTATTCCCTCTGTTCCATACTTATCGCTACTTATTTTCCATTTAGTGTCTCATACTTATTGCTACTTACCTAAAATGTTCTATTTTCTCTCTCTTACTCACTCACAACAACTATCCACTCACTTATTTTCTCACTCCTATCCACTCACAACAATCACTTTTCCAATATATTTTATTAATCCTCATGCATTCTCATTTGGTAGAAAAAAATAGGGACGGGAAGAGTAAATTTTAATGGGACGGAGGGAATATATTTGTATGTACAGTAACACATATACATATATATACATATATAGTTAACTGCAAAAAAAAAAAAAAAAAAAATTGAAAAGCCAAGGGGGGCAGTTGCCCCTGCTTGCCCCCTTGTGCCTCCGCCCATGAAGCACAGTGCAAGAATTTTTTGTTCTTGCATGGGAAGTTATCTCACCGACTTAAGACTATCTCCACCACTGACCTCTTCAAGAGGTCGGTCACAAAAGACAAAAGCAAAACAAAAACAAAAAAATGAAAAATGTGGAGTGGCCGGGCCAAACATGGCGAACATGGTCGCCTGACCAACCAATTCTTTGAACATGTTCTTGGCCACTTGTCATTTTATTATTGGTCTAGATAATATTTTCTCAATTCATTTGGATAACATTTTATATAGGATAGATTATATTTATCTTTTTTTAAAAAAAACCAAAATCACCAAAAAAAATATTTTTTCATTCTCTATAAATAGAGTTCAGTCTTCTACATTTTGACACACAATATCATTTACTATTTTATTTCACTACAAAATGATTTGATTGAGCACATATGGCAAAAATTTGGCCATGATAACTAAATATGTAATTTCTATTTATGTATTTGTATTTTTAGTTTCGCAATGTATTTATTTCGAATTTAATTATAAGTTTAATTTTATGTTTAATAAATTTATTTATTTTGAGGTGGACATATATTAATTAATAATTTATAAAAAACAAATAGAGATAATAGAAATTAAGTATTTGGTAAAAAGTAATAAAATAATTAAAGAATAATAATAAATGTTGAGTTGGGTTGGGTTGGGTTGTTGATGGGAGTAAAAAATAAAGAAGTTGGGTTGAGGTTGTAGGGTAGTGTATGTGGAAGAAAGATAAATAATATTTAATTGTTGGGTTGGGTTGGGGGTGGTCATTGATGGAGGTAGTCTAAGCGCCTTTAAACCCTAAAACCCTTTATGCCCGGTGTCATGCACACCCCCTCTTAATTACGCCCCTAACTTTTCGGTTCAAATATACAATTACTCCTTCCGGTTCAAAATAACTGTCTTTTTTTCCATTTGCACAACTCTTAAGAAATGTAATAATTATCATGACTTAGTGACAAAAGTTCCAACTTTACCTATATTAAGTGTGCACCTTTTTTACATTAATGTCTCACAATAAGATAATTAATAAAAGAGAACAAGTTTCAATGCAAGGATAAGAGAGATATTTAGCTCAAAAGTGACAATTATTTTGGACCAAAATTTTGGTCCAAAAGTGACAGTTATTTTGGACCGGAGGGAGTACTATATTGTAGGAGTAATATTACTTCTGTGTCTTCAAATAATATATATATATATATATATATATATATATATTGTAAATACTCTTTCCGTCTCACTTCACTTGACACCTCAAGAAATGGGCACAATAATTAAAAAAAATGGTAAAAAATGAAGAAAGAGAGTGAGTGAGGTAAATAGTAGTGTTCGTTGAAAAAATTGAGTGATAGAAACTGAATAGAGAGAATGAGCGTTGGGTAGAGTTAATATATAATTATAAAAAATACTTCCACTTTCCCGCTTTAATCTTAAATTCTTTTTTAGTCTGTCACAATTTAATGTTCTTACTTTATTTTATTACTTAAAATGGACAATAGGACTCACTTGTCATTCTAACAACAAAAAACTCTCTACCCACGTTCTCTTTCTTACTTTTATTTTCATACTCACAACATTTTTTTTAATCTCCGTGCAAAGTCAAACTAGGAACTTTAAATTGGGACGGAAGGATTAGGTTATTTTGAACAGTGTCAAGTATGTAATACTTTTACATACATCAAGATAAATTGAACCCATTGTAACTTACTATTTGAAATAATATATTTCCTCCGTCCCAGTTTAAGGTTCTTACTTTCCTTTTTAGTCTGTCTCAGTTTAAGGTTCTTAGTTGCTTTATTCCATAAATGAAAAATAATGAATAGTGCTTTTATAGAATCTTGCCCCTAAAAAGTTCATCTAATTACAAAAAAAAAAAAAAAAAAACATTATTTACATAACTTACATTCCAAACATTTATTTTATGAATAATGTTTGGACAATCATATCCTCACCTCCAGGCCCGGCCCTTATTAGGCCACTAAGGCCATGGCCTTAAGCCCCCAAAAATTAGCCAAATTTTAGGGCCCCCAAATTTTACCACTATGTATATATAATAGGCCCACTTTTATGCTTGTTGTAAGTTTAGCAATGAACAAGTAATATTCCAACCCACATTTTTAGTTTAATTGTGTAATTCTCAGCTGTAATAGGCCCAAACTCAAAAAAAAAAAAAAAAAAAAAAGAAAACCAATGGTTTTCTAAATCTTTAATTAAATTGTACTCCCTCTGTCCCTAAATGAGTGTCCATTTTCAAGAAATCTTTGTCCCTAAATGAGTGTCTTTTTTGAACATAACTTTCTCCCTAAACGTTTTTTTTCGAAAAAAAATTCACCGGTTTCTTTAATCGTGCAAAACTAAAGGTTTGGAAAAGGAGATTACAAGATTATATATGAATCGTTGTTACCAAATTGTTCAAAAAGTTGAGATTTTCAGTGTCCCTTAAAATGAAATTTGGACACTCATTTAGGGATAGAGGTAGTACTATTATATCTAATTTATATTAACCCTACCCACAACGCTGCACATACGGAAAACCGAAAAAAAGGAGAATTTTCAGAACAGCACTCGGAAGCAGACAACGCTGCACATACGGAAAACCGAAAAAAAGGAGAATTTTCAGAACAGCACTCGGAAGCAGATTGATCGAAAAGAATTGCCGGAATTGTGCGAGATGGTCATCCATAATGGATTTATATCTTAGTTTGCCTATTTAATTTATTTTGACTATTTTTTAACTATTAAATTATATTTAAAAATTGTTTATAGTACGCTAAAAATAATTAGTTAATTTCAAAAGAGTCTCAAATATTTTTCTCCTCTATTTTTTTTCGAGTCGCTCACGATGAATATTATTTTTTTCCCATTTATATGCTTTTGCTAATTTTCAGTCTTATTTTTAAGGAATCGGTACTTAACTATTTAAAAATTAAAAAAATGATGTCTTTAATCCATGAAATTAATAATGAATTTTCTTTTTTATATCCAAATTATTAAGATTTTTTTTATTTTTTTTTGGTTTGAATGTGAATCGGTTAAATGAAATTGTTGAATTTATTAAAGGCTACTTATAATTATGTTAATGTAAATCTAAAAATTGATATTAATAGTATTTATAATGGTGTATCAAGAACAATTTAAAATAAATCATTAGAATAATTAAAAGTAACATTAATTATTACTCAAAGTTCTTTCGTAAAACCCATAAAAATAGGGGGACTATCATTCTGGGACTGGGACAGAGGAAGTACTATGTATGAGCAATTTATTTCTTTTGGGTCATTCAGATGCCTCGTTTAGCTCAAAACAAACAATCAAACATGCCCTTAATAAAACATCAACCCAAACAGACTTATCAAGAAACAATTATGCAACGGGTCAATTTACAAAAGAGAAAAATAGACAAAGGGAGAGATAAGCAACCTTGGACTTTACGCAAACATTAGAAATTATACAATGAATGAAATAAAGAATTATAACTCTTTCTGTAATCAACTAAACGAAAAAAAAAAAAAAAAAAAAAGGCCAAAAATTATTCTGTCGAAGCTGAAGACAGAGACAGGTTTAAAAGGAAGCCAACCATAATCCCGATGATTCCCACAAACAATGCAAATCGGAAGGAGAATCCAGGATCTCTTTTCCGATTCCTTCGTCTCTTCAGCGTGTCCTGAAAATTGAATGAAATGTTAAACATTATTCGCACAAAGTTTTTGGTATGGTGATCAGTTGAAGGATAATAAAGCTTGTGAACTTGTAAAAGAAGCATAACTGACCAGTTCTTGTTGCAGTTGCTGTGTTTGTCGGACAGCAGCATCTCTTTCGTCTTTGAGGCGCTGTAGGGATTGATTCTGCACCCAAAAGAACAATTTCAGGTTGAGATAGAGAGAGAACCAAACAAATACTCCTCCGTCCCAAAATAATCTTCATGTTTGACTATTTAAATTTATTAAGGATATGAACACTTGCTTCATTAGCCATGTTTTGGTTGTGGACTTTTTAAGCCTAGATTGTAGAAATAAGAACAACTTTTTGGGACAATGAAACATGGCAAATGAGAAGATCACTTTGGGACGGAGGGAGTATACATTTATTTCGTGAAATTGGCATACTCCATCCGTCCCAAAACGTTACTACACTATTTTGTTGTTAGCTTGAATGAAACTTGAGCAATAATATAGGTGACTTTTAATTATTCTAATGAAAACTAAAACTTAATACTGATACACCATTATAAATATTATCAATAACAAGTTTTAGATTTTCATTAGGATAATTAAAATTAACCTAATTATTGCTCAAGGTTCATTCAGACTAACAATGAAAAAAGAGAGATTTCCGGGATCCGTTAAAAAAAAAATCCGGGATGGAGGGAGTAGTATGGAGTAAATGTCACAAATTGAGATTCCAATATAAGCTAACTATCAATGACCTAGAATCATGACACCCAGAGGCCAGAGGAAGGTTTCAAAAGATGTTCTTTTTTCTTTTAGAATTGGACAAGTGGCCAGTGGCGAACCTAGAACTTTTATTCACCGGGTGCACAATTACACTAAATTTTCTAAATTTATTTCTCAATGATTAAAGTAAAAAAATTAATCAATTATAAATAGAAAAAGAAAGAGAAATCAAAAGATAAGAATGTTTATAATTTTTTATAAACTGGCACAATGAATGTATAGGAACTAAACATGATTAATGTGTTATTTATTTTCTAATTAAATCAGTCAACTAACTGACCTTCCACTACAGAAAAAATGACTTTTAGAGACCATATATATTGAGACAAACATTTAAAGTGTCTCAATTTGACACTATTTGAGACAACAAAAGTTGTTGGGAGTTCAATTAAGGACACTAGTTTGAGACGGGAACTAAAGTAGTCTCAAAAATTTTCACAACCACGTACATTTTTGGCATAATAGAGGCTAAGTTAACTGTCCTAAAAGTATTTGTGACACCAATTTAATGAGACCCTTAGTGTCTCAAATACAATTAGGGACGGTTTCATAGGCAAATTAAAGGCAACTTATTGAGACACTTAAAAAACTATTTATAAATGGAAGAGAAGAAGAGATAGTGGGGTTCGAACCCGCAAACTTTTGTACATTAACTTGCCTTTCAACCACATGAGCTACAAAAACTATTTTTCACTAGGTGCACTTTTATTATATATCCTGAATACAATTTTTTTTCTTTTTACAAATGAAATTTGAGCAGGTGCACTTGCACCCCCTCCTTATATAGGAGGTCCGCCCCTGCAAGTGGCCATGGTGCACAAGTTACACTATAACCTACTACGACGGGGCTAAAATCACAACTATTTACCCACTAACTAGACAAACTATTTTATTATATGGGTGCACTTGCACGCATATATCAAGGCGTAAGTCTGCCACTAGTAGTAGCTTAATAAATGAAAAAAAACAGTTGAGTTCCATTTACCATCTCATTTGAATACCCCATAAAAAAAGATGATAAACAGGAGCTTAATACCGAGGCCTTCATTGATGTATGGCTTTGTTACCCAATAAAAAGGGGATGGAAGGAAACTAATCAAAAACAACAGAAGCAAATATTATAAGAAGGAATACTCACATCATCAAAGTTTAAGGATCGACCAATCTGCATTTGAAAGCAAGAAAAAGAAAAGAAAAACGTTAATATCCCCAAAATCTTGACAAATATTTATGATTAATTCTCGATATGAGTGCAGAGAAGTTTTCTGCAGCAATTGGGAATGAAAATTATCAGAAGCCAGTCTCAAGTGAACATTAAATGTCAGAAGTGAACAAATACAAAATAAGGATCCTAGTTAGTTTATCACTAACTTCTGAGACAAGTAATACTCCCTCCGTCCGAAAATGATAGTCTCATTTCCCTTTTTTGCTTGTCCCAAAAAGTTAGTCCCATTTCCAAAATTAAGGCTTCAAAATCACTGAAATTTTCAAAACTTACAATGTAACCTTAAAATGTTTGAAATGTCAACGGGACTATCAATTTGGGACGGAGGGAGTAAATAAATAAAGTAGATTCAACAATATAGAAAGATGATCTCCAGAGAAACTCACAGCGCCGATATCATCTTCTGAGTTTCCAGTTGCAGAGTTAGGAGATATATAGACAACCCGGAGCTTGCTCTCCTCTACTGTTTTCTTGGCGTCCTTATTAAACTGGATTAAGCAAAGGCAAATACATGAGTTATATATTTAATTAAATTGGCATTTCTAGTGAAATAAACAAGCATTTTCAATAAACACTCATACCGTGTCTGGCGGGAGTTCATCAATATCAGTATGTGGACCCACTGTAGTGGTTTGCAGTAGAAATTTATCTTTGCATTGCATATCTGGAGGATACTTACGCAGAGCTTGCAGGGTAACTGTTCATACAGCAATGAATGTATATGAGAACTACCCAAGAAGACATTTCAATAAAATGATGGAGCTGTGATTGGATGAATTATGTGGGTGAGGTTTATGTTGTTACTATGAGTTCCAATGTAATTTAGGTGTACTGTTAACGAAATTCAGAAATATGATTCGTAGAACATAAATTGATCTTTAAATATGGACATGGATTTGGGACCATTAAAATTGGAAAACGAGACAGTGAGTTCGGGACAAAAGAGTTCTCTCATGAGATATAACCCCCCCCCCCCTCCTATCTCCCCAACTCTGGACAGGTGTAGACTCAAGACTCAAGATGTAGATGGGCATAAAAAAAGCACAGTTCAAGAGAAATTGGAGATAAATAGTAGTATCCGGGTAGTTTGCACATCATTTTTTCAAGTTCCCTATTCGTACCTAGTTATTAAATTGTTTGATTTATAGGATTAGATTAGGTGCTTGATACAGAGTCATGTTTGTACCCTCGTCATACCTGGGTATTAAATCACTCCCTCTGTACCGGAATGTTAGTTCTTTTTTTTTTTTTTTTTCATTGTTAGTTTGAATCAATTTTGAGCTATATTTTAGTTTACTTTTGATTATCTTAATGAGAATATAAAATTGGTATCGATAGCATCTATAACGGTGTATCAAAAACAAGTTGTAAAATTTCATTAGGATAATTAAAAGTAGCCTAAATTATTGCTCAAAGTTCATTCATAGTAACAACGAAAAAAGAGGGACTAACTTTCCGGGACATAGGGAGTATTTGACAAGATGTAGATAGACATTTAGTATGTTAATCATGTCTATATATATTTTTAAACCATTGGACATCAGTTACACATTAACAAATAGTATAAACCTGAGTGTTGGTCACATTAACTACTACAAGGTCACAATAAAGGTTAGAGTTCATTACCTCTTATAGTACATGAATCCCAAGGCTGTATAACGCCGGTATTTGGTCGCACAAAGTATTTCTTTGGAGAAGTGGTTTTGACCTAGCAAAATAAGGAATAATATTATACATTGCTATCAGCTCAGTTCAAACTTCCACAGTAATGGATATTCCTAGAAAAACCCTTCAAATTAATACACAGATACTTATGAGAGGGTAAATAAGATAGTACCTTGAAGGCAACATGTTTATCTGTAGTATTGGCAACTTTCAGATCGCAATATGTTTGTTTTTCCAGCTCAACTGTTATGAGCAACATCCATAGGCATAAGTACGTGGTGACTGATAGATAACAAAAGCAGGGTAGCAAACTCATAAACAAGAATTTATGTAGCTTTTCAATTCGACCAAACATCAATCTCACATATGTTATTCGAGCACATTTACTATTAAAGCATGTCTCAATGTCTAGTAGTCTGTCATTCATTTGGCATGAGTTTTTCTTATTTTAGCTTCAGCTGAAAAATTATTTGTATCGCCAACAAGTGTGAAAAGGATTCGTATTAGAAATACATACTCTAGAAAACTATACAAACGCATTAGGGAGTGCTTCCAATACATTGGTGTTATTTCACAATGCCAAATATTTCTATAAATGGGTATTTAACGATGCCACTTGTTTGCAATCCAGTTCCCAAGGTTAATTTTTTAGGGTTTTGTAGCTTACCACTCTTTCCATTAGTTTATATCATGGCTCCTTTCAAAGCTGAATCACGACTACTAATAATCTCCTTATCTCTATGGAAAGCATACCACTATCTCATTTTAAAAAGGAGAAATTGCATTTTCAACAATCGTACTTTTTCCTGACTTTGACTTTAACCATCATACTTTTTGCACTAAAACCATTGCACTTTGAAAATCTGTCATCCCAACCCAATAATCGCGGATTAGGGCACAAATTAGTCACAAATAAGTCACAAATTTGGGGTTGGGATGAGAGGTTTCACAAATAAGACACAAATTTGTCAAACCTTTTTCACATAGCTTAATAAGCATTTCAATTGACTTTAGACAAAGTCGGCCAACTCATAACATGTTTAAGCAGCAAGAGTTATACAGCTCCTCTCTAATCTATCAAGCATCAGTATATTCCCAACAACTCAGCATTGAACATAAGGTTTCCAAATTCATTATGTTCCAGTTACATGCGATATGTCCAAATACACCAACTTATTCTAAACCTCGTTTCTAATTTGTCGCACCAACTTAGACATCGTTTAATACTTGGCGGATAGGGGTTGGTGGTTAGGAGGTCTCTTTGAGTGGGAAGACAGGACGTAAGTTGGAGTAAATCTGAAAAGATTGTCTCACTTAGTTTAGATTGTTCTCTGAACTCAAACATGAATTAGATCGCTAGTAATCGCCAATCAGAATGTCACGATGAAAAGGTACGCTGGCTGAACCCCAACCTACACATGTGAATAGTTCTTGCTTTTACACCAAGCATATGATCATCTATTGCACCACGTGTTAAACCATTTCTGTGAAACCCTTAACAATGATTCTATACATAATCAGACTCTTGAAACAACCTCACACTATACCTGTATCCCCTATAAATTTCTCGATGTTCCCGTGTGCACGAAATGGTCAACTAATTGGCATCAGAATTTAATCTATACAAGGCTTATCCGTTTATGGATAAAAATATTATGTTCGAATCTTAAAACAAATAAATGAACCGACAACACTTTCATTTATAGTAGGTTGCCAGGAAATATAAATTCAACTTCCCGAATACAATGTTTATCAATCACTCCACTCGTATTCATATATACCCCTAAAGCGACCAATTACCAGCCAAAAAAATGCATGGTTGCAACATCCACCAAGTTCCTTAAATAAATACTTCTTAAAACGCGCCAAAAGGGAGCAGAATCTATGTACAGAGGAAGAAGAGAAGCAATTAATCAGTCTAAGTACACCAAAGGATCCACAATTCTAAGCTAGTCCTTTAAGTTTACAACCTAAACTTATCCAAAAAATATAGACTTCCCCCTCTACAAAAAGTGGCTAGAGTGGGCAGAGAGAGGTAAAGAAAATTCTTTGACGGAGTTATGTAGCTATATTTTTTAAGCCTTGTATACTGGTGAGCCAATTTTTAAGGTGAGTGTTGGCATGAGCCAATATTCTTTTGTTCATTTTCTGGGTTAAGTTTTGGGGGTAAAATTGGTCACAAATCACATGAATGATTTTTTTTTTTTTTTTGATCAAGGGTCTAAACCAAAACTGATGACAAAGAAGACAAAAGACATCATTTCAATCCATTTGACTCATCCCCGTCTTCTTAGGCTACACAGGATAACACATAATTGAGGCTAATTAAATTTGAAATCATAACATTCTGCTGCCACTTTATCTACGCATTTAAACCAACCTCTTCGAATTAATTTCATTAATTCCAATCCAATTTAGAAAAAGTCCCTACTTTTTGGTTAAACCAAAACAGAATCACAGAGGGAAAGCGTAAACACAGTGAAGTGAAAGGTAGAGAATTGTGCATACATTGGAATTTGAGCTCTTCAGGATGAACAGATATCAACTGGTTACAAATTGTACCAGTCATTTGTGCAGAGAGCAATCGAGCAACACCAAACCGATCGTTCGATCCGCAATCAATCGATATTGTCAGAAAACTCAATGAATTACAAATTTCAACAATCGAATCCTGTAATCAGAGAGTTAAGACAAAAAGTAGAAAACCCTAAGTTAAACAAAAACAAAACACACAGTACACAGCTCCGGCAGAGAGAAAACAGATTAGGTGGAAAAAAATTAGGAAAAACGGAGACGGAAATTGAGGATCAACCGAATGAAATTTGGAGCTTACATGGTGGAAATGTAGGCGCGAACAACGGAAATGGCGCGGTCCAGTTCGTTTCCTTCAGCCACGAAAATGGCGTGAATGTGTGTGTGTGTGAGAGAGAGAGAGAAAGCGGGGGAGAAGGTTCAATCAGCATAAGAGAGAGAAAGAAAGAGAATGGGTGACACGTGGGAAATTGACACGTAGGATGATGTGACATTATAAAAAGGTAGAATTTGAAAGCTTACTTGGAAATGGAACCTCGTGACGTGTCAGTGGTCACTGTAAAAGAGGTTAATTTTACTGCCCACCCTTGAGAGGTTTGGACAAGTATCAGTGCCCCCTCGAGGTTTGATTTGGTTTCACTGCCTACCCTTTTAAGATTAAATGGACTGTTTTGCCCTCACCTCAAGGAAATATTGTTTTATCTTCCATAAATTAAAACTACTTCACTAAAACAAAACAAAAAATTCTAAATAAAATAAATTTTAAATTTAAGTGATGCTCTAAGCCTCATTAACCTTTTACATTATATAAACAATTTATTAAATTATTAAATACTTATCAAACTCTTTAATTCATTTTAAAAAAATACTCATAATCGTATTTAATATATTTTATCTTACTTATTAATATAAAAAACATTTTATTTTGGTTTTGAATTAATAATTACGACAATACTAGCTTCGTGGTTTATAAATTCAAATAACACTTTTATAGTAATATTAAACATATTAACAATTATCACACAAATAATGATTTTAAATTTACAAAAAATAATATTTGCTACCTTTGTGTTATTTCTTAATATATTTAAAATAGTTCATCGGAAAAGTTTGGATATAGTAAAATTTATACAAAGTGATATATTTATATATTTATATTAGCGTGATTATATTACAAATTAAGAAAATGTATCAAATATAAATGTTTGTAAAAATATAATTTTAATTTGTGTAATAATTATTATTATATTTGATATTACTCTAAAAGTGTTACTTGAATTTATATATTTTTTTTGAGAAAGACAAATAATTCAAAATGTGATGAATTATTTGATTAGTAATTGCTAATTAATAAATTATTTATTTAATCAGAGGTGAGTTTTAATATTTTACTTAAATGTCAAATTAATTTAAGTTAGAAACTATATGATTTTCTTTTTAGTGATTTAGAAAGTGAGGGCAAAACAGTCCATTAAGTGTTAAAAGGGTGTGTAGTGAACAAAACCAAACTTTGAGGGGAGCAGTGATACTTGTCCAAACCTCGAGGGTGGGCAGTGAAATTAACCCCCTGTAAAAGGTTAGGAAAGATTAGTACTTGGTGCTTTCTTGTCGGTTGTGTTGAGCATGCAATGAACTAAACGGCCACACTGAGTTTGAGTTATTTTAAACTGTATTTGAACAAAGAAAAATTACTCCATCCGTCCTAAAATACTTGTAGTTTAAAGTTTAAGGAGTTGAATTTTGTTCCAAAATATTTGTAGTTTTGCTATTATCTAGACATTTTTGGCATTGTTTGTCAAATGTACCCTTATTTATGATTGTAGTTGTCATTATAAAAGCATTTAATTGTCTTGGTACTTTTGTCCATTAGACATGCATTCATTAATTGTTTTTCTTAGTTTGTGTGAAATTCCAAGAACTACAAGTATTTTGGGACGGAGGGAGTAAGTGAAAATTTGGAAGAAATCGGATTTACGCTAAGTTAGCGTAAAATGCTTTTGTAAAAATGACGCGGTGGCATTTTTGTAATAAACGAGAAGTTGTTCGGCGCTGATCGTAAGTGTCAATGTTAGTGTTAAAAAGTGTCGGACATGTTACACTGGCATTTATTAACACTATTACTGACACTTTTGATAAGTGTCAGTATCAATGTTTATAAGTGTCAGTGTAATGGCTGACACTTCTAAACACTAACACTGACACTTTTGAAAGTGTCAACGACAATGTTTTTAAACGCCAATCCAAATGACTGGCACTTTAAAATATGCACACTGGTATTTACGATGTTTGCCAGTATTTACAAAAATGTCACTGCTTTTTTTAAAAAAAATAAGCACCACCAGCGTGTTTGGAAAAACACGTTTTTCACAAGACCAACTCAAAACTTAATAAAAGTTGCTAAAAATAAAATGTTCGAAGTCAAATTTAAATTGACAAAATTTAATACTTATATGAAAAATTGTCTTTTTTATAAAAATAGGATATATTATTATTAAATGTTAACATTGTCATGTCATGATGAAAAGTAAAAGGAGTCATTTTTTTAAACCATGGGACAGTCAAAAAAATATAACAAAAAACTTAAAAATATATTAAATGATCAATTATAAAATCTATTTTAGAATGGAAATCTATTTCGAAAGAAAAGAGTATTAGTTTTTTGAATTACCCTTATAATTGGTAAACTCAAAAAATAGTTTTTCTTCTTCAACTTAACTTTGATAAAATTTTAATAAGAAATAAGATGCGATTGATAGTTTATAACGCAATGTTGAAATTTTATACGAGACAGGATAAGTACACTTTTTTTTAATTTTTTTTTTTTCCAAATTTAATTCATAATTGAACTCAATACATAATCATCAGCAGAAGCGCCTAGGAGACAAATCCTAAGGAGAGAAAAATCTTCTCTCTAACTCCTGGGTATATTAACAGTTAACTAGTAAGATATTTAAGAATGAACTTTATTTAACATTGTTCACATTTTATATTGAGATAATATTGTATTAAATGCTAATTTCTTATATAAAAAACACTTATTTTGGGTTATATAAAAAGAAAAAACAATAAATATAAAAAAATTAATGAGCTTTTTTCTTATTACATGACTTAATTTATTCCAAGAGTGAAACTTAAATGTTCATTTGGCGTGGATAAAATTCCCCACTTTTTATATTTAAGAAAATAATACTTACAATGCTGCTTGAACTAAAATCATTGAAGCAAACGTGAGACTTACTATAAATCGTTATTGAGGCTGTAAAACAATAAAACAGTGATTTTTGGCTAATTAATACTTTGATCTATTATAAATTGACATTCAAATTAAAAAATACTCCGCTTTTCTAATAAAGTAGTTTTTTTTCCCCCAAAACTCATGAAACGTCTCAGTTAAAAGGGTATTTAGGGACAAAGTAGGCTTTAAAAGTGCACAACCAAAACATGGCTAGTGAAACAAGCGTTTATATCCTTAAAAAGTTTGAATAGTCAAACAGGAAGATCGTTTTGGGACGGTGGAGGGAGTAGAAATAAAAGGCGAAGCCTTCATTTGTTTCTTGTAACCAAATTTTATTAATTCAACAAATTAATCAAACTCTTACCATAATCCATTTATCAACCAAAACAAAAGTAGTCTCTCTTTTAATTGTCACCTATACTTCTGTATCGTTGCAAAAACTTTCGAAAGAAATCCCCCATTTTTTCGACCTTTAAAGCTTTTCATTATAGCATTCGCCTTACTCGATGCTGAATCCCCGCTTTTCTTCTTCGTCTTCCTCCTCTCTTTCTTCGCTTGGACTGACGCGTTCATAGATTTGAACACGTTCGGAACCATTATTTTCCAATCCATGCAAATTGGAGCTTTTCTATTCTTTGATTTTGTCTTGCTTTGGGAAGGAATTATCTGTTGCAGACGGAGATTTAGCCACGAATCGAAGTCAGAGAGAGTCAAGTTACAAATAGATTAGCTCCACAATTTCATTTTTGAAAGAACTTTATGATAGCGAGAAACTAGCTCCATCCTTTTATGATTGACTAATTTTCCAAAAAAAAATAAAAAATGTCACTTAATACATTTTTCCGAGTATATTATTAGTATCATACATATCAATGTATACTGAAAATGTATTGAAAGGATAGCAAACATATATTTTTGCATCCTTGTACAGTTAAAGTTTCTCAAAAATGATTATCAAATTAAAGAAATAATGAGCATTATTTAAGCTATCAAATAAAAGTCATATTTGAATTTAAAAAATGTATGATATTCACTTTCACCATGAACGATTCAATTTCTTGTTTGTAATCTAACTTATGCATTTTCACTCTTTTTAATTTAACGGAATAAAAATAAAAAGATTATTTTCAATATTTAAGGGTTTGTAACGGAGCTCCGTCCTGATTGCAATACAATGGTTAATTTGGTTTTATCACGACACTAGGGACTTATGCCTATAAGTGCGGGTGCAAGTGCACTAAGTAAAATCCCAGCTCTAATTAAAAAAAAAAAAACACATTATTTTGAATATATACATTGAAACATCAATAGTAACAAATAATACTTTGTGGCTTAGTGGTGTAGTCCTAGGTTTTTAGCCTTGTGGTCTTGAATTCAAGTCTCATTATCAACATTTATTTATTTTTTGCCTTGATTATCAACATCTATATTCTTGAGTTTAATATGTGCACCCGCTCAAATTGAACTCTAAGTCCACTACTACTGCACACGTACATACTCACCCGTTCAAAAAAAAAAAGTTACTGCTGTCTTGTTAATATTTTCTAAAACCATGTTGTATTTATTTGTACATTGCATGTACAACAATTAAATTGCATTAAAACTCTTTTTTAATATAGAAACATGACAAATATGAGAAATGATAATCAAAAATTAATATCTTAATTATTGAAAGTGAACTCTGTAAATGATAAATGAAACGTATGAAATGGAAAGAGTGGACTAATACGTGAAACAAAGACAGTATTAGCATATTCTGAACAAAAATCTACAAGAATGGAAGTTCATAATAAACTTGAAACATGTGCAATATTTTTTAATAGGGTTTTGTTGTCTTAATATATAACCAAATTGTAATTCATCGCATGAGTTCAGATCTCCTGTACCATTTTGTGTGCCACTCTATGTGCCATTATAATCTCAACCGTTTATATGTTTGGATAATATCAATATAGTAGCAATTTTAATAACTGTGAATCGTTGGATGACTTGTGGAACATAGAGTGGCACAGAGTGGTACAAGAGATCTGGACTCTCATCGCATCGCACTTTTCGCTTAAAAAAATCGTCCTTTTCGCTTGGGAACAAAAAAAAAAAAAAAAAAAAAAACTCAAGATTCAACGCATCTTTCCTCCTTTTTCCTCTATTCTCAACAATAAAACGGGTTTTCTAGACAATAAAATACTAAGTTGTAAACCATTACTACTCCCTATATTCTGGACTAAAAACCAATGTCAATCTAGTTATCCCAACAAAAAAAAAATATTGTTAGTGAATTAAAGTTTATTGTGTTGACCATACACAGTCGGTCAAAGGATACTATCTTTCGAGGAGGGGAGGAAGGGGTATTAAAGATTAAAATCTAGTTATTGATTAGGAAACTAAGTACTCCCTCCGTCCCTGCCTAAGAATCTGAGTTTGACTTTACACGGAGATAAAAAAAAAAAATCTGTGAGTATGAAAAAGTAAGTAAGAGAAAGTAGGAGAGATAAGGTGGGTAGGGAGTTTTTGTTGTGAGAATGACAAGTGGGTCCCATAGTTCATTTTAGGTAATAAAGCAACTAAAACACTTAGCTGGGACAGACCAAAAAGAAAAGTAAGAACCTTATGCTGGGACGGAGGGAGTATTAGGAAATGTTCTTAGTTAGGAATTACCTGAGCCATGGGTGGTGGTGGAGGACCTACTTGCTTGGTGGTCAAAACTGGTGGTGCTGCCGGCTTAGGATGATGAATAGGAGATGATGCTCCTGATTTAGCCGATTCCCTAAGGCGTTGCGAGTAATTAAGTAGATCCGCTCTCCTATTACTACCGCCCTTCACCTGCCGGAGATGGTGGTGGTGGTGGTGGTGGTGGTGGTGATGGTGGTGGTGGTTATGAACACCGTTAATTTTATTTGATAAAGACTTTCTCCGCCGTGGCTTCTCCACATATACAGCTACTAACACCGCCTTCTCTTTGCAACATGTCGCCTGGAGGATCCAAAATTAATCAATCCATCTTTCATCAAATTATATAGACAAAAAAAAAAAAATTAATTGATCTAAATTAAAAGTTGATAACGAAAAGCTCTTAAAGCCTATCAACTTATATTGATCTTGAGATTTTATGTGCGACTGTGTTTGTGATTTTGAAAGAGGGAAAGGCCTTACCATTTTGCTAGGCATTTTGTAGAGCAAGATTTAAAGGATAATAACTTGAGAAGAGTTGATTTCTATAGTGTATGTGATGGAGATAATATATACTCCCGGCCTCCCGATCCCGAAAGGATCATACTCCCTCCCTCCGTCCCATACTTATCGCTACTTATTTCTATTTTAAGCGTCTCATACTTGTTGCTACCTACCAAAATGTTCATTTTTTCTCTCTCGCATATCCACCCACAACAACTATCCACTAACTTATTTTCTCTCTCACGCCCACTCACAATACTTACTTTTCCAACATATTTAATTTTTTAATCCCCGTGCACTCTCATTTAGTAGCAATAAGTATGAGATTGAAGGAATATATTTTTTTTGTTAGTACGACTGTACTTTTTTTTAAAAACAAACACGAATTTACTTTGAAACAATACTTTAAGTTAATTTAGTTATTTAATAAATATTTAATTTTTTTTTATAAATATTAGTGTATTTTTCTTTTTGAAAGAATTTATATTAGTGTACTAATAATAAATTTTAATGTTTATTAAAATAATTAAATTAATTTACATTTAATACTAAAAGTACATTCATATTAAAAAGCAAAAGATAAAAAAAATGTTTTGGAACAAAAAGAATTTGGATGTATATAGGTGTGTGGACGGCATGCAGGCCAAACAAGAAAAAAAGGCGGACGTTAATTACCTGGGTTGATGGTAACGGAAACATTGGATATTTGTGATTAGTTCCAAAAAATACAACATCCAATAACTCTCAAACTCTCTACGTTTTCGAAAAATTAATCTCACTTTCTTATTGCTAATTTGAGTCAAATTAAAATAGTAATTTTAATTATTGCTCAAACAAAGTTGATTCAAAATAACGAAAAAAAGAAAAATTAACTGATGATGCCAAAATTCGTCAGATCAGCACTAGTCCAACAGTTCGGATAATCCCAACGAAATCTTGAATGACCTGAAAACAATGAACAAACGTAAACTAAGCCGAGGCTTCTCCGGCGAAGGCCCTCCGGCGTGAGAGTAAGAATACGGTATGAGAGAGAAATCAATTGACCAGAGTTCAGAGTCAAGAGATTCGTTACCCGTGACACGTGAATTGTGGCGTGTATTTATAGGGTTAGATCGAATGTTTCCTTATTTGGTAAGGAAGTTAAGGAATCCCGTAAATCAAGGATCAAATTAGGGAAGCAAAATCCCAATTAAATTTGTATTCGTAGTTTCCTGTAGGAGAGGGACTCCTATTCGGAGGTAGATCCTTATCGTGAGAGATCTTTGACTCTGCATGTGCACTCTTTGTTTGATTAGGGTTATGCATTATACTGTGTGTTGATCAAGTCATCTAAGGCTCGTGGCCTTGGTCGGTCTATGTCTCTTCGTGGTCGGTCTAGGCATGGCCAAGGAAAGCGGAAAGCAGTAGTGGCTTTTGGGGCTTGATCCCATGGCGTTGATTGACTGGACACAGGCTTCCCCGTGATTGGTCTGTGTAAGACCGAGGAAGGCATGTGGTAAGTGTTATGCTTGGTCGGCATGTAAGTATACCGAGAAGTGGATACAGTGAGTGGGCTTGGGCCGTGTCCCAGGTTGTCGAAGTCTTTCGAGGTTTGATGAGAATTTTCCTTTGTTTTATTGGGCCTTTTCTAGATACGACCCGGTCCAAAGCTAAGTTCAGCATATACCGTTTAGTGGTCCCCGAGTTTATATCTTATCTTTGCTGAGTAGAAAGTTCATAAAGTCGTCATGGTTAACCTCTAGTCGTCGTCGGCATTATATGATGTCATCGTCTTTGGACATGTCAGATTTTGTACGGATGACGAAGCGCCATGCCTCATCTTTGTCAAATCAATTAATTTTATCAGGCGCGTGAGCTGTCAGTCGGTGAGGAGAGCATCGATGACTAGACATTCCCCTTGGGAACCAACCCACATTAACCTCCCCTAATGATGAATTTTACTAGTAAGGTTCAACCCATGTTTGACCTATTGCTTTACTCGGTTCAGACCCAATTGACCCGGGGTATAAATTTGAAAACCCTTTTCGATTTCACTTTTTCACGACCACTAAATATCAAAACCCTTTGTGATCCCTGCATTTCCGACGAACTCAACCGTTTGCTTTCCGAATTCCGGCTAATCTTAAGGATTTTTCGATCTTTCTCTGTTCGCTTTCATCAGTCACCTTTGATTGCAGGTAATCCCTTCACCTCGCTCTCATTGTCTGATATTGCTGCTTAGGGTTTTCGCATTTGGAGGTTTTAAGGTTCTTTCTTAAATTAGTTCTTCACCTTCTTGCTTTTTCCCTTTCTCCTGTATTTCTGGGTTAGTAACCAACGGTTTTTTCGTTTATTTCAACTATGGCTCGTACTAGGCGTTGTGAGCCAAATGCACTATATGGGTATTACATTCCCAACCTTAGATTATACAAACGTGTGAGCGGCCCATGGTTGATGTTACCTTTGTTAGAAATCAGAGAAATTTTGCTTAGATATCAAAGCCCTAGAACTGATGTTAAGTTCCCACCAGGTGTAAGTACCCCAATCTGAAATTGACCAACTTAGAGGAATTGTTAGTACCATTCAGTGATAAACTGATAGGCTGGGACCTCACTAAGATAAACCTAAAATTCCAGGACTGCTCTGGAATTAAACTTGGAAAAATCCAGAAGCTCGCCAGGCTGAGCCGTACGGATGGTTTGGACGCGGGAGAGCCCTAGCCGTACAGCTACTTTGGGCACCATCAGTCCTTATAAATTGATACTCTTGCTGATCATTTCAGGGGGAGAAATTTGTTTGAGAGAGCCAAAGCTCTGCAGGAATCATACCAGAATAGAGTGGTCACCACATTTGAGTGAAAAGAGAGAAAGAAGATAGGTCCAAACCAAAATTGGTGAGGCCTCCTTCTCCCCATCTTCTCTTCATCTCCATATTACATCTTTGCTTCTTGGTAAATAATAGTATACATTTGGAACCAAGCCTTGAAATCCATGGTGCCCTTCATGTTCTATGCATAATGATGGGTTACAAACCATATGATAGCCTAAGGCTTGTTATGATTTATGCATCTTTAATACATTGTCTTTACATTTATGCACCTTTACATTATGTCTTTAAATTTGTGTCATTTACTTTAAAGTCTTTGCATTTATGTTGAATAAATGAGGGAATGATCAAGTTTGGGTGATAAAGTTGCAATCTTTATCATCCAAACCTTGAGTCAACCTCAAAATGTCCCTTTGATGATAAAAATTCAATCTTTACCCATCAAAGGTTGATTTTTGGATGTCCCAATACCCTTCCGTGGAAGAATCATCCATTTGGATGTTAAAGTTTCCATCTTTAACCATCTAAATGGTGATCTTGGCTCAAAATCCATGACCATCACCTTTTCTCAATTATTCCCCAATGATTGCCTTGATCACACCCAAAATCCTTGTTTTGGTGTCTAGTCTAGTGATCAATGGCATAGGGATGATTTAATTAATGTTTTGTTGCAAGAAAATAACTGGATATGATCAAACAATCCAGTTTCCAGCAGAATGCTCTGTTTCTGCCTGGAACTGGTCTGATTCATGGGAATCTGTTAAAATTCCCAGGAAGACCCTCCATAGCCGTACGGCTACTTTGTCCAAGGGGCACATTTCCAGTCTAGTCCCCCTTTTATCCTGAATGTTTACAAAATAACCCTTTCTGTCAAATATTTAACTGTTTTTTGATAAAGTCAGTTTCTCCCATTTTCAAGAACACACACACACACTTGCACAATTTTAACAAATTCTAGGGAGACTCGGTTTCTTCCGAGGTGCTTTGGGTGAACTACCGATTGAGTTCTTCCCAAAGCGTAACCTGACCTCAGAATCCTTTGTCTCTAACCATTTTTCGTTAAGTTTGGGTTTAAAATTAAACTAACGTGGAGACTCTGTTGAATGTTGATAAGATCCCGTGTTTGATTCTCGAGGGAACAAAGTCCATTTTTCCCGCGGGTATCTCACACCAGGCTGAATGAGGATAGACCGCCTGGATATTAATTGTCCTAAATTCGTTGTATTCAATGGTTGGACTGAGATTTTGAATCACATCAACCAATTTTACTTGGCATGTCATCCCTTGAACCGTCCTCCAGTCCTTGGGGAGCTTTCCTCGGCCATTGCAGTTGAGAAGGGGGGAGCGGAGGCGTCCTCGTCTTCATTGTCTGATGATTCTAACCCCCTTGTTTCTTCTGCAGATATGGCCGGGAAGGGGTAGTCCTCGGCTCTTCCTAACGAGACAGTAACCAATACTTTTGGTAGGATCATCAATGCTTTTAACGACGAAGTAGTGTCAGGTCGTGGAGACCAAGGCCCGGTGACCCTATGATCAACAATTTGCACGATAATTACGGTATCTCTAGGAAGGAGTACAGCCTATCTTATAGCCGAACTCCAGTCTTCACCAATAAAGACGAGGAGGATACCTTCTACTACAGCCACGTTTAGGTTGCCTTTTGCTATAAACAGTTTCAGATCGGTCTCCGCCTACCCTTGGACCCTTTTATTTGCGAATTTCTAGAGGATATGCAGGCTGTGTCGGCTATGATTGGTACGAACGCGGTACAGTACTTTACCAGCTTTATAGTTCTATACCGCAGTCTGGGGTTTGAGCCGTATCAATCGGCGTTTTACAAATTTTTCAAAGTCACGTACAACGATGAATCCAAGGTGATAGCCATACGGAGCGCCCCCAATATGCCTAAGATCATCTCTCCAATTTCTAGGAGCGTAAGCAAGGTGTTGGGGTGGAACAAGCACGTCATCAGGGTGGAGAGCCGTCTAGGTTGGGAATTCCCTATGCCTTCTAAGGAGCCCTCGGTCCCAAAAAAAGTTCACTGCCCCGACTGGAGTGGCACCCTGGTTACTTGGTTGGAAGATTTTTCCAAGGTGGGTACTCTTGACTGGCGCGAGTTAGAGGCCGATCATGGTTTCTATGTTCAGGATGGCATAATGCCTGTCCCCCCTTGATGGCGTGGTTCATATGGTAGACGTGATTAGGGGAAACAAGTATCCCCATTGGTCACTTCACTCAGGGTTTGTCTTTCAATCGGAGTGTGAAGACTGCGAGTACCTAGACGACCAATGCTTGAAGCGGAGCCAGGCCAACGATATGCCTACTGATGAGCCATCTCCCAAGAGGACGAGCACGCCCTCCTCCAACCCCGCTCCTCAGTCATCTTCTTCAATGACGAGCGCTGAGGTTGATGAGTTGATGGCCAAGTTTGGGGACGTGGTCTCCTTGAGGGGAGTGGACGTGTCTGCTCGGTCTGGTCCTGCGGTTAGGCTCGATTGTCCCGTTGTCAGGAGAGCCCTGGGCTTGGGACTGTTAGAGAAGCTGGGGAAAGAGAAGCCCTCCCCCAACCATGTAGCCAACAGGAAAGGGCTACTTTTATGTGAGGTAAATTTTGTCAGTCTGTTTCCTTTTGTTTTTTTTTTCTCTCAGTCTTAACCATCTCTGTTTATAATGTCTTGCAGCTAGCCACACTCACTCAGTATGAAGCCTTCCAATGGTATGCCACCTTGGAAAAGGAGAAGCAAATGGAGCATAAAATGTAGAGAGATCATGATGGTGGTGCTACAGTCCAAAAGATGAAGGCGGATGCTGAGGGGCTCATCTCTGAGAAGGTGAGGGCCGAGGACCGGGCTTATAAGGCCAAGGAGGAGTCGTTGAGGGCCAAGGAGGCTGTGAAGGCCGCAGAGGAAGAGGCTGCAGCGGCAAGGGAGAAGGCTGAGATGTTGTCCAAGGAAAAAGCTGAGGCTGAGGCTGAGGAGCAGTTCAACCAGCTGTCGAAAAGTATCCCTTCCAAAAAAGCGGCGGTTGTCAACAAGTACAAGACTGACAATAAGAAGGCCTTGGAAGACAGCATCAGGGATACTTACACCGACGATGGGCTGAACGCTCTTTGTCAGGTATTTATTGACCCCGAGCTAAATGTGTCCGTGGAGAAGCTTGCCCGTCTTGCTCTGAACGACTCTTATAGTGTAGAGGCTTGTGCCGCTCATCCCTTGATCCCTTTCTCTGATCAAACTTTGAAGCTTATTGCGGCGGCGGACTGGATTGAGAACAACCCGGTTTTGCCAGTGCATCCCCTTGATCCCAACACCATTCGCTTACTTATGGAGAAGATTCAGGACGAGTAGGAAGGCTTAGATGCTGAGGAGGATGCCGGGCAGTAGACTCCTTTTGTTTTAAAGTTTTTTGTAAGCTGTTGTCGGCATCACAATTTTTATTTTTTGTTTTAACTCCCTTGCCCCAGTTTTTCTGAGGGGCACAACAATGTCTATATTTATTGTTTTTTTTTTTGCCTGGGGTCCCCGGTTTGGAGATTTCTATAGTTAAACTGTTTAGTTTAACTTATACTTGCTTGATCATACAAGTTGTCTTGGGGAGCGAACACGGACTTATTCGATTTGTATCTTGATAATCTATGAGCTAGGTCTTAATTGAGTATACGAGCAAACAGCTTGGCTCAAGGAATGTGCTATCTAGGAGCTAGGTCTATTTGAGTTTACGAGCTAAGAGGTCAGCTCAAGGAACATGCTAGATAGGAGCTAGGTCTATTTGAGTTTACGAGCTAAGAGCTCGGCTCAAAGGTTGTGCTAGCTAGGAGATAAGTCCATTTGAGTTTGCGATCTAGGAGCTCGACTCAAGTGTTGGGTTAGCTAGGAGCTACGTCTTGGAGGCCGAGCAAGGCGTTGCTCGGTTTCGGAGGATAAACTTTATTAACCATTATTGAATGATATATCAAAAGTAAATCATATCTTTAAAAAGGAGAAAACTCTATCTATAAAGCTTTGGGGAAAAAATGAACATTAACTATCTCAGAAATAAACATTAAACTACTAGTCTACTTCTCTCATCGACTCCATGTAGATGGGAGTAAAAAAATAGTAGTTTAATGTTTATTTCTGAGTGTGGTTGTACCTCAGGATCGTCTACCCATCTAATCTTTCTTGTAGAAATCGACTCCACCTTTTTCTCAACTTTCTCGCTTTACTCTACCCTTGGATCTAGAAGGTACTCATCCCCCCATCGTGAGTCTTCTTCCACTATTAGAGCAAAATCATCATTGTTATTTCCCATAGCAACCTCCACGAGAACATCATCACCAAGACCCATGATGATTTATGAATGCATCTTCTATTCCAGATAATCCATCACTTCCTCGCTTCTCTTCCTCTCCTTGTAGAAATTACAAACTTCATAAGGTCTCGGGCCTCTCTTGTTAGAAGATTTTTTGAGAATTTTTCTTCTTGCTAGAACCCTTACTGACTCGCACTTTTTACTAGATCTACTCGCCATAAGGGTGCGAATAAGCCTTGTTTCTTCAACACGACTTCTTTCTTGATGTGTCCAACCTCGATACCCAAATTGTTGCACGTGCACTGCACGATCGCTGTACGTGTGATGCACGTTGGCTACACGCGAACTGCAAGGCCTTCATCTTGATATGCCAAATAATAAAATACGATTCTTCAAATTAAACTTGTCGATCGATAATTCAAATCCTTGACCCATTTTCTTTTCTGCAGCGGAAAACCCCAGATCTCTAAACCAGACTCGGATACCACTTGTTAGAGCAAAAATTAAGAATGATGGCAAGCGAAATAATCAACCACGAACACAAGAATTTACGTGGTTCATCAACTTGGCTACGTCCACGTGCAGAGGGAGAATATATGATCATCAATGGCACAAAAGACGATCTTCACTTAATCTAGTTGTACGAATTATTGAGCTCAATAATTCTGTCAATCTAAATCTAGATCTTAGATCTCTACTTGTATCTCTCAAAGATGATCGATAAAAAATATGCTAGGGGAGAGGGTAGTATTTATAGCCATAAATATGTAAACCCCTAAAGTGGAAGGAATCCGATTTCTTGTATACAAAGTAATTGGAATCATATTTCTTGTATACAATGTAATTATATTCTCATTAGGACACAGATTTCCTAATGCTTGAACAATTCATTGTAACAATAAGAAACTTATTTAAACCAATAAATCTTAATCCCTGTACCAAAAGGATTTTTTTTCCAATTCAAGTCCCAAGAATTACTCAACTTGTTGCGGACATATCATTAGCCAAATGTCATTGATTAAAATGCATATTCCCAACAAAGAGTTATAGGAGAGAGAAATGAATTGGGTGAAGACGATTCTCCTCTTTGAATGATTCAATGCACTCCTCAGTTGTAGTTAGTATGAATATTGTAAAAGTTGAAAATCGGTTAATATAGGCAAAGAGAAAAATATACTCCGTCCGTGACAAAGTAAATATCTAATTGTACTTTTAATCAAAAGCACTTTTAAATATTCATTTTAAAAGGGTAGAATTTTTTTTTAAAAAAAAATTCAACCTGTATAAGTGGATAATAAAACCAGCATTAATTAATACTTAAATTTGTTAAAAATAATTTGAAAAATAAAACCCTTCTTTGAAATGTGACACTTGGTAGGTGACGATTGGTGACATTTAGGACTGACGTGGAATTTTACGTGACTGGATAAATGAGGGACTAAAATAGTACTATCCTATATTATATATAGGGAGATTAAAACGCTCATATATGTTTTATTTTGTAATTTTTTGTATATATGTTTTTGTTTCAAAACTAGTCATGATGAATAATATGCGTATTTTCAAATATAGCAATTGGTATCTGGTTATAATAAAAAAAATTGAAATTTATCATCATTTTTATACATATATTATTGAAGAAGGGGCTATTGTCACTACATTGTTTGCTATCCACATCAAATTTTTATACATAGACATAATTATCATTTCTTACCATCATAAATTAACACAATCATCTTTTGAAATTTCAAAGAATTAATGAAACAATCTAAAAATAAATTATACCATTATAAATTATATTTATCCACTTAATTTAATAAATCTTTATAAAACATTAATTAATTATGTTACAAATTTACTTTTTTTTTGTACCTATTACAATTTCCTTTGAATATGTATCTTGTGTGATGATGAATTAACTTAAAAGAGCCAACTATTTTTTAATTTTTCAACTTACTTTTAACTACTTTATCTTTCTAATCTTCACATCTTTACTCCAATAACAAATTACACATGATGGTCTATTCATTTTTAGTTTCAAAAAACTTAAAATATGGACATAATAGTAGATATATATATATATATATATATATATATATTAAAGTTGGCCAAAAGAGCTATGGTATTGACATGTGGAAAAACAAAAGAGAAATCTTGCATTTGGAGAAGCCACATCAACAATATACTAATAAATAAGTGACTTTTCATTTTCTTTTCATTAGCTAATACTATTAGCTAATAATAATAGTTACTATAAAGGGTAACTATAATAGTTAACTATTATAGTAACTAATACTATTATTAGTAATAGTTAACTATAATAGTTAACTATTACTCTAATTAGTAATAGTTACTATTATAGTTAACTATATTAGTTAACTATTACTATTATTAGTAATAGCTATTATAATAGTTACCTTATGTAGTAACTAATAGTATTATCTAATGGTATTAAGCAAATAACAGTTAAATATTAATAGTAACTATTACTATTATTAGTAATAGTAAACTATAATAGTTAACCATTATAGTTAACTATTAATAGTATTACTTAACTATAATAGTTACTATAGTAGTTAACTATTACTATTAATAGTATTAGTCAACTATAATAGTTACTATAATATATAACTATTACTATTAATAGTATAATTAACAATAATAGTTACTATACGAATTAACTATAATGGTTACTTTATAAATTAACTATTACTATTAATAGTATTAGTATTAGTTAATATTAATAGTATAAGTTAACCATTACTATTAATAGTATTAGTTAACAATATTAGTTACAATACACGTTAAATATTACTATTAATAGTATTAGTTAACTATAAGACCATCCACAGTGGTTTCAACGAAAAAAACCATTCAACACCCACTTTATCACTCCACATCAGCTTCTCTCTCTTCCAACTCATCCATTCACCACTCATTCACATAACACCCTACAATGGTTTGTTTAATCCCTCATTCAACACTTTTCCCACTCATCATCCTATACCCCACCACTTAAATTTTATTTTTTATTTTTTATTTTTATGATTAGTGTTGAAATAGTTATTATTGGGATCCATTTCAAGAAAAAAGATGGGTTTTTTTTTGTGTCGGAATACAATAAAACTTATGTCAATTTAAAGAGAAAAAAAAAGAATAGGAATTTTGGTGTAAAAAAAAAAAAACATTTTTTTGTGAAATAATTGAGCTCAAATAATTGGGATTAAAAAAAAAAACTCGTCCGCCAATCAGATGGCGACAAGTGTCAACACCAAAAAAAAAAAAAAAAAAAAAGAGGCTGACTTCGGCGCAGACGCGCCCTTGTCGGCGCGTGAAGTACACGCGCCTCTCTGGCCCAATAGAGAGGCGCCACGTGGCAAAAACGGACCCATCTTTTCCCATTCACACAGTGTGAATTTTTTTCACACAAAAATTCACACTTCCACCTTTCACACACCATTGCACCAATTCACACAAATTTCTTTTGTGAATGAGCCATTCACACAATTTTTCTTGGCCATTGTAGATGGCCTAATAGTTACTATATTAGTTAACTATTACTATTAATAGTATTATTTAACTATAATAGTTACTATATATAAGTTAATTATTACTATTAATAGTATTAGTTAACCATAATAGTTACTTTATAAGTTATTTTTTACTATTAATAGTATTGGTTAACTATAATAGGCTACATACATTAACTATTACTATTATTAGTATTAGTTAACTATAATAGTTATTATATAAGTTAGATTATTAATTTTTAATATTAATTAATCATAATAGTTACTATATCAATTAACTATTACTATTAATAATATTATTTTATTATAATAATTATTTTTATATAGATTAATCATTGCTATTAATATATATTAACTATTACTATCAATAGTATTTATTAATTATAATAGTTATTATAATAATAGTAATAATATAAATTAATTTTTTTATTAATAGTATTAGTTAAAATGATGATTACTATATTAGTTAACTATAATTAAAATAATTTTTAAGACATAATATTGATTTCCCGTGCAGAGAACGGGTTACCCGCTAGTATTTATCAATGTTCTAAGCATGACAACATAACATCTAATATAGTAAATTAACTACAATACCACTTCAGTTATTTTTTTCTATTTCTTTTTTTGTAGTTTCACCATTTATATTTAAAATATATTTACCAAAAATAATAAAATATTGAAACCAAAATAATTAATCGTTGTTTAAAACCTTTGTTATACATATTTAGTTTTTTTTTTTTTTTTGTTTTTTTTTCTTTTTGAATTATTTAGTTTGTTTCGTTTGTTGACTTAAGTTGATACTATTAGTTGTTATTAATCGCTGAATCATTTCCTTGATTAAAAATGCACTCGTGCGATGTACGTGTTGTGCACGATTTTTACTAATTATATTAACTGTATTGCTAGAAATGTAAGTTGAAAATTGTAATATATATATATATATATATATATATAAATACAAAGTATCATGTAATTGAATGCTCATTCTTTGGGCGTGTATATATAGATTATTTGTGGCGGAAACTCACTAAACGTCATTTTTTTCCTCTTTATAAACTTATACTCCCTTCGTCCCAGCTCACTTAACACTTATTTCCATTTTGGTCTGTCCCAGCTCACTTGATACTTCCCAAAATAGCCTACTTTTTATAATTTTATATTCACTCTACCCCACCACTCATTCTCTCTATTCATTTTCCACCACTCAATTTATTCAATCAACACTACTATTTACCCCACTCATTCTCTCTCTTCATTTTTAACCACACATTTTCATTATTTTATTCTTTTTTCTTAGTTATTGTGACCACCTCATGGATGTCAAGTGAGGTGGGACGGAGGGAGTATTTATCTAAAAGTTGAATTTATGATTTTCATTCTAATAAAAATTATGCTTTTAACCCTTTCATTTGCGGTTTCTAAATATGTTTGTGCCTAAACTTCCCAGATGGACTATTGTTAGTGATGTGCTCGACTTGTATTTGAAATCAAAGACACTGGGCATGTTCCTTCGGGATATCAAAACACTTTGGAAGCTGCTTCGTCATCTTCGTGAAAAAAAAAAGAAGGGATACCCAAGAGTGCTGAGGAGGTGAGTGTCCTGCTGTTCCTACCAATGGATCCGCTTGAAGCGTTGAATGCTCACTTTTATCAACGGTTGGAGGAGATTATAACCATGATAGAAACTTATCAGAAGGAGAGGCGTCGTATGGGATGAACCATAGTTAGGTAACCAAACACTCATGGTGGTTATTTTGGAGGGCAGCCGACTAATGAAGAAGGCGAAAATGATGATGAGGGAAATGGTATAGGAACCTTCATTATCATTACTTATATCATCTACGTAATCAGGAAATTTTTCTTTTGATTTTATCTCTATACTGCTAGTTACTATAGTTTGTAGATGAAGTTTAAGATGGGTGAATGTGTTTGGCTACTTTATTGAAGAGAAAAAAAAATAGTAGACTAGTAGTTTAATGTTTATTTTTGAGTGTGGTTGTTTAATGTTAGTTAATCAGTAATGTTAGTTTCTAAGAATAGTAGTTTTATGTTAAGTTTATGAGAGTAGTAGTGTAATGTTGGTTATGAGAAAAGAAGTTTATGGGAGAAGTAGACTAGTAGTTTAATGTTTTGTTCTGAGTGTGGTTGTACCTCAGAATCGTCTACCCATCTACCCCTTCTTGTAGAAATCGGCTCCACCTTTTCTTCAACTATCTCGCTTTGCTATACCCTTGGATCTAGAAGGCACTCATCCTCCTGCCGAGCCTTCTTCCACTATTAGAGCAAAATCATCATTGCTATTTCCCATAACAACCTCCACCAGAACATCATCACCAAAACACATTATGATTTATGAATGCACTTTCTCCTCCAGAGAATCCATCACGTCCTCGCTTCCCTTCCCCTCCGTGTAAAAATTACAAACTTCATCAGGTCTCGGGCCTCTCTTGTTAGAAGAATTTTGAGAATTCTTCTTGCTAGAACCATTGCAGCCTTCAGCAACTATCCCTGCTGACTCAATATTTTTACCAGATCTACTCGCCACAAGGGTGCCAATAAGCCTTGTTTATTCAACACGACTTCTGTCTTGATGTGTCCAACGTCGACACCCAAATTGTTGCACGAACGCTGCACGTACAATGCACGATCGTTGCACGCAAACTGCACGTTCGCTGCACGCAAACTGCACGTTCGCTGCACGCGAATTGATGGGCCTTCATCTTGATCTGCCAAAAAATAAAATACTATTCCTCCAATTAAAACTTGTCGATTGATGATTCAAATCCTTTACCCATCTTCTTCTCTGCAGCGGAAAACCTCAGATCTCTAAATCAGGCTCTAATATTAGATAATGCATGTTCTAATATAACGCTTATAAAACATTCCAACTAATACTTATAAACATTCAAGCTGACACTTTTAGTGGTAGTGTTAAGGATTGTCGACGCCCTCCTTTAATTTCATTTCAATTCATCCATTCATTCCTACTCTCTCTCTCTCTCTCTCTCTCTCTCTCTCTCTCTTTGTTTTGCATCTTTCCTCTCTCTCTCTCTCTCTCTCTCTCTCTCTCACACACACACACACACACATCATGAGATAAACAATTATCGGATTGATTGAAAAATTCAAGCCGTACCACAGACTGGCTTGTATGATAGCAGTTCCGTGTATGTTGTATCAGATTGATAAGGTTACAAGAATGCCAGATTTGAAGGATTTCGTCAGATCGGAGCACAAGGAAACGCGCGAAGATATCGATCGCATTTCTGAGGAAGCGTATTTGGAGATTTACCAACCTATATTGATGATACCTGTTTATTTTTGTCGCTATCTCCTATTCAGACTCGATAATATGTCAAAACCCCCAATACAATTGGCCAAAGTGTTAGATCATTGTGGCTTGCAACACAAGTTAATAGGCACCTTCCATAAATAAAATCATGACTATGACATGAATATAAAGTATGGTCAAAATAGTCAATGTGTAGAATCCCTGAAATGTTATTTATCTATCTTTGATGGGCAAGATGGTAAATCAACATTGCTTTGGAAATGAATAGGTATGGTCCCTATTTGAAGTGTCACCATGTTTACTATATAAAGGCCCCTCCATCAAGCCTTAAACATACTTGATTCTTACTTTTCTCTCTACATACTATCTTCATAATTATCTAGAAGAAATTCTGAGAAACTTAAGAGACACTCTCATTTAGAAGATCATCTCCCTACATCTTCATCATCCTTAATCTCCCTTCAAGACTCAATAATGGATTCAACAGGTATACATTTATTACATGCTTCCGCTTCATCTTTCCTCTTTCTCTTACTTAAATATGAGTGTGGCATTCAGAGATTAAAATTGTTCCAACAATTGGTATCAGAGCCCCGCTCATTATTTAGTTTGAGTTTGAGTTCTTGTATTAAGAAAAAGCATTAAACCGCTTTAACTATGATTCATTTTCCCTGTTGAATCTTCAGGTTTTTGATGTCGATTAGGGACTCTAATTCATTAATAGAGTGCTAATGATCTTCATCTAAAATTAAGAAAAATGGTTTGAAAGTTTTGTTCATTAAAACTCAATAATTCAAGTGTGACTATCCCTTCATAACATGGTTTTATGTCTTGTGCATACCATGTGGATCTACTCACTTGATTCCATTAAATTTAAAACAAGATTATCCTTAAATAACATGGTTTTATGTTTTAAGTACATACCATGTGGATCTACTTGTTATTAAATGCCTTTTTTGGAAAATTTGGACAAAAATTAAAGAAGTGCAGATTTTTTTTTTGTTTGGCACGGTCGTGCTCATGCATTTCTTGAACCGGTGCGTATGAATAGTGCTGGTCCGGACGGGTGTCTTGTTTGAACCGGTCGGACCGGTTCGTTTGGCACGGTCGTGCCCTTTGTTTGGCACGGCCGTGCTCATTGTACCTTGAAAACATGCTTTGTCTGATAATTTTGGCACGGTCGTGCATCAATTTTTAGCACGGTCGTGCAAAGTGTGCCGCAAGAACAATCAGAAATGAATTTTGCACTATTTTTTTTTTTTTGAACAAAACATTCATTTTTCAAACCTTAAAGCTTGGATTAATTATATGCTTAAATAATTTTATTCATTATATAAATAATATTATCACCTAAGTGATTAACGTTATTTAAATGCAAAATTATTAAAGTGTTGAATGTTTAAGATATGAATGACTTGAATTTTCCAAAGAAGATCTTGCCATTTGACTAACGATGGTATATCAGGCTGGAAACCTTGGCTGGTCTCCTCAACCATCCGAACGGATTGGTGGAACGACTAAGGTTGAACAACGCCACGTACTAAGAAAGTCTTAAGCATTCTTGTGATGACATATAAAATGAACATTTGGTAATTTTATTAAATGCTTAAGACTACCCAAAGGAAGATTAAGCATTTAATCAAATATTGTTCAAATTACTTGTCATCTAAAGTAGTTATTTATGAGTCAATTCGCAATCCAAAGATTAGTTTTGATGTCATGTTAATTGCTTTATTGATGGATTTCATTTGATATAATTAATCTTTTAATTCATAATGTAGTTACTTATTATTGTTTTGTATTCATTCTTGTTCTCGATTCCCAGATTTACTTAACGCTTCTTCTATTACTGCTGCGATGAGCACAATTCCGATGCTTAATGGGACAAACTTTAAAACTTGGAAAAACAAAATTACTATGATCTTGGGCTGCATGGACATAGACCTCGCATTTAGGGAGCCTATTCCTCTTCCTCTTAGTGAAGATAGCACCGCTGAGGACCGCTTGAACTCTGAGAAGTGGAAACGCTCTAATCGCGTAAGTCTTATGATCATGAAAAATGTCGTCCCGGAGGCATTTCTTAACAGTGTCCCCGAGGACGTTGATGCTAAAACCTTTCTTGAGACCCTTGAAAGGCGCTTTGCTAAAAGCGAAAAGTCGAAAACAAGTTCTTGTTTAAGAAAGCTTGTTTCCATGAAGTACAAGGGTACCGGGAACCTAAGGGAGTATATTTTAGAAATACTTCACTTATCAACTAAACTAAAAGGACTTAAGTTAGAGATATCGGAAGATCTTCTCGTCCATTTAGTGTTGATTTCTCTTCCTCCTCAGTTTGGTCACTTTGAGGTGACCTATAATTGTCAGAAAGACAAGTGGGATATTAATGAATTAATCTCACATGTGACACAAGAGGAAGATAGGTTGAAGCAACCTAAAATTGAAGGTGCTCATTTAGCATCCACCTCTTCTCATGGGACTAAGAGAAGAGGGAAGGAAATTTCGGTAACAAGCAATAAGAAGCCTAAAGGATCATCTGATGATCGTAAGGAAAAGAAGTGCTTCTTTTGCAAGGACCCTACGCACATGAAGTATGACTGCCCTAAGTATCACGCTTGGCGTGCTAAGAAAGGTATGTCATTTGGTCTTGTTTGTACTGAGGCTAATTTAGTTTCAATTCCTTCATATACATGGTGGTTGGATTCTGGTGCAACAACTCACATTAGTATGTCTATGCAGGGTTGCCTGAATTACCGAAGACCTAGCAAGGATGAAAGATTCATCTATATGGGAGCTGGGAACCCGGTAGAAGTCATAGGCATTAGAACCTTTAGATTGTTGTTAAGTACAGGATATTATTTTGTATTAAATAATACTTTCATTGTACCTTCGTTTAGAAGGAATTTAATATCTATCACTGTTTTGGACAAAGAGGGTTACTCTTGTTCATTTGGTAATAATAGATGTGATTTATATTTCAATTCCATTATTGTTGGTACTAGTACTTTATCGAGTAGTGATAATCTTTATTTGCTTAACACTACTCAAACAATCAATGAGTCCCATAATAATGAAACTAAATCTAAGAAGCAAAAGTTTTCAAGTGAAAATTCTTATACCTTATGGCATAGGCGTTTGGGTCATATCTCCAAAAGGAGAATTGATAAGCTTGTGTCAGAAGGAATCATAAATAAACTTGATGTTCCTGAAAATGACTTTTGCATTGAATGCCTAAAAGGAAAGTTTACAAACTCGAAAAGAAAAGTATCCTCGAGAGCATCAAGCGTCTTAGAACTAATACATACGGATATTTGTGGGCCATTTCCTACTACTTCTTGGAATGGTCAACAATACTTTATTACGTTCATAGACGACTACTCTCGATATGGATACATTTATTTACTTCATGAAAAGTCTTAATCATTGGACGTTTTCAAGTCTTTTAAGGCCGAAGTTGAAAATCAACTAGGTAAGACTATTAAGAACGTTAGATCCGATCGTGGTGGGGAGTACTATGGTCGGAATGACGGTTCGGGAGAACAACGTCCGGGTCCTTTTGCTCGCTATCTTGAAGAGTGTGGGATTGTCCCTCACTACACTATGCCGGGTTCACCTAGCATGAATGGTGTAGCTGAGAGACGTAATAGAACCCTTAAGGATATGGTAAGAAGTATGGTTTCTAATACTTCTTTACCTCACTCATTATGGGGCGATGCTTTAAAAACCGCAACTTATCTTCTCAATAGGGCTCCCTCTAAAGCTACTAACAATAAAATCCCTTATGAATTATGGACGAATAAGAAGCCGTCCTTAAATCATCTTCATGTTTGGGGTTGTCCAGCAGAAGCTAGGCCTTATAGGCCTAACGAAGGAAAACTGGACGCTAAGACAGTTAGTTGCTACTTTGTAGGGTATGCCGAGAGATCAAGGGGCTATAAATTTTACAACCCGAAAACTAGAACCTTTTTTGAAACAGGAAACGCTAGGTTCTTTGAGGATGTTGAATTTAGAGGGGAAATTAGGAATAATAATTTTGAATTTAAGGAAGAGGAATCCTTTTCTATACCTCTTCCCTTAGTAGTTCCAATTGAAAATCAAGTACTTGTACCTGAAATTCAAGAGAAACAAATTCAAAATATTGACTCCCCTATAAATATTGAACAACATGAAAATGTTGATCAAAATGAGGAAATTCAACAACCTCAAAATGAGGAAGAACCAGTGCCTTTAAGGAGATCCAATAGAGTTAGAAGAAGTGCCATTTCGGATGATTATGAGGTGTATCTTGCAGAGAATGAAGGACACCTAGGTTTAGTGGGAGATGAGCCTCTCACCTTCCATGAAGCCATTAAACGTCCTAATTCTCATAAGTGGATCAATGCCATTAATGAAGAGTTAAAATCTATGAAAGACAACGACGTTTGGGATCTTGTCCCATTACCGAAGGATGTGAAACCGATTGGTTGTAAATGGATATTTAAAACCAAAAGGGATTCACAAGGTAATGTGGAAAGACATAAGGCTCGTCTTGTTGCCAAAGGTTTCACTCAAAAGGAAGGTATTGACTACAAAGAAACATTCTCTCCGGTGTCTTCTAAAAACTCCTTTAGGATCATTATGGCTTTAGTGGCACATTATGACCTTGAGCTTCATCAAATGGATGTAAAAACTGCTTTTCTCAATGGAGACATTGAGGAAACCATCTATATGAAGAAACCAGAAATGGTGGATGATTTGGAACAAACTAATCATTTAGTTTGTAAACTTAAGAAATCCATTTATGGGCTCAAGCAAGCTTCCCGTCAATGGTATCTCAAATTTAACCAAGTAATTCTTTCATTTGGTTTTGAAATGAATATTGGTGAAGATTGTATATACCATAAGTTCAGTGGGAGTAAGTTTATATTCTTAGTCTTATATGTGGATGATATTTTACTTGCTAGTAATGACTTGAACCTTCTTAAAGACACTAAGAAATTTATTTCAAAGAAATTTGAAATGAAAGATCTTGGAGAGGCATCTTTTGTATTAGGAATCCAAATACACCGTGATCGCTCACGAGGTACTTTAGGATTATCACAAAAGGCCTATATAGAGAAGGTATTACAAAGGTTTAGCATGCAAAACTGTAAACCACATGACACCACTGTCTCTAAAGGAGATAAATTCAGTCTCAATCAATGTCCCAAAACAATTTTGAAACCAAGTATATGGAAAACATCCCTTATGCTTCAGCAGTAGGAAGCTTAATGTATGCTCAAGTCTGTACTCGTCCAGACTTAGCTTTTATTGTTGGAATGCTTGGTCGATACCAAAGCAATCCGGGGAGAGAACATTGGGTCGCAGCCAAAAGAGTGATGCGGTATTTACAAAACACCAAGGACTACATGCTTACATATTCAAAGTCGGATCATCTTGAGATCGTTGGGTATTCCGATTCCGACTTTGCTGGATGCCAAGACAGCCGTAAATCAACGTCTGGGTATGTCTTCACATTAGCCGGTGGAGCAATTTCTTGGAGAAGTGCCAAGCAGACACTCGTAACTTCCTCTACCATGGAAGCCGAGTTTGTTGCTTGTTTTGAGGCATCCAATCAAGCTATATGCCTGCGTAAATTCATTGAGGGACTCCGTATTGTCGATAGCGTCGAAAGACCTATTAAGCTATATTGTGACAATAGGGCAGCGGTCTTGTACTCCAACAATAACAAGAGCTCGTCAAAGTCTAAACACATTGACATTAAATTTCTTGTTGTAAGAGAGAGAGTACAAAAAGAACAAATAGAAATACAACTTATTGGTACAAACTCTATGTTAGCGGATCCGTTTACTAAGGCGTTATCACCTTTAGTGTTTCACGAGCATGTTGCCCGTATGGGTGTAACAACTTTTGATAACATTTAATATAGTGGGAGTTTGTGTTGTTTCTTCAATTTTATTGTTCTATTATTATTATTGATCTCATTTGGTTAAAGTTGGACTAGTTGGAAGAATATGTATATATTCATTAAGATCCATGCTACACATCCATACTTTTGATCTATGTCATTTAGTTGAATTAGTATATGTAATTATAGTGGGTTTAGTTGCGAATCAATTACAACGACTGCCCCTTTAGTTCTATACTTGTATGGCTAATGGACGAGATTGTTATAAGTGATAACAAAGTGCACATTTGGGTTATCATTTATGTTGTACTTGTGATTTAAAGGAAGAAATTTGTTTTGCAACCCAAGTGGGAGATTGTTAGATCATTGTGGCTTGCAACACAAGTTAATAGGCACCTTCCATAAATAAAATCATGACTATGACATGAATATAATGTATGGTCAAAATAGTCAATGTGTAGAATCCCTGAAATGTTATTTATCTATCTTTGATGGGCAAGATAGTAAATCAACATTGCTTTGGAAATGAATAGGTATGGTCCCTATTTGAAGTGTCACCATGTTTACTATATAAAGGCCCCTCCATCAAGCCTTAAACATACTTGATTCTTACTTTTCTCTCTACATACTCTCTTCATAATTATCTAGAAGAAATTCTGAGAAACTTAAGAGACACTCTCATTTAGAAGATCATCTCCCTACATCTTCATCATCCTTAATCTCCCTTCAAGACTCAATAATGGATTCAACAGGTATACATTTATTACATGCTTCCGCTTCATCTTTCCTCTTTCTCTTACTTAAATATGAGTGTGGCATTCAGGGATTAAAATTGTTTCAACACAAAGAACTGGGAAGGTTTGTGATAGGTGAGGACCAAGCATAGACGGTCACTCCCGGAGGCGATTTAATTTGGTTTGATTTTTCCAAAGACATTTCATTTATACACTCTCTATTGTTAATTAATTTATGTTTAAAGCCTTTTTTACATTTTGTTTGCTTAGTTTAAACATTCAAACTGGCACTTTTAGCGGTAGTGTTAAAGATTACCGGTTGTAGTGTTAAGATATCCTATTGTAGTATTAAGAATTGTCGGGTGTAGTGTTAAGAATTGTCGGGTATAGTAATAATGTTGGTGGTAGTGCTGAAATAAGTGCATGTCATAGTGTTAAAAAGTGTCTGTTGTAATATTGAAAAATATCGTATCAAAAAGTGTCATATGAGTTTTTATAAGTTTTGAAACAAGTGTATGTCCTAATATTAAAAAATATCTGTTGTAGTATTGAAAAATACCTATTACAGTGTCAAATAGTGCCTATTGTAATATAAATGCACCCCTAGATAGACCACATACCTAGTTCACGTGGTTAGTGTAGTGAATTTTGGTCATAGAGTGCTGTGTTCGAAACCGGTGATTTTTGCACTCATTTTTAAATGATTTTAACCTTTTTCAATTTGGACCTATTAATAAACTCATACCCTTCACTTTGAGACTATTGTTAAGTCCATTTCATACCTTTTACCAATGTTAGTTAATTAGTTTAATTTATAAGTCAATAATAAATTAAGCATGATTTGAAAAAATGAAGACAATATTAAGCATGTTAGCTTGCTACACGCTCGTTGTCATGATTAATAGAAAAATATACAACATGGTTACGAATAATTATAAAAGTACTATATTTTTATTGTGTAACATAATTTGAAATTTGTATTGTAAGCACGTTGTAGAAGAAAATTATAATTTAAAAATTTTACTGTAAATTTGTGCACCCGCTGGAGAAAAATTCTAAGTCCGCTACTGGATATAATCTCATGTTGTTGATCTCATTATATATTCTTATGGTTAGATTGCATTGCCGTCTCATCAATTAGCTTTGGTAACTTGGCTCTCTCCTTGTAGTCCACATTAGATAATAAGGAATCATTGGACTTGATTGATTCTTCATTCTGAGATTCCCCCTCAAGATGAGCATAAATATTTATCATGCCATCTTGAATGATAAGAACTTAAGAGTATTGCCAGTTGATGCTTTCATAAATATGTCTGCAAGTTGATATTTTGAACTAATATGAACATACTTCAACAATGTCATTAACAATTTTCTCTCTGAAAATATGACAATCAATTTCAATGTGTTTTGTAGTTTCATGAAACATGGGAGTTTTTGTGAGATGAATGGCTGATTGATTATCACAAAATATGGTCACATGTTTGTCTATATATATAAAGAAATCCATAAGGATATTCTTAAGCCAAATGACTTCTACATGTTAGGAAAATTGTAACAATAAATAGTGGTTTTCTTGAATTTAACGAAATGACAAATATCATAAATAATGAACCAAAATAAATTTAACGAGGCAGGAAATAAGGATAAGCTAGAAATGCGGAAATTAAATCAAACCGGGCAATAAATGAAGTCGAGTCTTGTGTTGGACACAATCTCCGCAAGAAGATATTGCCCCGCACTGACAATCGTTAATAGAAGCACTTCAAATTTAACGATTTCGGCGAACATAATGCAACAAGATGATTCTGTCTTCTAAGAGATGTCGTGAGAATTCGATCGCGAAGATGGAGCTAGTCCAAAATTAGCCCAATAGTCCACTTGGTTGGCCTAAGGAGGGAACCATTTTATGACTCCTCCTTAGATAGATCCACTTAAATACTCTCATTACTTTCATTCATAAAGCAATGTGGGATAACCATTTCATATCCCATAAACTCTTCATTTACCCACTTCAACTTGCATAATTTGGACATTAATTTCTCATTCATCCGGAATTGGTTTTGAGAAAATAAATATACCACATTAATCTACTTCAAGCGTAGATTACAAATATGCAATTTATTTCCACTTACACAAAATGGAACCTAATGGAATTCTTGGTCAAAAGTCGGTCAAACTACACTTTTTCAAAACCAAAATTCCAACACTACACACAAACATGCGCCAAAGCTCTATATTCCGCTTCAGTGGATGATCAAGAAATAGTTTGTTGCTTCTTTGATTTCCAAATTATCAAAGTGTTTCATATACCCTGTAATGGATTTCCTAGTATCTGGACAAATAGCCCAATCTGAATCACTGAATACTTGTAAATGAGTATTTGAGTGAGTTGGCATTAATATGCCAAGTCCCTTTTAAATACTTAAGAGTTCTTAATGCAGCCTTTAAATGATTTTGACAAGACTTATCGATGAACTGGTTTCTATGCCAACATAGTATGATATGTCCAGCCTAGTAAGGCTAAGGTGTTGGGGAAATAAGGTTTGTTGATAATCTTGGATAATGATTGAATTGTGTATGTTCACTGTCCGAACAAAGTATTTCGACCCTTTATGCCTAGGTTACACGAAATCTTTGTATGGGATAAGACAATCAAGCAATCTGATTCTAGGCAAAGAGATCAGATCAAAACTTGGAGAATTTGTGTGTGTTTTTCTATTTTGTTTGAGTCCAAATAATCTGTTTATAAACAAATTTTCGTCTGGAGCAGAAGAGAGACAATTGTTACATTTACAACAGTCATGACTGTCAACAGAAAAGGCACCTTTTCACTGATTCAGTGTCTGCTCGGCCGTGTCAAGGAAATGTGCTCGGCCGAGCAGGCCTTTTTTCGAGGCTTCTGTTTTCTGTAAAAATCATGCTCGGCCGAGTTAAGGAAGTGCTCGGCCGAGCACCTCCTGTTTGGCCTGTCTCTTAATTTTCGGGTTTTGGTGGGAAACTGACAAGGGGCGCTGCCCCTTGACCCCGCAAGGGGGCGCAGCCCCCTTGACCCCTGCTTCTTTATCGTAGTCGAAAACATATTAACTCATACGAGTGTGTACTCCACACTTTCCCTTACTCGTATCCGAGCCGAATATGAAATCGCATTGGTCTCTAGTAAATCACAATTACATAAAATCGTTGATGACACTAAAATCACCAACATAAGGTATATCAATCTTCCTACTATTCTTATGTAGAATGTAGGATTTGTTAACGGATTTTTTCTTATCTTATCCTTTGAGAGTTTATGATTAAACTCAATTTGCGAAGAAAATGGTTTACAACATAACACCCCAGCATCTTCTAGGATTTAAGAGTGCATTTTCTTATCTTATCTCTCGAACCAAGTCGGATAATTGGTTCCATCCAAAGGGGGAGTGATGACCGTATTGTTGGTGTTATGATCAGGCGGAAGAAGATAGTAAGGGACTGCTAGGGATTTCACGAGGTCAAAGTCTGGGTGATGAAGCTGGAGCAATGGCCGCATCAATATCATCATTGCTCACATTATCAAACATGATGACAAACTGATAAAACCCTGTAGAGATGTGTAAATTGAACTTTAGACAAAGACGCAAATGATACTAAAGTTGTGCATGATATTAACCAAACCAGTGATATAAAAACAACTCTTCAATTTTATAGAGATCGTTGTTGTCGAGTATACTCCCAAAGCGCAATGGCGCCACTAACATGAACATTGAGTGACCGAACGACTCCTAATTGTGGAATTTCAACGCATGCATCCATTATGTGTATCAACTCGACGGGAATTCCCTCCTTCTCACGACCCAAAACCAACACCTGCGAAATGAAGAAAATAGTAATCAGTTAGAGCTTCTCTATGTTTCCTTTGTAACTCATTCTTGTTTAGAGGAAACAACATATTTCCACACATATCCCTAATTCAATGTGTTTGATACATAAGCTGATGAAGTTCACTTTTATATGAATGAAAAACTGCTTTAATTCTTTGAATTAAATGTATATTAAGAAAACATGAATTCAGCCGTTAAAATGTTCTTGGTTTTCAAACGTGGACTATGAGCCGAGAGTACAATAAAAGGCATAGTGGTTTGAGATGAGAATTGTGACGTATTACAAATGTGAATGTTTCTACAAAAGACGAATGAATTGAATTGAGAAAGTTCACAGTGGCTTACCGTCTTTTTGGGAAAGACATACTGGTCAAGAGGTTGACTATTGGCAGTTTGCTCCAGACCCAAAATGGAAAATCCCTCTTGCTTTTTCTTCTCTAAGAAAACCTTCACGTTACTTACAGGTACCTCTATGATCGGGACCCACTTCTCCGCGGTGACACTAAAATTACCCAAAAAAAAAAAAATTTACTGAAAGGCTTAGCATTTAGGCTGAATCATAATTCTTCACAACCGTGAATAAGTAGTGACGAGTCAAGTTTGAAGCAAATTATCAACAAAAAAGGACTAATCCAGAATCATGTGAATTGAGACTTATTTCCCTTTTCGTCCGTTTCACCTCAATTGAGACTGCCCAAAATGGCAAACTTTTTAATATTTTATATTCACCCAACCCCACCCATTTAACCCCACTAATTCTCTCTTCATTTTCCACCACTCATTTTATCCAACCAACACTACTACTTACCCCACTCATTCTCTCTCTTCATTTTCCACCACACATTCACTATTTTCTCTTAATTACTGTGCCCAATTTTTTGGTCTCAATTCACATGAAACGGATGGAGTATTTATCAGTAGATCAACTTAAGCATATAATTCAAGAAGTATTTTTATATTTATGTTGCCTGGCCCTTGGGAAGCATAAAAGGGACATCAGTAAAATAGATGGTACTATAAAAGGGACATCAGTAAAATAGATGGTACTTCCTCCATCTCATAATAAATGTCGCAATTTCCTTTTTAATCCGTCCCAAAATAAATGTTGCAGAACACAGAATAAAAACCTGATTAGTTGGAACTGTTTGTCATGTAGTACATTCACATCAGCAATGGCTAAATATGCTGCTTTAAATACCTGCAAAACAAGATATTAAACTGAATGAAGGTCGCAAAACTCACAGAAAGAACGATAAATACCTACACAGAAAACCAGAAATCAACACACCTCACATGTTCGTGCTAAACCAGCGAGGTTAGGTATGCGATCCAGTAAAGATGCTACTAATATAATCTGTTGACGGCCTTCTCTTTGTTTTTCAATAGCTAAAGTTCTTGCATGTAGCACTTGTTCAAGAAGCCGATCTTCCTTTTCCAAATCTACACATTCAATGAAATAACTTTCAAATTATATAGGCACCTCATGCCTTTCATCAGATTTTGTGGTCCCCCTACCCCCTCCCTCCCCCACCCCCAAACAAAAAAAAAAAAAAAAAAAAAAAAAAAACTTCCTCCGTCCCAAAATAATGTTACAATTTCCGTTTGGTCTGTTCCGAATAAATGCCGCGTTTTAAATTAAGAAAGAATCTTACTTCACTTTTACCATTATGCAAGCAATGTATAAATAAGTAAAGCACACTATTTAATACGTTGAGAAGTCAACTAATTTATTTTGAGATGGAGGGAGTATTTAAGTGAATGTCAACTCATTTGGCAGTATTTACTCCTAGTAAAACGTACCCATAAATGAATTGTAAGTATGATCATTCCCCAAGAAACCAGAATCAGCGTCTTTCTTTTCTTGATTGGCGGAAAAGGTAATCTTTTTCTGGAAATCCAATGATAAATCTTTAGAGGGTGAATCGGTCATTTCTGTTTTACTGGGTTTTGATGAAATTTTGATGCTGTTAGGATCTTCATCAATCTGTAGCTGCTCATTCTTCAGTGTGGCTGCATCTTTGGCCATTGAACTTCTGAGATCTTTCCTAACATCCTACAAAAGGAAATGCCATAAGATACAAGACAAGGGTGAAAAGGGAAAAAAATGCTCACTCCGTCCCAAAATGATCTTCCCAAATTTTTTTCCCTTAGTACAAATGAACTTTGATCAATAATTTTAAGTTGATTTAATTGTACTAATGAAAATTTAAATTTTGTTCTTGATACACCATTAACAATACCATCAATAACAAGTTTTAGATTTTCATTAGGATAATTAAATCAACCTAATTTTTTTGCTTAAAGTTCATTCGTAGTAATGACAAAAAAAGTGGGAAAATGATTTTGGGATGGAGGGAGTATGAGACCCATTGCTTACATTTAGAAACTCGATTACTCGCTCCAAGAGAGATATTGGAGCACACTCAAATTCCACGTCCTTCAATAGGTTTCAAATAGGATGCGTTAGTAAGAGATCAGCTCTAAACTTAATAGAAAAGGTTTATGTTAAATTAAAAGATCCCCAATAATTGAAATTTTTCATAAACTCATTTTCAATCAAATCTTGAAAGACAAGCTTTTTTTATATTTATTCCTCACCTCAACCCTGTTACTGAAAATCCCAGCAGGAGAGATGGAGTTCTTTGGATTAAAATCATTGATGTAACCTTCCATTGATGTTCTTAGCCTGCAACAACAATTAATCAAGTTAAAGAACATTGCTCAGAGTTTCAATTGTCAAAATATTAAAACGTTTATGCCTTCATAGTTCATACTCATTGCAGTTCATTGATCTGAGGACGAGATACTGTACATATTTCACTCAAGACCACAAAAGAATGGCTCGTGTCCGTGTATGTGTGTGGGCAAGAATGCGTGAGGAAAGAAAGTTTTCTTGCATTTCATATAGGTTAAAACATATTATGGTGATCAAGAACTGAAGTCAAGAAAGAAAAATCATGGATCATAATAGTTTGAAACTAGATTACTAGTCCAATCAAAATATATTAGTCCTTCTCTAACCTTCTATTTCATTGTCTCCATAAAGACTATTCCATTTCCCAACATCTATTCCATAATCTCGAACACAAACTATAAATAATAAACCAAAGGTGTGATGCAAAAACGTCATCATGATTCAATTCTTTGAATCTGTTATTGGACGACAAACTTCTTTTAATAGTTATCCAAACAAGGAAATATTAGCTTTTGATGTGTGACATTCGCAGCCACAGTTTTTCATGTGACTACTATAACATGGACAGTGCAACAGTTGATGTGCTTTTCTAGTTCTTCAACATCAAACAATTAAAGAAGCTTACAACAAACTCAACCATAAATGAAATACAGAAGTTCTAAACAAGTACTCCCTCCGTCCCGTGCTTATTGCTATCAAATGAGACTGCACGGGGATTAAGAAAATATGTTGGAAAAGAAAGTATTGTGAGTGGGTAGGAGAGAGAAAATAAGTTAGTGGATAGTTGTTGTGAGTGGATAAGAGAGAGAAAAGTGAACATTTTGGGTAAGTAGCACTAAGTATGGGATGCCCAAAATGGAAATAAGTAGCAATAAGTATGGGACGGAGGGAGTATACCATTTGCTGGTCAGAAGAATACCGTAAACTAGTTCAAAAACTTGCAAAGAGACTTCCCTTCGATAAGTTAGGTTAAAACAAAGAGAATGATGACTTATGATAAGTTTAAAACTAGAAGAAGTCTGTCATACCGTGCACAGTCAGAGTTATTATTCAAGTAAGATTTTAGTTCCACAAAACACTTCGTCTCCAATGACATGGTTCCATGAGAACCAGAATCCAGAGGCAACAGCTTGCAAAGAACCTGGTATACTATTAACTGCAAGAAAAAAAAAAGTGACGCTAGAGACCACACTTTCCGAAACCAACATCACGAGAATGAAATGCCATGTTAATAAAGATTCTATAAAGAAAAAATACCTGGCCCACACTTTCCAAAACCAACATCACGAGAATGAAATGCCATGTTAATAAAGATTCTATAAAGAAAAAATACCTGGGTAAAAGCACGTAAACTATGGTGATGTGAGGTCAATAATGGGATTATAGGAGGAAGCAATTCATCCAAATGCCTTGATTGAACCGCTTCAGGTGCATGAAGGATGACATTGGCTGCTATAAATACATATGACGAGAGAGCCTGCAGTGGGTAATCAAGAGTCGTTTAAGTATGTATACAGTATACTTGACGCTAATTCATACAAAAAACCGAACAATTATAGAATATTTGCTGGATTTAATACCAAGACGACTTCTTTCCCAGTGTTCTTAGGAGCATACATAGTTCAGATATTTAGTATACTTCTTACTCACTGAAGAAATAAACTAAATTGAAAAAAAAAAAAAGGAAAAGAAAAATAGAGAAATGGTTTGTTTAATAAGCGAAGGAAGGTCCATAAAAAATGAAAATGATTAGGCTGGTAACAAGGCCAATTTTCTGTTTACCATACTCCATAGAGGACCAGCTAGTCCATAACAATATTATACTACCTCCTTCCCAAAATGATAGTCACAATTGACTTTTCAAACATTTTAAGGTTACATTATAAGTTTTTTTAAAAAATCAGTGATTTTGAAGCCTTCATTTTGGAAATGAGACTAACTTTCTACGACAAACAAAAACCGAAAATGGGAGTATCATTTTGGGACGGAGGGAGTACCTCGATCTAGACTCCGGCTCGTTCTTTACGACTTAATTGTACGAAAACTCATCTAAGATATCAGCCACAAAATAAAGAAACAGATCATTCATCATCCCAATGAGCTATTCAGAAAAAAAAAAAAAAATCTCCCTCCGTCCCATAACAAATGACCCGTTTTGCCATTTTGGGTGTCCCATTAGAAAGTCTCACTTTCCTAAAATGAAAATTTTATATTAAATTCATGGGACCCACTTGCTATACTCGCAAAAACTTTTCACTTGCGATTCTCTGCCGGTCTACCCCACTTTCCCTCTCCTTCATACTCACAATACCTACTCCTTAATTCTCGTTCCTAAAATGAAACGGGTCGTTTAAAATGGGATGGAGGGAGTATTAGTCATGCATCATGTGACTTAACCAAATCACCATAACTTCCACTGACTGTGTAGTACAATGATAATTATACCTGTAAATAGTTTGGGCACAAGAAAACTACAAATTCGGCAACAACAAAAAAAAAATTTAAGGAGCTGACTGGACAACTAGTTTACTGTGCATCCTGATTCTCTGACTCAATACATCTTTAAAGCAGCAACTTTAAAATTAAAGATCGCCCAGTATTAATTTTGAATATATCTCAAGAGAGACGTATCATTAAAAGAGTTAAGGTCTCACTTTTACAAGCTTTTAAGGGCTTGACGTTTTGGAAGTTCCATTTTTCTATTAACATGATCTTTTGTCTATATTCGAAGTGCATATCATCATTGCAATATTTCTGCTTCTACTCGTTCCTTCGGTTGACTTGTAAGCAAGAGAAAAGCAAAGAACAAGTCTGGGAAACAATTAACATGTTGAAGGCTTTCATTTCAATGAACTTAAAACAATAGAAAACCTGAAAACTAAAATTACAAGAATGATAATCATGATAAAAATAACAACAATAATAATATAAAAATAACAACTGAAATCAGCAGGAAACTTGCCTGTGTTCGCATATCAGAGTTTTGCAGCATCGGAACTAATTGCTCCCAAACCTATAATCGAACAAAATACGATATAATCAAATACACCAATCAACTTGTGGAACTAAGGACATCAAATATGCCACGTTGAGAAACATTACAGACATACAACAATCACATCTGGAGACTTTCTCCCTAAATCAAAACAGTATTCTCAGTACATGGTTGTCATTGAAATTAGAGTATACTCTAGAGTAACAAACCCTAACATGAACTTTTTAAAGCTTCAAACAATTGAAAATGAGGATAGTTCACGACACACTTATAATTAACAAATATTAAACTCTTAACCCACATATCTTAAGTACTTGAGATAGCTAAGTCCTGCTAAAAAGGAACTAGGGAGAATACAAGAAAGTTCTGTAAGCTTTGAGAACTAGTAATGAATGTCACTTGTGGCACTGATGTGCTTTTTGTTTCATATTACTCCCTCCGTTCCTAAATATAAGTCATTTAAGTTTTCTATTTTGTTCCAAAATATAAGTCCTTTTAGACTTTGACTTCCACACATGAACACACTAACTACTTCATTTACTGTTTGTAATATATGTTATAACAACAAATGAGGCTGTATTCCAATAGCTACAATTTACAAAAGTCCACCAATGACATTAATTGTTTGACCTACCCCTATTCTTTTTTTTCCTAGACTTTTTTTGTGTACTTAACCAACATTAAGTTGAAAGCATTAACTATAACTCTCTAAATTATGATATTTATGGATAATTTAAAAGTGTCATTAATACGATAAACTCATCTTAATGTGTGACAAAGTCTAAAATGACTTATATTTAGGAACGGAGGGAGTACATTCTATAAATACTTAACAACGGCTTGGCTTTTGACTAGTTTCACCTTTAAAATGACGAGCTATATTATTCCATAGGCATGTGCACAATGACTATCTGTTTTAATGGGCTTCAGATTTGCTCTACATGCTTTCAAGTATGAAAATTCAGTACACATAAATACTACTCCGTACATGGTTCAATTCATCTCCTTGTTATGTGATATGGACTCAGGTAATAGGGTGCACGTGTGCATCAAAGTGTCTCCACCAGCCAAACTGATTTTACAATTAAAGTAGGGCTCCATTTGTTTTGGGGAAAATGGCTTTCGGAAAATATTTTCCCTATTTCCCGATTTTGGTAACAACAAAAAGTTATAGTCAACGTAAATAATTTTCCGGTCAATGGAAAATAAGAGCATTTCCTACGTAAAATGACTTACTTACCATGTAACGCAGTTTTGTATACAGTAAGTATATGATGCATGGATGATTGAGAAGTTTTATTAATTGATCAGGAATGAAGGTGGTAGATTGAGATTCATGGGATCAAATACAGATTAAAATCTTGAAAATAGAGTATAGGAAAAAGGGTGGAATGGGTGGGGGATAGTGAGGAAAGGACGGGGTGATAGAGCATTACATCTTATATAGAGAAACTTGGTGGGTTTTGGAAATAGTAAACACAAAGAGTTGATAAGCCTAAAAAGATTGAAACCAAGAAAATGTGACTACTTGGTATTTTTCAACTGCAGTGAAAGAGAAGCTCGAAGAGGTACTATCCCCATTTAGCTTGTGAAGGACTTGAGATATGTGGACAAGGAAAATAGTTTTACCATGTGGATAAATGAAAATGATGTTGAAAAGTTGAGTAACTTAATACGTATGAAGCATGACTACTCTAAAATGGCTGTTGTACTCGTATCGAATACATGTCAGATACGATACTCATGGGATGCTTCCAGATACGTGTTGAATACCTCTTATACCTATCTTGATGATAATATTTAAATTTTCAACTAGGGTGCCCCTCAATACTTTGGGGATACACCTGGATACTTCAGGTAGATTATATACTCAAGTTCTTCTAAGAAAGGAAGTTTCTTAAAATTTGATGCTAGAAGAAATATGAAAGTGCAAAAGTAACTAAACTAATAAGTTGATGCGAAAGAAGTTTTGCTTATCGAAAGGTTTAAGGTTTATCCGTTCCATTGTTCTCTCTAATGTACTTTTTGATAGGAAAAGATGATTATATTGAGATAAGAATTGAAAACAAAAAGGATGGACAAGAGGTCCATCAACAAAGAAAGAAAAACATAATCAATACACGGAGCTACTTCTATACTATAGCAGCCTTCCAGTCTCTCTTTAAATCATTGAGTGATAAACCTTTAAAAGCACCATTTGCATACGCCCATAGAGAAGCTAGATACACTACTCTTTCCCACAAAAGATGCTTTGGTAACGACTGGTTCTTAAAAATCCGTGCATTCCTCTCCATTCAAATACACCAACAAATGGCAAACACTCCACAATCCCACAACTGTCTCGCATCTACCCCTTTTACCAAAGCCTCTTGAAATTTGTTTGGAAAAAGGATGAGATGAACTCTGGGCTCACCCACTCTTCTCCAGCAACCTCAAACAAATGATTCCAAAGAAAGCGGGCTATACTACAATGAAGAAAGAGATGATCATGTGTCTCAAATGACTCCCTGCAATTTACACACCAATTAGGCAATAGGCATTTAGAAGGCCTACGAATCTGCAGTTTGTCATTTGTGTTAAGTTTATTAAGCATTAAAAGCCACACAAATGCCCAGATTTTGAACGGAGTTTTAGACTTCCACACATAGGACGAAAGAGGAAAGGAAGATGGATTGGGACTCCGAATCAAGAAGTTAAGAAAAGACTTACAAGAATAATTTCCAGAGCCCTCTAAAATCCAAACCCGAGAATCTTGGTTCTTCGACAAAAGAACTTGAGATAAAGAATAAATAAGAGCACCAACATCAACAGACTCTCGATCATTAAGCTTACGGAAGAAATGAAAACTCCATGAAACTTCTCCCCCCTCACCCAACACCTGAAAATCAGAAATAGGACCCCAATGAATTAAAGAAAGGCGATAGAGCCGAGGATATAAGTCTCTTAATGAAGAAGTACCGATCCAAGTATCTTCCCAGAATCGAATACGAGTCCCATTACCTAACTTTAGCCGAGTAAGAGGATTAAACATTCTGTGACACTGATGAATAAATTTCCATGGGCTTTTGTGCGAGCCTGAACCGCTGAAATAAGCATCCCAACCATTTCGTTGCATTCCGAATTTGCTCTTAATCACTTTATTCCAAATAGCTTGAGGTTCTCAAGGAAATCTCCATAGCCATTTACTAACTAGGGAGATGTTTCTATTAATCAGGTTACCCAATGCCAATCCACCCTCCTCTTTAGGACGACAAACTTTCTCCCAAGCCACCAAATGATCTCTTCTCTCCTCTCCCGAACCTTCCCACAGAAACTTTCTCATCGTTCTCTCAATACTCTCTGCAACAACATTTGGGATTTTAAAGAGAGAGAGATAGTAAAGCGGGATACTAGAAAGACACGATCGCACTAGGGTAATGCGTCCACCCAAAGAAAAATAAGCACGTTTCCAACTAGCAAGACGCTTATTAACTCTCTCTACCACAGTGTCCCAAAAGGAAATGGTTCTCGGATTACCCCCCATAGGTACCCCAAGATAAGATATAGGCCAAGAAAGAACTTGACAACCTATCAAAGACGCATATCTAACACTCTCGTCATCTCCCAAATTAATCCCAGCAATCCCACATTTAGCCAAATTAATTTTCAACCCAGATACATGTTCAAAAAGCTGAAGAATGGTCATCACATTTTTAAAATTTCGAGTGCCCTCAGCTAAGAACAAAACCGTGTCATCAGCAAACTGAAGATGAGAAACCATAAGATTCTCCTTCCCCACCTTGCACCCTTCCACAATTCCTACCTCTTCTCCTCTATACAAAAGCCTACTCAAAACATCTGCCACAAGGGTAAACAAAAAAGGAGATAAGGGATCTCCCTGTCGTAAACCTCTAGAAGCCTCAAACCACTTTTAAGCCTTACCATTGACTATGACAGAAAAACTCGGGGCCCTAAAGCACCCCATAATCCATCTCCGCCATCGAACACCAAACCCCTTACGCTCAAGAACATGATCTAAGAAATTCCAACTCACTCTATCATAAGCCTTTTCAAAATCAAGTTTCACCACAACACCCTTATTACCTCTCCTCTGTAAATCCTCAACCATCTCATTCGCAATCAGCGCAGCATCAATACCTTGCCTCCCCCCTACAAAAGCACTTTGAGCTTCAGAAATGGTATCCCTTAACACCACCCTTAGTCTAAGTGACAAAACCTTGGTAATAACTTTGTAAACACTCGTCACCAAACTGATAGGCCTAAAATCATTAATCCTGACTGAATGGTCTTTTTTAGGGACTAAAGTAATAAACGTAGAGTTTATACTTTTGCCTATAATACCATTCCCAAAAAACTCACTAAATACTCTCATAAGATCGTGTTTCACAATATCCCAACACGAATGAAAGAAGGCCATCGAAAAACCATCAGATCCTGGAGCCTTATCTTTAGCCATCCCGTCAACAGCACTTCGAATCTCATCCTCCGAAAACTCCCTTTCCAGCCATTTAGACCTCTCCGACTCAATGGGACACCAATCTATACCCTCCAAACGAGGTCTATTCTCACAATCTTCACGAAAAAGATTTTGATAAAAACTGGTAATGGAATCAAAAATCAAATCGGGGTTCTGCACCAATTCTCCTGAGTCTAACTGAACCTCAGAGATGTAATTTCTTCTTCTCCTGCCTGTAGCAACCCTATGAAAAATCTTAGAATTGCTATCACCCTCTCTAATCCATTTAAACTTAGACTTTTGGTGCCAGCTCATATCCTCCCGCAAAAGAATCTCCTCATGGCTCATGCTTATTCTTCAACTCTGACCGACGTTCCTCTTGCTCAAAAGAAAGAGGTCCCGACTCCTCCATACTATCAATACCAGCTATCTCTTGTAAAACCGCATCTTTTTCTTGTCTTATATCTCCAAACACCTCTTTATTCCACTTTTTCAACTTCTCTTTAACAAACTTCAATTTTTTCATAAAGACAAAACCTGCCCACCCCTGAACCTGACATTCATTCCACCAACTTTCGACCTTGTCATGAAAACTAGAATGAAGAATCCATAAACGAGTACTCTTTGACTTTTTCAAAGTATTATTTGTATTTTCATTATCATCACTTAGATTATCATAAATGATTTATATTTATTATTCAAATTAACTTTTGCTTCTATTATGATATATGGACCTTTTCAATAAATAAGTAAAGAGAATTTTGGGAGAAACTAGTTTCTCCATAAGTTATAAAAAGTCCTGTTTTTATAGGGGTTAAGGTTTATGGTTTAAGGTTTAGGGTTTAGGGTTTAGGATTTAGGGTGTAGGGTTTAAGAGTTAAGGGTTAAAAAGTGGACTTTTTATAACTCAGGAACTAGTTTCCCCCAAAACCAACTCGTAAGTAAATCTTATAATTGAATTTTCTTTTACTATCACTTTAATATTGATAAATGATTTTGATTTTTTCATCATAAATTATTGTTTGTAAAAAAAAGTTCGGATTATATAAAAAATAAATAATTCTTCTAAAAATATTTCATCGATTGATTTCTATAATAATGTCATCAATAATATAAATATCAGTTTTTTTAATTCTTCATAACATAATCTTATTATTTTCAAGTAAACTACTATAGTAAAAAGAAAGCGGTGAGTTAGAAATTAGCGGAAGTTTATACAAAACTTATATTTTATAAAGATTTCGTCAATTTTATGTTGGATTTGTCGATTTATCAATTACGATTCGGCAATTATTGGTTGAAATTTGTGATTAAGTAATTTTTTTTTTGGCACCCACTGGATGTAATTCCTGGGTCCGCCACTGATATATAGATGTATATTGCCGCACCCGTATCCTAGTTTTTATATTTTAACTTATCGCCGTACCCGCCAGTATCTCGTACGCGTACTGGTGCTTCATAGCTTATACATACTCTTCATTTAAAAATATTAAAATCAAGATCAGAACAATTATTGTTTTTCATGAGAAAAAATAAAATTTTTAAATATTCCCAGAAATCAAATCCAGATGTAGACCAAAATCAAAAAAGAAGGAGAAGGTTGCCAGAATGCTAAAACAACGTGGTCTTAGTAATTGCACTATGCTAAAACTGTTTTAGGCAGATGCATGATGTGGTTGGAGGGTGTAGATGCTTCCTCTTCCCTCATGAGCTAAATCATAAGTATTCAGTTTTGAGGACTAGCAATGAAGTACTGTTTGCTAATAATAGACCTATGTAAAGTGGCAGCTCAACCAGTGCACAAGGTAAAAAAAAAAAGAAAAAAAAGACAGGTTTCAAGAGTAAGTACTGGGACTGTCATGAGAAGTCTCATGCCCGATCAATTGCAAGGAACACATAGGAGTTAAAGAAGGAGAGACATTTATTCTAGGGATTGAAAGCTCATAAAGCACGGCAGAAGTGGTGATATTCATGCAGTGACCACATTCACAAAATCTTGTAAAAACCATTTTTTTTTCTCTAAACATTAGGAAAAACTGGTTTTTATTCTTTAAAACCTCTCATTTGCAAGCTATAAACCGGTTCCATCGCTATAACAAACGTTATATTGATATAAAACTAGTTTTTCATAAGACTCACTCATCCCAGCTGTGACTAGTTTGCCCTTACAAGACTGCAACATGTAAAGTCTTAAGTGGCTGGCAATGACTCTTATACCAAGAATGAAGGGACGGATAATCGAGAACGAACTTATGAAATTCAGATTTCACAGGGTCCGGTGACTATTTAATGCCTCAGCAGTAAGAATGTTTTAAATTATAAGTGAAATATATATCAGGGTGAAGTTTGTCAACCATAATGGACAGAAGTGGCCGAAGTGCTGAGGACGGAAAATGACAACAAAAAGAAAAGTGCACAAAAGTAGTAACAAAAGAAAGTAAAAGAAATCAATTTTCTAAGAGTACAATACGTACCAGGGATGGAAACTTTAAGTATACGTATATAGCAAATGTTTCCAAGTATTGTCGAACAGCAGGCAAGTTGTTTCTCTACAACAAGATAGATACAAGTACGTAACATCAGGGCTTTCATATCAAAGAATGTCACTTGAAATGATACACATAGAGCAGTAATCTATAATTTCTACTCCGTATATCGTATCGAATCACTCAAAAAGTTTTCAAATAATCAAGTAAATCACAGTACTCGTTTGAATCTGCAACGTGGCTGGTATAACAATCCTTTTATGATGGCACTCGGCAATGGTTTCTCTCACTACTATTGCAATAAAGAGAGAGAATCACATATGGTATTACAAACTGATTTTTTTTTTCAGTATTTGCAAGAAAATGCCAAAATGAACATTAATATTGTAAGATATAAATCCATCCGTCCCACCACAAATGAGACGAACCTTTTAGGCATAGAGAATAAGAAAGTATAATGTTAATAGTGGAGGGTTGTGAGTATGAAAAGTAAAGTAGGAGAGAGAATGAGTGGTAGGAATAGTAATTGGATTTCTGTTGTGAGTATGAAAAGTGAGTCCTATTGAATAAAAAATTATTAAAAGTTTACCATGTTGCGCAGTGTCAATTGTGGTGGGACAGACGAAAAAGGAAATAAGTCTCACTTGTGGTGGGATGGAGGGAGTAAGTGCTAAAGCTATTGTTTACGCATTTTAGATCAAGTATATTAAGGGATCTACTCCCCCCGTCTCAAAATTCGGACATTCACTTTGGGACAGATGTATAAGTATCGCATATAGCTTACAAAGTGGCAATCATGTTTTATCAGTCATTAAAACTCGGGTAGATGCCACTTGAGAAGAGAACTTATCCAACATCCAGCCACAAGAAGAAAAAGTTTGCCTTTAGAGTAAAACCTCTATTTAGTCAAAAGATTGTGTAGAGAAGCCTTGTTGCAATATACATGTGATCATACACTCCCACCGTCCCACTAAAAGATGTACTCTTGTTTTGGGCACGGGGATTATGAAAATGTGCGAGTGGTATAAGTGTTGTTAGTATGAAAAGTGAACTATGAGAGAGAAGGTGGGATAGGGAATATTAAGTGGATAGTTATTTTGACTGTGCAAGCGGGTCCCATTGAATAGATAAGTATTTTAAAATTTCCATTTTGGGAAGTGCAATTTTTAGTGGGACACCCTTTTGGGTAAAGAGTGTAACTTTTAGTGGGACGGAGTAGTATACCATTGACGTCCATGCTTTACATACAAATTTAGGTCAGGAAGAAGCACCAATCTACTTACATAGAGGGACAAGTGTAAGCTACACATTACTTTCTCGATTGTATCTTGATCAACAAACCTTGACAAAATGCATATCATTTGCCAAGCACGAATTTTGCGCCTATGAATCTGCAAAGGTAAATGGAAGTGAAAATAAATGTGAACACAGTGAGAACTTAAAATAATCAAAAAGATAAAAAGTAACTCCGCTTTGGAGCAAAGATAACTAAATGAAGGTGTAGGCATGCCTACGCAACTCCTGTTAGAGACGAACTCTCCAACAGGTTTGGAGACTCCAGGGAATGCTATGCATTTTTTCATGATATACAGTTGGAATAAATTTACTTTTTGACATACCCTGATGGATCTTCTAATACTTCTCACCAACAAAGTTTGAATTAGTTTCAGATGTGCAAATCAGCAATCCCGAAATTTCTAAGTTTCTCAAGGAGTTTTATGAGCTCTTCTATATGGGATATGGAAAAAAAGTATTAGATAGAGTATTTGTATCGACATAATTCTGCAGTACTCCCACCGTCTTTTTAATCTGTTCGCACTTTGACAGGGCTTTAAGGAGAAGTGTTTAATATTTGTAATTGAGTGAGTGTTGTATGAAAAGTAGGACAAGATTAATGAGGGGTAGGAATTGAGAGTGGGATAGTTGTTGTGAGTATGACGTGTGGGTCCCATTGAATGAAAAATAATATAATGTTTCCTTTTTGGGGTGTGAACAATCAAATGGGACACCTAAAATGGCAAAAAGTGAACATATAAAAAAGACAAGGAAGTATGCTTTTTTTTTTTTTCATCATCAATAAGGCATGACTAAGTTATCTTTCTATGTTTGTTCATTCTTAGATATAAAAGTGCTTATTTATGTAAAAAAAAAAATGAATATATGATCATTTAGCATAATAATTTATTTCCTTGCCAATATTTCATTGTGATATTTGAGACTAACTTCTTCAGCATATATCAAATTCACTGGTAAATGAGATCCCCTGCTTCAGTCACTGCGTAGGAAGTTCAATTTAATACTCCCTCCGTCCCAGAGTAAGAGTCTTACTTTCCTTTTGAAATAATACCTCCGTCCCACTCGAATTAGGACAAATTTCCATTTTGGGTGTCCCATTCGAATTAGGACAACCCAAAAATGGAAGTGTTTTATTTAATGGGACCCACATTCACATTCACACTCACAATAACTTTCCACTCATTATTCTCTACCCCACTTTCTCTCTCATACTTCACTTTTCATACTCACAACACTTACTCCACTAACACTTTTTCCTTAATCCCCGTGCCCAACCCAAAAATCCTAATTCGGGTGGGACGAATGGAGTAATTACAAAACTATGCAAAGTACTTGGTCTTAGTTATCAAATAATTCAACGTACTCGTTAACGACAGAAATGCGTAACGTACTTTTGCATTCGTTATCAAATAATGCAACGAACTTATTTTTAGGGGGTTGCTGACGTGGCATTCCATGTCAGCGCCACATCATCACTGATAGTTAATTTGCTGACGTGGCGATGCAGCAACTCCGTTAATTTTTTGACACCGTAAGTACAAAAATAAGTTCCTTGCATTATGTGATAACGAATGTAAAAGTATGTTAGATATATCTGTCGTTAACGAGTACGTTGCATTATTTGATACAAATGCGAAAGTACGTTGCATATTTTAGTCTATTTGTTTTTGGTACGTCCCAGAGTAAGAGTCTCATTCCCAAAATGGAAAATGATGAATAGTGTTTTGGACAACTTTGGCCTTCTAATGCTTGTATAATTACACAAAAAAAAAAAAAAAAAAAAACACTTACTACCTTACCTTTTGCCCACTTGCACTATGAATAGTGTTTTGGAAATTTATATCCCCAACCCACTTGCAATGTCTACCCACTTTCTATTGTTTCCTTAATAAGCGTGCTCAACCAAAAGGTAGGACTCTTACTCTAGGACGGAGGTAGTAGTATATATCTTCTCACAATATTTCTTTTAAAAAGTAGAATCACTCCAGTTCCTTCTGAAATCTCTTTGGTAATAGCAACCAAGAGAATACACGATGATACTTGTACAAGAGGAACAAATATCTCTGCTGGAATCATAAAAAGACTTAGAAGAGAAGGGAAAAGAACCCACACAGTGCTCAGGTAACATATGAGAGCAAGAGAGCTGAGTAACTCACCGCACTATACTTCTTGTATAACTCCTTTGAAAGATCTTTGTCATTTTCCTGCATTTTGAAATTGACACCATTAGCTCTTTGTAAATCTTGGGTGAAAACAACGTACCACTCATCGAAAATGCCAAGTACGAGAGAATCTTAAACCAATACTTCAGATGCCTAATTTCCACTTACTGTTTAAGAGAAGAATAATAGTGAATTGTCAAGCCCTAACCTAAAATGCGTATGCACATAATTATATACGTACATATGTTTGTGAGTTACAAGTTACATCAAGGTCAGTCGGACATATCTAACCCATAAAAAACGATAGATATGTAAAACCAAAGGTAAATAAGTTTTGTTTTTCCTGTTCCTGCTATTTTCTTTTTTATGGGTAGGAAAAGAACATATTAAGAAGATATACCGAGAGGTCTTTCTTTCTTCTTTTTCTTCCATTTTTCCTTCTTTGTGCGCGTATGCGTGTGTGTGTGTGTGTGTGTGTGTGTGTAAAACAAATGAGTTGATAAAACAGTAAATTGTCTTTTTTATCATGTTATAAGCCCTTACCATTGCCAATTTATTGGATACATCTTCAGGAATTTCAAGTATATCAGCCATATTTATCTTTTTTCAGGAATTTACGAGTTATACAGAAGGTATTTGGTGCTAAAGTATGCAGTTATATAAAATTAAGACACTACAAAATATTGGAACTCCTAACAAAGACTATTGAAGTCTAAACACTGGGAGGGTTAAGAAATCGTATCCACAAATCAAATGAATTCCTGAAGCTCTATCTTCAAAACTAAATTACTCAACTGATATTTTCCCTAAAATTTAGGAAAAAATGTCAACATGCAGCTGATTATGATATTACTAAGATTTTAAATAGGAATTTTAATTATTTTTATTTTGTTATTTAAGAAAATATATTATAGAGACCGGAATGTGACTTGGTGGTCACAAGTTCGAGCAGCGGAAGCAGCCTCTTGCATTTAAAATGCAAGGGAAGGTTGTCCCACATTAAGCCCATATGGGCTCGGCCCTTCCCTGGACCCCATGCATAGTTGGGAGAGCTCTTGTAGCATTGCTACGACAAAAACAAATACTCCCTCCGTCCCAAAATGATGTTTCCACTTTTTCTAATGTTAGTACGAAGAAACTTTGAGCAATAATTTTAGTCTAATTTAATTATCGTAATGAAAATAGAAAACTTGTTATTGATACAGCATTAAATACTATCAATAACAAGTTTTATATTTTCATTATGATAATTGAATTAACCTAAAATTATTGCTCAAAGTCCTTCGTACTAACATAAAAAAAAAGTGGGAAAATCATTTTAGAACAGAGGGAGTAATTCTCATACCACGAAATGAAGAAGCTCTAGCAAAAACAATTTTCCAGATTGAAGGGAAGCAAGACTGTTTTCATGTTCGTCTCTTGATCCAACTGTATCAGCCAAGTCAGCTAGCTTGTTGAACATTACAGCAACAGATACACGTGCATACAGCTCCGTGTTGATAAATTCCTGATAAATAATGAAAACAATCGATATGAAATAGTTAAAATCTTCTGATCCAGCAGTTTCTAATGTTAACATACGTGTGTAAACTTCCAGATCACTTATTTTCATTCAATTACCGTTGATGCAACCCAATTGGCCACTTCACACATAACAGCAAACCATTTTTCAGTCTATTAACTATAGGATTGAAAAGCAATCAAGTTAAATAATACTCCCTCTGTCCCAGAAAGATAGTCTCATTTTGACTTTTGATGGTCAACAGAAATTAACTTTGACCAACCATTGGTGACGATCTAATCATTCTAGTGAAATTCTAAAATTTGTAATTGATAAATCATTAAGTGATTTATCAATTACAATTTTTAGAATTTCATTGTGATCATTAAATTGACACCAATGTTTGGTCAAAGTTTATTTTTGTTGACCATGAAAAGTCAAAATGGGACTATCTTTGTGGGACAGAGGGAGTATTTCTTAGTATGTGTGACTAGTTAAACGGGATTCTCTTTAGGAATTGAGGCCGCATATCGGATAAAAGAACTGAATTTTCCGGTATGGTGGTTATGCTTGTTCATCCCAACCCATAGACAGTAGTACATACAGTACCAAATACCAATATATGAAACTTCATGCTCCAAAATACATTTCCAACGTGTATTACAACAACAAAAACTTAGTCCCAAATGGTGCGGGGTCAAGTAACATTTTCCTAGTGTATTCTGAAATGTTAATTATGATCAAATAAGCTCCGTCCATTTTCATTTCCACTATACGCAGTTCTCATAATGACGCATGAAACAATGATGTAAGGTTTTTGGTATAAAGTCAGTAAATACGGTAAGTTAACGTCTTTGAATACTAATGAGCCTTGTACAAGAAAATCATCGCCATAACTGCAACTTATAAGTCCTCAGCAGATTTCATAAGCATTTGTTATAAACAGCTGCTAGAATACCTTAGAATACCATCCCTTGTTGTCAAGAAAGGAGAGTCCATTATATACAAAAGGCCGTGGCACTAAAATCAAACTTACTTGACTCAGCTCAGGGTTTGGACTTTTAGCCATTACTGATACTTCAATCCTAGCATCATGGTTTTCAGCCACTTCACCTTCAAAATCCTCATCAAATGCAACTGGGAAAAAGTCCAGATACATTATGAAAACATCAGAACTCAGAAGTTATATAAAATGGCAACTAGAAAACAGTTGTGTTATTTTTTTTGTAAAGCGGCACCTGAGACAACAGAAGCAGCAACAACAACCGCTTCTACAACTGATTTAGTTATTTTGCTTAAGCGCTAATGGGAAGTAAGCACATATGAGAATATTCTTACTCCCTCCGTCCAAAAATAAATGCCGCATTTGACTTGTCAACATTTTAAGGAAGTTGCTTTACTAGTTTGTACATTGATAAAATCTCACTAAGTTTCTTTCTTTATTTGGAAACACGACATTTATTTTGGGACGGACGAAAAAGGAAAGTGTGACATTTATTATGGGATGGAGGGAGTAATTAGTAGACATACCAGAACCATAAAGTGTCAACAGCTTCAACTCTTTCATGTAGTACTTTATTGTGCTGGGATTTGAGAGCCAGAGTCCTGTTAAATGTAACGCTGCAAGACGAATAGTACGAGGACTTTTTGTGCCTTCTTCGAGAATTTTCTCAACAAGCTGCAGGAAGATTTCAAGATAAGAGCAAATATATAAAAAAAAAAAAAATGTGTACAAGAAAGGTAAACCACATAGCAGCCTCTCTCTCTCTCTCTCTCTCTCTCACACACACAGAGAGAAACACACACAAAAGTAGGAGGCCATTATGATGCAATGATATCAGATAGAGAGAGAGAGAGATGGAGGGAGAAAATACATACCCACTTCAAGGGTCCAGGGGTACTGTCCATTTCATGCATGTCCTCATTTTTAAACACTGAATAATGCAATACGGACGTTAAAAGTGCAGCAATAGGTGCAACTCTTCGCTTGTTGCAGCTCGTATGCAATACCCAGGAAGACCGAACCAAATGCCACATCATCTGCATTCAAAAATAAAATATTCAAATTCCAAAGACATCACTATTTTAGAAAGACTTTCCCATCTATAAGTAGCAGGAGAAGACGCAGAATAAAAGGAGAAAAAAAGTTATCAGACATTTTTGAATTTGGATCCAAAATCTCACACCAGTGAAGACCATAAATTCTTAATCACAATACTCATCAAGCCACAACATATTCAATTAATTACAATGCGGATATGAAGTATGGAAAGTATCGGGTGAACCTGGACATCCATGCCATTACACGAGGAAACAAGTGAACCCTTCCGTCCTAAATCAAACAGCTCCATTATCAATCTTATAGATCTTAACATGGGCAAAACAGACCCTTCACCAGCATTTTCAAGGCTGTAAGTTCGTAAGAAGGATAATGTGAGCCCATGAAAATCAACAACAACAATAAAACTCATTAAAGTAACAATCAAAATGTTCTCAGATGTCGAGTGAGAACTAAAATTTTCATCTAACTGTGCTCATAAATTCTAAAAAATAAAATAAAAATAGATTGGTAAAAATCAGAAGGCGGGAAAACAAGCCAGGTGTGAACATCCAACCCTTCTAAGAAGAGTGGCTGATCATATTTTAGGTGTAAAAACAGATTAATTTATGAAACATAAAACAAATGAATGTGGATCTTATAACAACGTATATATGTCCAAGGGGGAAAAGGGAAAAAATAAAAGGAAGTAATATATATAGTGATGTCACAGTAACACCAGTGTATAAGTAACTCACTAACCATGTACTACCTCTGTCCAAATGAATGACCAAATTTGCTCTTGATTAAGAGCAAATATGGTCATTCATTTTGGGAAGGAGGGAGTAGTTAATTAGTTAACATACCTATCAACAACATCACTGAAAATCCTTCTGACCATGGCATCCGAGAAGAAGAAACCGAACTTCTTTACGTGAATTCCATTTTGAAGAGCATTCTTTGGAGTTGACAACAGAGATTCCAGGCAGATCCACTGAATTAATCATAATGTTCTTTGCATATTAGATAATTAGCAACTAAAAAACCTCCAAAGTATGCAATTATCATGCCCATATTAGGATGCATCTGTGCACCAAAACAAAATACAATAAAAGCAAGTAACACTGCCTGCTATACTCTCACCTTTTACTTTTGGGACCTGAACATACTTTTCTTTCTTGAGCAGAGTATACCAAGAAGGTGATAAAGTAGTCTATAAACACACACCGACACACACACACACACACACACACACACATACATATATAAAGATAATCACCTTCCACTCCATCAAAATAGCTCGTCGACTCCGTGCCAAATTTCCCAATGCAATGAGATCATTGATGTGCTTGAGGAAAGTCTGAAGAAATGAATCTAACAGAGGATTGCCTTCAGCTTCTAGAGGAGAAGCTTTCCAATTTTTCATAAGAAAATCAAGATCCAATGTTGAAGCCGACAATAGTGTTTTCAAAATATAAGTTAATGCTTCAAATGCTGCTAGAGAAATTTCTGCTTCGAACTGCTCCAGAAAGTTAATAGAAAAGTTAGGTTACTAGCTTAAAAATGATAGTCCCATTTCCCCATTTTGTTTGTCCCGAAAAGTTAGTCTCATTTCCAAAAGTAAGGCTTCAAAATCACCGAAACTTCCTAAACTCATAATGTCACCTTAAAAATGCTTGAAAAGTCAAATGGGACTATCAATTTGGGACGGAGGTAGTATAACTATACCTCAGAATTACATGCCGAACATGGAATAATCTTGTTGGAGAGTTGCCAAAGAAAGCTGAAAGCAGAATCTGGTGAAACTTCTTGTCCAGATTGTGCACACCATGAGGCAATAGAACCAAGAACCCTCACGGACATTATCTGTTCAGTATGTAACAAGCAAAAAAAAAAAAATAATGATTCAATAAATTTTCAATGGTAGTTATGTGCATTGTTTCTAACCGTCAAAATGACTAGTTTAACGTACTCTTGGGAAAAAGAAATGGAAAAACAAAAAAATCACGTCATTTTCTTGATAACAACAATTCCTCATCATGATAACATGAGTAAAACTGTAAAATAAAGCAAGAAAAAAGACCAGCAATATATACCCTAGAATTATTATCCGTAAATCATTGCTTCTATATTTATAGATCTTGCACGCAAGCAAACAAATCACTCGTGAAGTCCCAGCAGTATGCAGAGAAAATTAGCACAAAAAAAGGTTTGGATAAAACTCTGTTGCAGTTATTGTTTGGCATACATTATGATATGTCAGTGTGCAAACGATACTTACAGCAAATATACATAAGAAACGGAGATTTTTCAGTCATTTGTTTAGATGGATGGCAGCAGTTTGAGTTAAAGTTTGAGAATAACCAAAATAAAAGTATTGGAAGGAAGACAAAAGAACAAAACATACTCCCTCCGTCCCTCTTTAACTTACAAATTTTGAGTTGGGCACATTATTTAAGGAAAAAGTGAAAAGGTTGATGTGTTGTGAGTGTAGATAGTTGAGTGGGAGAGAGAAAGTGGGGTAGAGAATAGTAAGTGGATAGTTGTTGTGAGTATGACAAGTGGGTCCCATTATTTTAAAAGTATTAAAACATTTCCTTTTTGGGACTTTGTAGATTAAAGTGGGACAACCAAAATGGCAAATTTTGTAGATTAAAGAGGGACGGAGGGAGTATGTGCTTAGCAACAGGGCCATAAGAGAGTGATTTACTCATACGCAGGACCTAATTCAAATATTTTACACCAATATTAGTCCATTGGAACTTACAGATGAATCAGCCCAGAAAGAATCCAACAAGAACTTATTTTGATTCGCAAGACTAAGAATAAAATGGAGATCTATACAAACTCTGAAGAGAAAACAGTAGAAAAATACATATTTGGGGATAAGTGGAAACCATAATACTCCCTCCGTCCCAAAATGGAAGTCCAGAAAAATTTCAAATTACATATTTGGGGATAAGTGGAAACCATAATACTCCCTCCGTCCCAAAATGGAAGTCCAGAAAAAATTCAAATTTGCTCTTGACCAAGTGCAAATTTGAAATTTTCTGGACATTCATTTTGGGATGGAGATAATAATAACAGTAATAGCTAAATATTTGAAGAATCATACGCCTTGTAAGACAGCAGTAGTAGTAGAAGTTGGCAATCGGCGTTGACTTGGACCTCCTAGCCTTCCCTTAATAGAAGATGGCAAGCTTGTATCTCCGTTCACTGGACTGGACGAGAAAACAGAACAAGACAAGTTGGAGAAAGAGACCAGCGCACCCTACATAGAAACATATACTCATCTAGAACCATCTTACTGGTTGAATAAATGATACTCCCTCCGTCCCAAGATGAATGTCCCAAAAGTTTTCAGATTTGCACTTGATCAAGATTAAATTTGAAAATTTATCGGACATTCATTTTGGGAAGGAGGTAGTATCTGCTACGTAAAATTCAAATGAATGTGATAGCCGAACCATACCATTATTGAAGTAAATGATTTGGTAAATTTTTCAACAATTTTTGAAGGTTTGATAAAACTTAGATGATTTGATAGTCCATTCAAAGTGATGCTTGATCCGTTGTTTCCTTTTGCCCAAAGATCAATTGTTCTCTCTTTCATTTCCTGGAGCTCCCGAACCACGCTCATGGAAAGAATCAGAAACTTCACAGGTACCCCGATGTAATTGTTCTGTTTGCAAAGATCATTACCATGATTTTGAAAGAACTGCACCACAGATTTTCAAGATATGTAAATAGCTGACTATAAAAGCCTAAAAAATGTCACTATATAATGATAAAAGAACATGGGAGTGAATTAAAAGTTAAAAGACGAATCCTACTTGCAAATGAAAGAGTTCCAGATCTATGAATACATAATCTAATCAACCTTAATGATATGAAATAAATATAGCCAAAGGTTCATCCAACAAAGTTCAACTCTTAAATCCACCACTGCGTTCTAATCCCGAGTCAGAAAAATCTTGGGTCCAATTAAAATGCAAGCTTGTTTATAGCCACACACACGCACGCACGCGCGCGCGCGCACACACACACACTTACACTTTATAGACTTTAGCCTTATCTGGCTATCCCTAACTCACTTCATGACACGAACACTTTGGACCAACTACCATACCCAAAATGATTCTCATAAGTAACTGATTGTGAGAAAAATTGAAGACGAGTATGATAGTAATCAGTAAGAAGAAAAGTAGCAAACCATCAATAACGAATCTAACTGATGTTCCTCCTTTATCGCAAGAAACAGCACTCTTGCCCATCTTTTTGCTTGGAGCTCCCAGATTTCCAAGTCTTCATCATCAAAAGTAACTACATCATCCACTAAATGACAACGATTAACAAAATTCCTAGGGAAATCATCCAGGCTCTTCAGAAGCTGCACGTCGGTACTGGAAGAATATTTTATGTGAGAACCCCATAGCCACTCTTGAACTTTCCCCCTTAATGGACCTACAATGTATGCATATATATACACACACATAGAGATAGAGAACTAGAGAGTTAGTAAAAGAAATTGTAATCAGAAAGCAAATACAGCATTAAAAATAGGGTAAATGAGAAATATGGGTCTAAAGTTTAGGGGTCGTTCGTAGAAAGGGGTCCGGTGTTTCAAAACTCGCATATAAAGGTCTAAAGATGACAAATATTAGCAATTAAAAACTTTTGAAGGAACCGTTAGACATCTCTGTTAAATATGGTTCTGAAGTTACCAATTCTTTAGCAAATAAGGGTCTGAAGTTACTGATTGTTAGCAAATAAGGGTCTGGTTTAGCGGAGATTTCTAACGGTTCTGACAAAAGGCCCTTAATTGATAGTTTTTTCTACCTTTAGGCCCTAATCTGCGAGTTTTGAAACATCTGACCCCTTTCTACGAACGACCCTCAAACTTCAGACCCTTATTGGTCATTTACCCCTGAAAATAAGTAAATAACACACATACCACCATAATCAGTGAAATCCTGAGGGAGAGCAGCAATGAGGTGCAGAAGGACCTCAAGAGGGATGTCGACCACAGAAATAACTGAAGCAGCAGCATCAAGTACCTTTCCAGAAACTGAAATAGATTAATCATTATTGGAACAACTTACAAATTCCTACATTTACTCCCTCCGTCCCAAAATGATATTCCTGGTTGACTTTTCAAACATTCTAAGGTCACATTATAAGTTTTGAAAATTCAGTGGCTTTCATTTTGAATGAGTCTAACTTTCTGGGACAAACAAAAAGGGGAAATGGGACTATCATTTTGGGACGGAGGGAGTATATCACCAACTGAAACATATTTGATCTTGAATTCTTGATATAAACAATTCTTCAAGTTCAACCTTTAAGGCGGTAATTAGGATTAAAATGTTGCTTGCTGCTCTCAATGAGATATCTGAAAACGTCCAGTAACTCTGCCTTGTTATTGTAAATAGTTACAGGATCAGAAGGTTCATCATATGGTTCTGCTTCATGAACTCCACAAGCAGCTGAAGCAATGCATTCTGCAAGGCTCATTAATCCAACTCGTCCAAAAGAATACGTTTTGGCAAGAGATGCTAAAATGCTCAAAAATGCTATCAGTTCCCTGTAAGCAAATGAAAGCACAAAAGATATTAACACTTTAATAGAACCTTGTTTTGGCGCTCATATTACTAGAGTACCCTTTATACACCGAAAAGAAAACCCATTTGATATTGGGATGATTTTACCATCTCAGAGATTTGCTCATTAAAAATTCTATCTTTACCACATATCCATCTTATCATTAAGTTGTCCTTTCCCAGTAGCCCAACACTGAGTTCATACAGGAAAAAGAACATAAAGAAGATTGTAAAGAAATGGCACCACCCTTTCAGTTACTACTAGGTTCATAATTTTGAAACTTGCCCAAAAAAAAAAAAAAAAAAAAAAAGCAATGATATCTCAATACCCCAAAATTAGCTTCCACTAATTCCTGCTGTGATATACGCGAATCTCCCATTGAATCACAGACAAATTTTAGAAAGAACTAAAAGCTACTTGGTTACTTTTCTCACTCAAGACGAACAAAAAACATCAAGAGCAATATCAGCATATCATATGTTACCTCTTATTCAGCGTACTGGTGTATTGCTGAAAAAAGTTGCTAGCACCTTCAATTGTCTTTGAAGAGTATACTCCTTTTAATCCTGGAGAAAATCAAAGAATAATCAAATTAGTCATAAAAATGGTGTGTGTATATATATATATATATGCAGAGTTAGAGAGAGACATACACACACACATTTAGGTATATATATGCAAGGATATATAAGGTCTAAGATATTATAAAATATAGATATACAGGCCATAAGATTGTTACGTAGTACTTATAATCCTTACAACATGTGTCAGTGGTTGTATAGTAAGTTATCCTTGTATAACTTACAGTCAATATATTACTAAATACATATCTATGGATCATAAAACTAATTTTATCTCTACTCTTACAAGTTACAACTCTAGTGTCACTGGTTGTAAGTAAGTCATCATTTCGCAATTTGATATACGGATGTGTGTGAAGCTTGGTTTACCCCACAAGTCAAGTAAAAACAACCCTGCATGGCCAACAATGGCAAATTGCTATATATTAGCCAGAACATACTGATCAGCTATTTGTGGGGTAATTGCATTTTGAGTTATGTTTACAATGAGCAAACACAAGCTTGGGCAAAAGTTCAAGCCCATAACTTATCTCATGCAAAATCCTCAACCAATTCGCTTATTACATTTTTGTCATTTTAGATACACCACAAATAAGCTAGGGCGTATTCTAAATCAAAACCCTCAGGCCAAAAGTTAGATATTCGCTTCTTGTTAATCATAGTTAAGGATAAACGATGGTGTGCATTACATTACTTTGGATTTGTATTTTTCTCCTTTTGTGGCCTAAATTATCAAGGTCAGTAGACAACTGAATCAGACTTGAGGTTCTAGGATTTTACAAACCCTAACCGACCACGTAGATAATTGCACCAATACTGCAAATCCGTACTTCTTCAACTAGCTCCCTGGCCATACTACAATAGCACTAGTACACATATGCCATCTAGTGTAGTTTGCTCAGAAATCAAAACATATACTCCCTCCGTCCCTGAAAGATAGTCCTATTTGACTTTTAATGGTCAACACACGTGAACTTTGAGCAAACATTAATGTCAATCTAATTATCTCACTGAAAATCCAAAAATTGATACTGATAAATCAGTTAATAATTTTTATCAATAACAATTTTCTGAATTTCACTAGATTGATTATACTGCTACTAATACTTGGTCAAAGTCCACCAAAACTCAAATGAGACTATCTTACCGAGACGGATGGAGTACAATTTACTAAGTTACAGTTCCTCCAAGTCAAACATATGAACAAATGTGATCAAGAAAAAGTAAAATGTAAAAGATTGGAGAACAGACCAAATTCTTTATGATGCGCAGGATCATTCAACCCTTGAAGAAATGAACCAAGTGAAAAATCTTGTGTCACTAATTTTGCACAGTTTCCAAAGTTCTTCCACTCAATTCCCAAAAATGACTGCATGATCAAGCACCTAACTGCATCGGGAAAAAAAATCATATTCTCAAAAACAATCAAAAATTTATGAATTGCTCTGATTAAAAAAAAGCAGTACAGGGATTAACGTCAGTGATACTGAAATATGATAGTAAACAACGAAACGTAGAATATTAAAAAAAAAAAAAAAATTACATACCTTGAGGATTATCATGACAAAAGCCACGCTGCCACAAGACAGCTAACCAATCAAATATTTCTTCCAATGTTTCCATCTGACCGTGAGGAAGGCCTCCAGGTGTAGTATTCACAGAATTACAAGATGGAACAGAAATATCAAGCAATAGACTTATCTGCAGAAAGTTAAAAAAAAATAAAAAAATACTAGAACATTAATATCATGGTAGGATCATATCACAACTGCTCTCAATTGTGAATTAATATAAAAAGAATCCAAAGCAACATAAATATGGATAGTGACCATTTGAAAACAAGGATACTATTGGGAGAAATATGTCATTGATATGTTTGAATAGCCAAAATGGGACTATCATTGTGGGACGAAGGGAGTATTATACATACAACTTGATACCTGGTAACTCCATGCTGCCTCCACCAAGTGAGTTCCATACTCTTCAAGCATCTCATATAGAAGAAAGAATGCGCCCCATTTCTGACGACCATTCAAATAAGAATCTGAGTTACATATTTTTCCTACGCCAAGAGATTTGGCTTCCTTGCTAGCCCATCGCCCCTTTTTTGTCACACCATCAAAGACCAAACTTGATCCAATGGATGTTGTCTCTACAATGTCGCCAGAAGGCCGGTTGTCCTCACTTATACGCATAGTAGCCTTCAATATATGTAATGATTGTTTCCTCACTATACCTTCTTTGTCAACCTTATAAGATCCAAAAAAAAGGGATTAGTACTCAAAAATCTTCATCCAAATTTGTGGAATCAGAAATAAACTTCAAGTTGCGTACCAAGCCTCTTTTCATTTCATCCCAAAAGACCAAATCTGACCTTAAGTCAAATGCTTCTTCTCTTGTTACAGAATCATCTTCGCGTCCATCATTTTTGTAGAGAAAAGGTAAATACAAAGAGAGTACAGTATATGCATCTCTTCTCTCTAAAGCCCCCATAGAAAACAGTGTTTTGCAGCATTTCCATATTCTAATAAAGAAATGATGCCTGAATGTAAAGACATGCACAAGAAAGACAGTATTAGGCTGAAACTCTTAGGTGTTTGGCATACTATTTCTGGAAGAAAAAAATAGAGGTGGTACTCCCTCCATCCCAAAATGGATGAACTTTTTTTAATCAAGGGACACTCTGAAAAGACTGATCTTTTAATAGTAAAAATTCATAAATATCCTTGCTTTCCACTTTCAAACTTTTAGTTTTGCAAGTATAAAATGAAATATGGAAAGAAAAAAAAAAGGAAAAAATCATGTAGGGGACACATTTTGGGACAGAGTTAGTAGCAATCTACCTGGAAAGGATAAAGGTTTGTCCTCGAACTGAGATCTCAAAAGCTCGGTCAGACATAAATGCTTCTAGGATGAGTGGAAGGAGAAGAGTAATTGCACATGATCGATGTTCTGAATCTTGTGAGAGCAACCGAACCGTTATATCGCATATATCCCAAAACAACTTTCCCGTAAACATTTCAACACTTACATTTGGTACATCAGATCTACAGACACTTTCTACACAATGATTACTTCGAAGACCAGTATCTAAAATTAAGGTCAGTATATGGCAGGAAATAGGCAGTGAAAATGACCCTGACTCTATCAATGCAGAGTCTTTATTCATGCAAATTTGAGTAAATAGGAGGTTGTGACCCTCGTCTAGCTGTTTACTCCACCTATAAACTGTGGACTCTCCACTTTCAAGCATTCCCAAAGATAGACCAATCGATCTAAGAAAATAGGGCACCATGGTTTCTTCTACAACCCCCCAGCTATTTGTTTCAGCCACGACATCCAAGAATGAGTATATAACCTGAAGCGAGGATCAGAAAAAGAAAAGAATCAAGAAAAGATGAAGGAGACAGCATATCACGGAATTAAGCATATACTTCCTCCGTCCCAGCTCAAATTGCAAAAAAAAAAAAAAAAAAAAAAAAAAGGTCGTGCATGGGAAATAAGGAGAAGTATATAATATTAAGGTTTTGTGAGTATGGATTATTAGTGGGGTAGGGAATAGTAAGTGAGTTAATGTGAGTGTGACCAGTAGGCCCCACTGATTAAATAATATCATAAAGTTTCCATTTTGGGCTTTTGCAACTTTAAATGAGACACCTAAAATGACAAATTATGCAATTTGAAATGGGACGGAGGGAGTAAGTTTTATCATGTAGTCAATTGACTTTGCTATTACCTTGTTAAGAATTTCACGCTCATGAGTGTGCATTGACTTCAATAATGGGAACAAAACTCTCCAAATAAAATGTTGTAAAGCAGCAAAATCAGACCCTGCAGGGAGACATTTGTAAATGCCTATAGATAACATGTTTGATGATTACGAACTTATTTATTCAGTATTATTTTGATAGAAAACGAGGTGTCATAAAATAAAGAGTTGAATGTACAAACAAATGAACTTCTTCAAAGATGGACACTAAGCTTCTTTCTCTCCTTTCCTTTTTGCTTGTTAGTCTACTTAATGAAACACAGGGAGTTGGACACATTCAACAGAGTCATAAACCTTAAGTGCACAAGTTAGATAAACTGATGATATCCTCCCTGTCTCTCTCTCTCTCTCTTTCTATATATATGTGTGTGTGTGTGAGTGTGTGTATATAAATATATAAGTATTTACCACCTCTCCACCTTTTCATTGTTTTCTAACCTCTTTTTGATGATTCCATACGGCAATTCATGTTTTCTTACCCCAAATCATCTTGGGACTAACGCTTTGTTCTTCTTATTGTTGTATACATATATATAGCATATACACACATATATAAAAATGTGTGTGTGTGTGTGTGTGTGTATATATATATACAGCATAATTCAATTAACCACCATCTCCAAGGTAGGGCATCTTGTGAGCAGGGGCTCCCCCCCAAGTCACTTTCCCTCCGTTAGAGAGCCACTACCTCACAGCAATTTAGCCAGAGTGATTGGGGGACGCGAGACATTGTGTGATTTAAGTGTTTCATATGAGTAAGAGAGATCTGGAAATGGTTCATTGTTGCTGATTCATTGCAGGATTGTCCATACTCTTCAGACCATCGTGATATCAGTCTTTCGAAAAGTAGGGACTGGGTATTGCTGATGTCCATCGAAGGTGTACCCGAGAGAGTTCAAAGTTGAAAAGAGATCAATCATTTGTGGAATTTGGCTCCTCTTTGCACCATGTTGGTTATACGGGAAACAAATGAATAGGCTCGCTTCTGTGCCATTTGCATGTATTTCATTGGATCATGGTTGAGGTACTAGGTCTGTATGAACTTGATTTAGGATTGGTAGATAACCTCTTGTCAGTTTCTGTACGTATACATTACCTGCTAATTTTTTATTCAAGGCCAATCTCAACTCTCCGGCAAGTTACCAAGTAACATTTTATTCTCTTAATGTATGGAAAAGTTAAAGAGTCCATCTATCCATTTTCCTTCTTTCCAATTTGAATTCATTATTTAACTGAGAATGACAGTTAACTTCCATATCAAGTTTGTATAATTAAAATTGTATATGATTGCCGCTTCACAACATGACTCAAAGGATAAACTGTGATTCACCACAATATGCTGCGAGGATACATCTTTATTGGGGAAAGTTGACTGAACCCGAAGAGTAAGATAAGAATGTGGATTAGGCACAAAATGTAATGGAATCTACACCAATCAAAGGCCAGTTAGCAACCCCCAAAGTAGAAGTAAAAAAAGGGACTTCCCTATACCAAAACCAATTGATTCAACTCTAGCAACAGCATTTAATAGAAGATTGAGGCATACTGACACTATCACTTAGGAAATTATTGGCAGTTACCATTTATTTTGGGTAAAAAATCAATTGGAACCATTGTACTTTACTTTGACTTCCACTTCAACCACTATACTTTTTTTAGCACAAAAACCACGAAAGTTTTGGAAAACTATCGATTTAGCCACAAATTCGCGGATTAGGGCACGGATTAGCCACGAATTTGTGGCTGAAATGATAGTTTCCCAAGACTTATACGGTGTTCGTGCTAAAAAGGAAGTATAGTGGTAAAGTCTTGGTAAAGTAGAATGGTTGAAAATGAATTTAAACCTTTATTATATTCCTAGTATAGGTAAGAAACTTATAGTGCATTCATATTTATTCTTAAATTATGTTGATAGCTTTAAGCCATGCCAGATCATTACTAAATGTCATCATAACGCCACTCCTTAATTGGGCTAAGGTCATTGTTACCCATACATTGACCAACATAAGGGCTTCATCTGGGTAGTGATTAAGTTAATTCAATGAGGAAAACAGAATTCTTGGGAAAAGGGGCGAACTTGACTGGGAGTTGAAAGCCCTCATCTTTTCCCAAACTGAACATATGATTGAATTGGATCAGCCAAGCAATCATCATAGATGTTCGACGAAACAAATGATTCTTCTCTAAAAACGAAAAGTAAAAAATCACTCCGTCCCTGTTCTAACAGAAAACATTTTTCTTTTTCTCTGATGCTCTAAGGGATATAACCAAGCACCAAATCAGTAAGCTATGTATAAGGCCACATGAAAACAGGAGAGCAGATTTGCAATGAGACTCCTAAGTTCTAACTATATAACACATAACTAGTCCCTGAACTAAATCAAGAAACGTAACACAACAACATTACCTGATTTCTTCAGAAGATGACAGAGTGCAACCACAAAGGAAACGATATAATTACCCTGCTCCGAATCCAACTTTTCTGTTCCATGGATAATGTCCTATCGAAAAACAATTAATCCCGTTCCATCAATTAATTAATCGCGCTTTGAACATTGCTAGAAATCATCATAAAAGATAAACAAATTAATAAATTTCTCTTTCTCTTTCCCCCTTTCTGCACAACAGAGAATCAAAATTGGAAGTTGAAAAAAAAAAATTGCTGGTTACACAAAATCGGTTCTTCAATTTTATTCTATTTTTTAATAGTTCTTTGGATAAAGCTAATTGATTGATGCTTCCGAGGCATAGGATTGAGGGGGGCAAACCTGGGTTAGTGAGGGAAAGGCGTCAAGAAGCAGAGATAGAAGCGAAGATGGTGATGATGAGCTTGTTGGGGAAGCTGCAATTAAACAATCAAGCATCGCCGGCACAGCTGCCGGAGGGATTTTCCAGAAGCTGGTAGAGAGTGAAGTGACGTAATCCGCCATTGTTGGTTGCTCTGCGCTCCCCAAGTTTGTGTATTCAAACGGCTAAAACCCAGAAAGCAAGGGTTTTTGTCAAAACAACCTACTGCTGCAGTCATTTATAGATGGCTATTAAGGTCATTGATTCTAACACTTATTCTTTAGGAGGACACAATATTTCAAAAAAAAAAAAAAAAAAAAAACTTCTAAACCCAAAAAAAGGGGTTGGCAAATGACAATTTAGGGTTTAGAGAAAAAGGGGGTGTGTACCAATCAGGGTCTGCTTTTTTGATTTTGATAATTTAGGGTTGAAATTTGACAACATTAGTCAATTAACGAATTTTGGACGAAAATGCTAACGAAAACGAGTTATATCTTGTGTGCTTTCCACTGCACTTGACTGTGTTTTTTATTACTCCCTCCCAAAATGATCTTCTCATTTGGCATTTTTCATTGTCCCAAAAAAATCTTCACATTTCTACAACATAGGCTTAGAAGTGCCCAAACAAAACATGACTAGTGAATCAAGTGTTCGTATCCTTAAAAAAATTGAATGGTCAAATGTGAAGATTATTTTGGGACGGAAGGAGTATTATTTTCTATGAGTTTTTCATCATTTCACATTGAGAACATCATTGCTAGGTTCATCCGCCAGTCAATAATTAACCAACTTCATCACCAATTCTCTTATCCGGGAAACAATTCTCCGTCTAGCCACCACCAGTAATAATTCATCTCAACTAGGTTTGGTTCAGAAATACAAAAAATATTTTTGAATATTGCAGAACAAAATCGACAACATTAAGTAAACTAACGGGTTTTTGACGAAAATGCTAACGAAAACCAGTTAAATCACATGTGTTTTACATGTGTTTTGCACTGTACTTAACTGGGTTTTTTATTATTATTTTCTACATGAGTTTTTCATCATTTCACATTGAGAACATCAATTCTAGGTTCACCCACCAGTCACTAATTAACCAACTTCATCACCAATTCTCTTATCCGGCCAACAATTATTTGTTTGGCCACCACCAGTAATCAGTGTTCTAAAAGACCCTCGTCTAGGCCGCCTATGCGCTAGGCGTTCATGAAACGTCTAGGTCCCATCTAGGATATTATAGTTATTTTTTATTCTCGGTCCCGCCTAGGCGCTAGGCGGCCCTGCGGCGCCTAGCGACCGCCTAGCGTTTTTAGAACCTCGCCAGTAATAATTCGGCTCAACTAGGTTTGCTTCAGAAATTAAAAAAAAAATGAAAATTGCAGAAATTTCACAAAATTGGTGGGTTTCAAAGAATAATTGAAGGTTTGTTGGTGAGCTAGTTCTTGGTGAGGGGAAATGGGTGAAGCAAGGGGAGATAGAATTCAAATGTGTGATGACGAAAGTGTTTGATGCTACTTTAATTATAATGGATGGAGAAAGATAAACATATACCAACAAAATAATAAATGTGCAACCAAGAACACACATATATAAGTAGTCTAGTGACAATATGTAAGCTACATTCATAGGCATATGGAGAACATATTTATTACTATTAAGAAACCAAAATACGTATTTACAGGCTCATAACTAGACTCTTAGGTCATTATAAAAATAACAGTTTAATCAGATGTGTTCTAGATCACCTATCTTGAACACCCAAATGAATAAAAGCTAAAGATCATCAGACTTAGATACCAGACTGATATTGCTAGCACAAATTGTTAGATTCCATTTATATTTCTCATATTAGGATTGATGGACTTGTCTCAGATTTCAGAGCGCGTTAGATTGTTTTCGGATCATCAACTAACACGGATCAAACACACGGGTAGACAAAAACTCTTTATCAATTCCAAGGCGTGTATCCCAAAATCTCGGAATTATATCTCTCAATAATAATATAATTGCTAGGCAATAGTTATACTAGGTATCTCTAATCATTGGGTTTCACAAAAACTTGGGAAGGTTAGAAAACCTTGTACCAGAGGCGGCCTAAACCAGAAAAATGTTGTAGAGATATGTATGTGCCATGTGTGACCACGTAGATCCATTGTTTTCTGATGCGTGTGCACGTAGGGCATGGGGAAATTTCAAGGAATTGTTATTCATACCCTTTCATTTGTAAGTATACTCGCTGAAAAGCATTTTTTCCCCAACCTACACCATTCCCTATTACAACCTTCTATCTTCCTCCTTTTCGACCACTAATCACCCCCAATTTTCTCCTCTCTAATAATGTCCTCAACTTTCCTAAAATATAAATATAACTAAAATTTTCACCCGTCTTCAAACTCCCCAACTATAGCCTCTCTATCTCCATACGTAGTTTTTCACTTACTATTGCCCTTCTCCATTTCTACCTCTACATATCTTCAGTGCTGACATTGTCGCATCTGTATAAAGGAAACCAACAGACACAATAACACCAAAAGTCCACATCTAATTTACTTTTCTTCTTCATACTAACTCATTCACTGTCGTCGTTTGACTCCCCTATGTGAAAGACTCTTACAAAGAGGTTGCTGGGCAAGAATTGACAAATCTGGAAAGGTGTGGAGGACGTGGTGTTGGCTTGGTTATTGTAGAGGATGGAGAGTGGGAGAGAGATGGCTAGAAATCATGGAAGAGGGAGGGGACAAAGGCGATGGCTGCAAATTAGAGATGGTATCACCGGTACCATTTTTCTATGCCACATTGTGTACCATATGTGATCCAACAATTATGAATTATTAGGGCTGATATCATCAAGACATCATCGTTGCTGCATACCCATTGAATTACTTGCTGTGCACAATATGGTACACGAAGTGTTACCGGTTCTACCTTGTAAACAAAGATTTTTTCCCTCCCGGAGGAATATGTGCATCTAAAAGATCTTTCATTTGATCCCTGGGATTTGACGGCGGACTTAAAAAGCCGTATGGAAATAGTCCTTCATAGTTTTGTTCTTGCTTTAATATATTTTTATACTCCATATAGTAATATCCTACTAGAATTCGTCTCATTTCCTATGTACAAGAGTTAAGTATACACTAGGCATGGGAGTAGTCGCTTCAATGGCCGTGCAGGTCGAAACTTACCCGACAAGGAATTTCTCTAGAGCCCAAACCTCCATTTCTCCGACCCAACATTAGATTTTGAAAGATTAATTAATCAGCCGTATCCTATGTCCCCTTGGGATGATCTCGTAGTTCCTACGGGGTGGAGATGATGGGGTCGGTCCATGGATGAATCCACTGATTTCTGCCGCTTGCGTTATTGCTGCTGGATTGGCGATGAATCTCTTTATGATAAACAAATTCAAATCATGAATGAAGATGGTGGGTTTTTGGGTTGGAGAGGAAGAGTATTTTGGGAAACAACTTTTTCTTGGGGTCCTACTTTAGCAATTCTTAAACTTAGAGGCAATTTAATTAATAAAAGAAAAATGAAAAGGCAACAGTAGTTGACACTCATCACTGACTCAAGACCCACTTCTTTCTAGGCTGACTCACCTCCCACCTTCGAGGATTGCCCCCACACACCACATAAAAACTGAAAATTATACAGACAAACCCAGAAGGCAAAAGTCTTTCAGCACTAATCCCACCCCCAAAATGCAGTTTCTTTCGCCATTATCAACAAAATCTTTCTTCCTTCTATCAACCACTATGAGTAAGTTATTCCCCAAGACTGATTCTTTCTAATGTTTATTGAACTAATATCCGATGTTGTTTTTTTTTTTTTTTTTTTTTTTTTTTTATATATATGAATTGAATATGGAATGTCATTTCCACAATGCTTACTATATGGGTTATGGCCAATTCTTGATAAATTTCATATTTTTTTTTTCTCTAATTGATCATTCTTGTACAGGTTTGATTAGTATTGCTGTTACCGAAGAAGGGTTTTGCTCTATGCCACCATTGATTGACTCCAAATCCAAATCCAACTCTCAATCTCTTTACTGGAAAGTAACAAACCCTACTCTCTCTCCTACTCATTTGCAAGGTTAGTGCCTTGTTTGGCTGATGAAAGTTAGGAATTACTGGTTAATATTGTTCTACTTGGTTATTTACTCTTTTTTTTTTTTGCTATAAATGTTTGAAATTTCCTGGATTACTTTGAAATGGGTGTTGGAAGCTCCCTCTTTGGTTGCTGAGAAGCAAAACTTATAGTGTATTATGTTTAATTTTGATATTGTAATTTATTGTTAGACAATTTGTTGTCATTGGTGTCCTGTTTGGTTGCTGGACAGGAGATTGTTTTATATAATGTTGGAAATAGTCGTCTTTGATTATTTTTAGATGCTATTGAAATTTTGCATTACCTTTAAACTGTTGTTATAAATCAGTATTTGGTGGCTGAAAACACTCGTAAAAGTTTATACTATCAATTTCAACTTGATGATCAATGTTTGTGGATAAAAGCTGTTGAAGTTCCTAGAATACATTATAATGGGTATCAATTTCAACTTGATTGTTTTATATAATGTTGGAAATAGTCGTCTTTGACTCTTGAAGTTTTATTGACTCCTTTGAAGTTGGTGTTCAGATAAACACTTATGCTGAAACACAGTTTATATTGTTTTTATTGACAGATTTGCCAGGGTTTACTCGAAGTGTGTATAAAAGCGATCATGCTTTAATCACACCTGAGAGTCATGTTTTCAGTCCACTACCTGATTGGTATATTCAACTCTTTATTTGGGCCAGTTATGTTTAAAAATTCATTTTCTGTTTTGTACACTTATTTTTTGAATTGATTTAACAGGAGCAATACACTGGGAGCCTATTTAGTCTCACCAGCAATGGGCTCACATTTTGTTATGTACCTCGCGAAGATGGAAGGTAAGAATTTGCTTGAATACAAACTCTACAATAATTGGCGTTTCTGAACTTTGACTAAATGTTGTACTTTCTTCTTTGGTTCAGTTTGGACTTCTTAAAAAGCTCGAATCCTCGGGTTCAACTGATGCTCCTGTTGGGAACATTTGTTGATTCATTAATCTGAAGTCGTATCATAAGATATATTGCCCCGATCCATCCAAAAAGACCAGATGTGAAACTCCTAATAATTGTTATATTTATAATGTTGGAGTTGGTTATAATTACAAAAATGCTTGAGAGTGGTCAAGATGTGTATATACCATGTGGATGAAAAAGTTAAAAGATGTCGAGATATTAGTTTTTATTTTTTGTTTTATTTTTTAAGACATCTCTTTAACTGAAATCCAAAATGATCAAGTGACTTTTAACATGGAGATCTGTGTGTGTGTGGGGGTGGGGTGGGGTGGGTGGGGTGGGGGTTAGGGGGGGGGGGGGCTAGGCTTGTTGGGGTAATATTTATGAAAACTCTTATAAGTTCTACTTGTTTTTTTTTTTTTTTTCCTTTTTTGTTTGAGTATAATGGCTGGTGTCCTGTGTGCAGAAAGTTCAAAATCAGGGCTCCCTTCAAATCACGTTGAGAGGTTTGAAACTTTGAATGATTTTCCAGTTCATGTGGTAAAATAATATACCTTGCACCAAGATTTTTAAGTATATCATTTGTGTTTATCTCTTAGGTTCATATTTGTTGTTGCGGGTAGCGTAGCCTTCACGAATGCTTCTGGAACCAGTCAAACACTTCAGGTAGAGGGAGCTACTATTGATACTACAATGATTTGAATTTAATCATCTTCTGAGTATATCTTGCTTATTTTCGATGCAAAATAATTCTGGGAAATGGAATATTATAATTCTTAAATAAACAATAAGCTACATTAGCATATCAGCATTTATTAAGTTGTAGTACACTTGCTGAGAAGTGTGAATCTGTTATCATCAACCAAACTAGAAGTAGGCTAAAGGGAAGACCAAAACTAACATGGACATCAATTATAGAGGTAGATATAAAGGAGCGTAGTGTGTCCGATGACCTTTCTTTGGATCGAATTGAATGGCAAAAAAAAAAAAGGGATTATGAATGGGAAGGCTGAGTTGAGTTGTTGAGATTTTGCAGTTTTAACCTTCAATTGTTATTACATTTACACATATTTCTGTTTTGCATGCATTGAAATTTTAGATTCATAGAATCTTTGTTGTGAAATGGGTTGCTTCTTATTGCTTATATATGCTACGCCTGATTAGATTCTTTTTTTTTTCCTTTCTTTTTTTGTGATGTTGCTTGGCCAAAAGTTTGATGGAACTTTATCTCTGGTTTAGGTGGATTCATTTGCTTACGTACCTCCAAATTTTGAGCATCTCCTTACATGTGATGAATCCGCCACTCTTGTCATATTTGAAAGGAGGTATAATTCTACTTTTATCGAAATTATTTGCCTTACACAAATCATTTTCGTTCCGTCCCACTTTATATTGTACGTATTCAAGATACTTTGTTGTGTAATTCTCTCTTAGCTCCCTGAGTTCTTCTTGCCACCGAAGCATATTGGGTTATTTTATCTCTATAAGTTATGAATACTGGTAAAATTGCTTACTATAGATTCGTAACTTGATTTATTTTTTACAAAAACCAACTTAACATATCACTTGACACTTGAGCTTCAGTAATTCACTGCTTAGAATGGCAGTAAGCTTCAAGTGACTTCAAAGAGATTTTTTATTCGGTGGGCCATAATCTGTACGCATGCTACTGCTGTTTCATGAAGGCATGCACACCAAGGTAAATAAAGTGGTCTGTTGACTTAACACCGTGAAGGCATCGATCACCACCTGTTTGACTTCATCACATGGAGAGTGCGAAAGTTATTGCGGATGCTCATGTTTTATTGGACATGTTACAAACTATAAGCATATCCCTTATTAGTAGACACTGTTGGGTGGGATCATTGTTGATTAGTAGTCTCTCCACAATAAAGACTTCGATTCATTCTATGATATTACCTTGTTATTATGCACAACACTTTCTCGTTTATGTAGAATGTTTACCGCTCATGAGCAGGGGATTAAAATTCATTTCTGGTCTCTATACTCTAAACTCTCTCTCTCTCTCTCTCTCTCTCTCTCTCTCTCTCTCTCTTTCATTCAAGAATTTTGCTTAGCATCTTGTGGCATAAAATGTTTTAAAGCTGTAAACAAGTACTAGTAACAACTGGTGTAAGTGTCTAAACAATTCCTTTCATTGTAGATATGCCTACCTGGAAAATCATATGCCTGAGCTGATTCTTGGCTCCACTGACAAGCAGCCTCTTCTTGACACTCCGGGGGAGGTAATTACTGATCGATTTCTTAGTTCTTCATTTACTTTGGGCGAATCAAGGTTATTTGAATAATCTAATTCTATTCAGTTTTGGACGAGCAACGTACCAATATGCTTCTGTTACAAGTAACTGGGGAAGCTAATATAGAGGACTCCAAGATGAAAGCCACCTAATTTATTCTGAACATTTGTTAAGGTTTTTGAAATTTATAAACCTATTCTTTTACTTTCAGGTATTCGAACTGCGGAAGCTTCTACCAACATCATTGCCTTACGACTTCAATGTCCATGTAAGCCATACTTTTTGGTGCTTTCTATTACACTCTGCATTTATGCCACAGAATGCTCCCTCTGTCCCAAAACAGGTTACACCATTTAAGTGGTTGTGAGTTTGATGATCTGAGAGTGGGACCCACAATTTAAGTGTGTGAGTATGGCAAGTGGGATAGGGTGAAGTGAAAAACAAGAAAAGTAGGACATTTTGGGAAGTGAGACTTACCAATGGGACACCCAAAAAGGAAATCAGTGCAAGTTAGGAGGGAGTATTGTTAAACTAGAAATTATATATGACATGCTCTCTTGCTGATACCCCTTCACTCACTTTTCAAAGTTTTCCGCTCTCCACTAGCGAAAAGTTCCAATAAACAGCCACAAGTTGCAATAAATGATGGGTATATATGCATATCTGACACAATAAAACTGTTGGAAATCACGTTGTGATTGTGAAAGTTGGGGACACTTTGTCTTTCACCTTCAAACACAGCTACAATTTGGTGAACTAGATGACTAACCCTTATTCTGCAGTTCTACTTCAGCAGCTTCAATGAAGTTTAATGTTTGACTTTGCTTACTTCCATATATAAGTCAACATAATTTAATCTTGTTCCCACCATTTAGCTCAGCTTGGTGACAAAATGATATTACCTCCATCCCAAAATGGATGTCCAAAAAAATTTCGAAGAGCAAACTTGAAAATTTTTGGACATTCATTTTGGGAACGAGAGAGTAGCATAGTGTTGCATTCTTTGCTTTTGGATGATGAAGGCTTCTCAAGAGTGGATACTGACGCATTTTAATTGGAATGCAATGATACACATAATCAATTTGGTATGTATTAGGTTCTATAGATATAGGTTTAATACCAAAAGAGCAAACTGGTGCTGCAAGGGCTTCCACTATGTGTGGGGTCCACGGAGGGCCGGACCCACTAGGTGTAAGCATAACATAATAATATTGATAATTGGTACGGAGTTATCCGTTAGATTGTTTTTCAGCTCAATTATCTCTGTTAGTAATATGTGTAGTATAACCTTTTTAAATTACTTGATCTTTTTTTTCTTTTGGTTTATTGCAAAAGTCAGAGTAGCATATGTATATTTGATAGCAAGTATGTTGCTTAGATTATCTAAGATATAATCAGTGGTGGCTTGCTCCCACTTCTATATGTGGATTGGGATGGTTTTGTCTTATATGAAATCTTTATAATTCCTCGATAGCTCTTTTTGGCATGGCTTTAATGTCCTTCCTGGTCAAAATATGTTTAGCCCTTTGAAGTGTGCAACAATCCCACTTTGCACCCTCGATCTCAACTTCCCACTTCATGTTCCAATTCTTCCCATATTTTGACCTTCGTCCTCTTTCTTTTCTTCTTCCCCCCTTCCTGATTACGATGATTCGTTTAAAGAGTTCTTACATGAAATTAACATATCAATTCTAACTTAAGCTTCCACCCACTATTTATTACCACAAATCCCTGTGAAATTTCGTAAACTTATTTTAATATGCCCAAAATACCTTATACTCCCTCCGTCCCAAAATGATCTTCTCATTTGCCATTTTTCATTGTCCCAAAAAGTTCTTCCCATTTTAACAATTTAGGCTTAAAATGTGCATATACACAACATGGCTAGTGAAACAAGTGTTCACATCCTTAAAAAGTTTGAATAGTCAAACGTGAAGATCATTTTGGGACGGAGGGAGTATAAAGTAACTACACCTTAATTTTTAAAATTACTACTACCTCTTTCCCAAAATAAATGACCTTTTTCTATCTCAAAATGAATGACCTTTCTGATCTCAAAACCCAAAATGTGTCCCTAACTGATTTTTTTTACCCTTTTTTTCAAATTTCATTTTATACTTTTTTTTTTTTTTTTTTTTTTTTATACTTGAAAACTAACCTTTTAAAAGCGGATAGCAATGATTTTTATGAATTTTTACTATTAAAATCCAACCTTTTCAGAGTGTCCCTTGAATCAAAAAATGTCATTCATTTTGGGACGGAGGGAGTACTTCTCATGAAATACTCAGAATATGTTAGCAAAGTCAAATTCAAAATAAGAAAATGGCCAATGTTCAAAAGAAAATGCACTTATTAACATGTGCATATGCACATGCCCCAGTTTTACTAGTATTCAATAATCATTCAACAATGTTAGAAGTTTTGTCATTATAAGTATTATTGTCTCTAATTTTACAACCTGCTTTGTTTCAAGTTACTCCATCCGTCCCAAAATGAATCTCCAATTTTTTTTATTTTTTATTTTCCAAAATTACTCTTGATCAAGAGAAAATTTGAATTTTTTTGGACATTCATTTTGGGATGGAGGGAGTATTTCTTTTGGCATGCTAGCTTGTATTTGAGTGGTGGATACAGTAATATACTGATGCTTGCTATTTCATGGATTTTGCTCACCACAGATCATGGACTTTCAACCAGGAGAGTTTCTAAATGTGAAGGTACATCTTGTCTCTATGTTATTGAAAGTAATTTTTATTTTTTTTTGAAAATATGTGTTTGCATGACATGAGGGAAGTAGAAAATTGATACTCCCTCCGTCCCGGACTAAGGTTCTTAGTTTGACTTTACACGGAGATTAAGAAAAAATAAATGTTGTGAGTATGAAAAAGTAAGTAAGAGAAAGTAGGAGAGATAAAGTGGGTAGGGAGTTTTTGTTGTGAGAATTACACGTGGGTCCCATGTTCCATTTTAGGTAATAAAGCAACTAAGAACCTTAGTCTGGGACAAACCAAAAATGAAAGTAAGAACCTTAGTCTGGGACAGAGGGAGTACAAATTCTTGACTACACTACAAAACCATACTGTCAGATTCCCCCTTTGAACGCGACATCAATCTTGAAAATGGTTTTATCGCATTTTTCCCCCCCTTCAATTTATGTACTCTTCACGAATGTATGATAAGATTGTAACTTGCTTCAACTTGTGCTGACAGGAGGTTCACTATAATCAGCACGGCCTACTACTTTTAGAAGGACAAGGCATTTATCGCTTGGGTGACAATTGGTATGTATTTTCTTGATCAGTATCGAGCTGCTCTTTTCAATCTTGATTTTGGATTTACATTAAGTCCATTAGGGCTCGGCCCTTCTTCTGTGTTGCACATTTATTCTTTAAATCTTGATTTTTCTTGAACAGGTATCCAGTTCAAGCTGGTGATGCCATTTGGATGGCTCCATTTGTGCCTCAATGGTAATCACTGAACTTATTACTACCTCTGTCAAAAAATGAATGGCCCATTTTTGCTCTTGATAAAGAGCAGAAAACGAACATTCATTTTGGGACAGAGGGAGTAATATATTTCTTGCTTATTTATTCCTTTGCCATATGACCAGATCACGAGTTAGATCAATAACGAAATGTTTGTAATGTTTTAGGTATGCTGCCCTTGGCAAGACACGTTCCCGCTATCTACTCTACAAAGATGTTAACAGAAGTCCACTATAGTAATTAACCACCCGTGGCGGAAAGCTTGTTGACCTGATTCATTGACCCGCTTGTAAGATTCGAGTTACAGCATTCCTCACTATGGCACAGGAATACCCTGTAAAGTGTAAGCTTACATTTGGTGGTAAAGCTTTTGTGATCAAGTTATGAGGATTGAGAAGCTTTTAAGCTCTTCCTTCCATGTCCATGGAGAGCATGTACATTTAAAGTATGAAATGCAGAACTTTTTGGGTATTTTTTTGAAGTAACTTATATAACTCCAACAGTTGTACCGTACAACACTTCAATGCACGTCATAGAAATGTCTTGCATGAAAATTTAACTTTGCCTACTTCTAGAAAATTAACTTCTAAAGTCAAGAAGAAAGGCTTGAGAAGTCTTTCTGATTGAGTCTAACCCTTTGAAGTCTAGAATGGTCTCGGTTCCATTTCCTATATAATACTTCTTCCGTCCCGTTTATATTACTTACGTTTGAACTTTTTGTTCAACACAAGTTAACTTTGACCACACATTAATGTCAATCTAATCATCTTAATAAAATTTAAAAAATTACTATTGATAAATTACTAAGTGATATATCAAATAACAACTTTTAGCAATCTACTTTGAGCATTTGAAAGCAAGTGGAATGTAATTCAGCTTCTTAAGACCATCTCCAACATGCGTATAAATTGTACTATCCTTCTCGAATGGTGCAATTTTATCGCCAAATATCTTCTACTATTTCCAACAACTTGCTTCAAATCTTGTATCAACTAGAAATATTTTTAGAATATTTCTTATTGGGATGACTAGTATACTTTAAATGGAAAAAAAAAAAAACCAGAAAAAATGGGATAGCTTGCGCCAAATTTGGCGCAACTTCAGGCCTGCTTCATTTTAGCGTCACTTTTGAATACACTGTTCGAGAAGAGTGTTGCGTCAAATATCACACCTTGGGATGATGTTTTAAAGTGTAATACTCAACCCGTCTTGAAATGAGTGATTTTTTTCCAATTTTAGGGACACTATGAAATGTAATTTTTAATAGTAAAAAAAATCATAAATATCATTTTTATACGCTTTCAAAATTTTAGTTTTGTAAGTATAAATGAAATTTGAAAAAAAAAATGGTAAAAATCATTTCGAGACACATTTATGACAGAAAAAAAAGTCATTAATTTTGAGACGAAGTTAGTAATTGCTAATGTTATACGAGTATAAAAGTTGTTATCAAATTTACAAACATCTAGACAATTCCTTACTATATAAGTTTCCTTTCCTTCTGTCAGGATATCCATTAACCATCCATTAACCAAGCATAGCTCAATAATGCAGCTGAAAACATTTGTTCAGATGGAGAGATACAAAGCCACCTCAACATTTTTTTTCAGTTCAGACAATCAAAAGCTAAGGTGCTCGCTCTTTGGTTTTGAAGGAATTGATATCCGAATATCTCCATATATTCGGTTGCCATTGTCAAATATGCTAGGAGATTTGGTTAGGTTATTTTGTATATAGCATTACCTATTTTATCTCTTTTCCATAGTTAGCTAGTTAGGGTTGTTAGTTGTATATATACTACCTCTTGTACTTAGCCGAAAAATACAATGAATATGAAAACCATTTTTCTTGGTATTCTTCTTCTTCCTTTATCAAATTTATCATGGTATCAAGAGCACGGTCGATCTAGGTTGACCTAAATCGCTCCTAAATCACTTCCGCATTTCTTTTAGGAACTCGACATAGACTCACCATGACTAAGAATAGTAGTGTCACGGTGAATGTAATGTCTTCCTGTTATAATTCGGTTTTCCAGCAACGCAAAGGATTGCATCATCCCGTTTCTGAAGATGAGTACCAGAAACGAATCAATGCATCCAGAAAGGTGGGCGTGGAGGCCGCTAATTCCCAGGCACACAACAGCCAACGAGTTGTGCAACCATCTGTTCAGCTAGTTGATCAGTCAAGTGTACAATCAGTTCTGCAGACAGAGAAGCCCAAGCGTACGTGCTGTGGAAAGATGTTCCAATCTGTGGGAAATTGTTATCCGAAGGACGTAAGAAGACGTGAAGGAGCGACACAGATTATGAGACACCTTGTAGACAAGGCGCAGGTGAACAGAGGCCTCTGGTTGGAATGGTTGAATTTTTTTTAAGTTTCAAGTTGGGCGTTTGTATCCTTCACGCGCCAACTTGAGGGGGAGTGTAGGATATCATCATATCTCGGTTAAGATATCCGAGATATGCTTGGGATTTCCAAGATTTACCATATCACATTCCTTAGTTTTGGTTGATTTAGTTTCCTTATTTCTAGGTAGTAGATCTAGTATAAATAGAGGAGTCTTGTAATCTTTTTAATTATCAAGAATCAAGAAGTTTAAGAAAAGTTCATTCATCAATAAGAAAGATGAAATTTCTCTTCTTGTTTATCCTTCTATACGCCAAATTCATCATGGCATCAGAGCTGTGAAAGATCAAAATCGCTTCCGCACAAGTATTTTTTTTTCTTTGTTTTCTGATTTTTTTTGTTCGGTTCTTTTTTTTTTTTTTTTTTTCCGTTTCTTTGTTCCTTCTTCCTAAAACCATGACGGCAGCAACGAGACCAGCCGAGATTCAGAATTATCGGTTTGGAGACGGTGCAATGCGATGGTGAAGGGTTTCATGAAGAAGGAAATTAAAAATAAAGTCAAGCTTGCAAAGACGGCGCAAGAGGTTTGAGGAGACTTGCAAAAACGTGTTGGGATTAAGAGTACGCATAGGGCAGATAAGCTAAAGTGTGCTATAACCCGAACGAAGCAAGGAACGAAACAAATCTGTACAGCCGGAAAGCAGCCGTCAACCAGTTGATAAACCAGTTGAACAGCCAGTTGATCAGACAGTTGCCGAACCAGTTGTGCCATCATTTGTTGAACAGGTCGTCGAACAACTGGCACCAGAACCAAGCAGACGAAGTGAACGTCAAAGACATCAGCCTAAACATCTTCAGGAGTTTGTTGTCGACTTACCTGGTTCCATAGACCATCCGCCTCCCCGTTCCAACTCAGTAACCTCGAAGGTATATCCACTCTCTAACTATGTCTCTTATGATCGTTTTTCTTCTAATCATAAGGCATTTCTTGCGGCCATCACTTCTCGTGATGAGCCTAAGTATTATCACCAGGCTGTTAAAAATCAACAATGGCGTGATGCAATGAAACGAGAGATTGAGGCTTTAGAAGCAAATGGTACGTGGACTCTTGAGGCATTACCCCCAGGAAAGAAAGCCGTTGACTCCAAGTGGGTTTATAAGGTAAAGTATAAGCCAAATGGAGAAATAGAACGGTATAAGGCTCGGTTGGTGGCAAAGGGTTTCACACAAGTGGAAGGAATTGATTTTCACGAGACCTTTGCGCATGTTGCCAAGTTGGTCACCATGCGTAGTTTGCTCACAGTCGCCGTCAAGAACAATTGGCATGCTCACCAACTTGACGTGAATAATGCGTTTCTCCATAGAGACTTGGTTGAAGATGTGTATATGAAAATTCCACAAGGATTCGCAAAGGAAGGGGAGACAAGGGTATGCAATCTCAAGAAGTCATTGTATGGACTACGTCAAGCCTCGAGAAATTGGTATCACAAGTTTACCAAAGCCCTCCTCACTATTGGTTTTCGGCAATCAAGTGACGATCATTCACTTTTTATCTTCAAGCAAGGATCAACCTATGTGGCAGCCTTAATTTATGTAGACGACGTTTTACTTGTGGGTAATGATCACTTGAAGATAGCAGATGTAAACAAACACTTGGATGACCTTTTCAGCATAAAGGATTTAGGGCCAATAAAATACTTCTTAGGTATTGAAGTGGCACGGTCACCTGAAGGAATGGTTTTGAGCCAGCGCAAGTATACACTAGACATACTTGAGGAGAGCGGATTCCAAGGAGGACGGCCTAGTGATTTTCCGATGGAGCAAAATCTGAAATTCAGTACGAAAGATGATAGCCCTTATGTGGATGCATTGCAATACCGTCGACTAATAGGGAGATTGCTCTATTTGACTGTTACACGTCCAGACATTCAGTTTTCTGTTAATAGATTGAGCCAATTCATAACAGCCCCACGACAGACACACCTGACTGCAGCCATACGCATCTTGCGTTTCCTGAAAGGTACGGCTGGACAAGGATTGTTTATTCCTGTTAGTGAAGAGCTGAAACTTACGGCCTAATGTGATGCAGATTGGGGGGCATGTCCAATGATGCGTAGATCATGTACATGTTATTTTATTTCGCTCGGAGGGGAACCGATCTCTTGGAGGACGAAGAAACAGTCTGTAGTGTCACGATCGTCTGCTGAAGCCGAGTATCGAGCTATGGCTACTACCGTGAGTGAGATAATCTGGCTACGATGGCTCTTAAAGGATCTTGAGGCGCCACAGTTAGAGGCCACACCTTTGCATTGTGATAACCAAGCTGCATGTCACATTGCAAACAACCCGGTCTTTCACGAAAGAACGAAGCATGTTGAAATGGATTGTTTTTTTGTTCGTGAAAGAGCTGAGTCCAAATACATCCTTCCATGCAAAATATCAACAACCGATCAGGTTGCTGACTTGTTTACGAAGGCACTTGGAGCAGTACGTTTTCGGTTTCTAGCTGGCAAGTTGGGCATTCGTGATCTTCATGCGCCAACTTGAGGGGGAGTGAAGGAATTGATATCCGAATATCTCCATATATTCGGTTGCCATTGTCAAATATGCTAGGAGATTTGGTTAGGTTATTTTGTATATAGCATTACCTATTTTATCTCTTTTCCATAGTTAGCTAGTTAGGGTTGTTAGTTGTATATATACTACCTCTTGTACTTAGCCGAAAAATACAATGAATATGAAAACCATTTTTCTTGGTATTCTTCTTCTTCCTTTATCAAATTTATCAGGTTTACCTCACCGGACTCGTCTCGGTAAGACTAAAATACGAGTGTCCGCACGAGTACGGCGGGGTAAATTAAAGAGTCTGAGCATCAGAGATCAAAAGGAAAATGTTAGGTCCTAACTTATTATTTTGGTGAAAATTGATCATTTAACTAACGGGTTAAAGCTAAGTGGTCAAACATGTCAAGAAAGAAAAGTTGCCAAACTTACACAAAGACCCCTCCATGTTTTCTATGTTTTTCAACCCTGATTTTCACCACCTATCGAGACCGAGAAATATCCAATATTAGACTCATTAGAAAGTTAATTCAATGAGCTACAAGAATGTGCAGTCGGATTTTGCATCCATCCATCTAGTGAAAAGTTACACCCATATTACCAAAAGGTGAAAACAACGATAGCCAAAAGTTGAGGGTTCAAAGTGAAAGTTTTCTTTTCATCATCCTACACATTCAACGTGAAAGAAAAGTTTATGAAGCATTTCCCCAACAATATGCATTCAAGTTTGAAGACCAAGCATTGAAGTCTCCATTGACCAAGCCAAACGGCTACTTCCTCTTTCACCATATAAATTGAACCCAAACACCCCATTTACCAGTGTGTATCACACACAAAAAATTACCCTCCCCCAGAATGCTTTCACCTAGTGTGTGCAATAAACACCAATTTCACACACTAAGGTTTACACTAGGGGTGTTCACGGTCCGGTCTTTGTTAAAATTTTACAAAACCGGAACCGGACCAATTATACGGTTCTGTAAAAATTTAGAACCAGAGCCAGACCAATAAATTACAAAACCGATGTCATTGGTCCGGTCCTATTGGTTCGGTTCTGGTCCGGTTCTACTTGTATACAATTTTTTCCCTCAAGAAATACATCTATATACACCAAAAACTAAAACAATTAAACATTGGTCCCAAACTCTCAACAAAGCAAAGTAAACTGCATGGAGTATTACACATATTCAACACAAAATTATGAATTTTTCACTTCAAAGATAGAAGAACTAAGACAAAAAAACTTAATGGGGGAAAAATAGTTGATACAACAACTTTAGAATTTTCGTGGTGAGGCTAGGATGTCTGGTGTCGAAGTCACGGTGGTGAAGGGGATACAGATGGAGCCATGGGGATCGAGCGGGCTGATTCTTTAAGATAGAACGAAGTTGAGAGAGAGAGAGAGATAGGGTTAGCGGATTTTGGGAAATAGGGTTTTCTCAGTACTCCGTAATCAGTAATCCGTAGGACTATGTAAGTATTAGTAATAATGTAATAATATAATATTTATATATGTTATGATTATGATTGGTCCGGTCCGGTCCAGAACCGTAAAAATATTTATCAAAACCAGAACCGAACCAATAAATCGGTTTTATGGAAATTTGGAACCAGAACCAGACCAATACTATTAAACCGGTCCGGTTTTCATTGGTCTGGTCTGGTTCTATTGGTCTGGTCCGGTTATGTTTTTTTCTGCCCAGCCCTAGTTTACACCCCAAGAACCCAACCCTTTAACCCTTCACCATTTATTCCCTCACCCTTTTAAACATTTGAGCATCAACCCAACCAAACCTTGCAAACATTAAGGGGGAACACAACACCGAGCTAAAGCATTGCTTCCATCCGACAAATCTAGTGTCAATCCAAGGAAGAACTACATTGATATCCACACTTGTGATTTTTATTTTTCTTTTTTCGCTTTGGAAGAAGCAACCTTAATTGATGAGTCAATTAAGTAGAGGGGGTTCTAGGAACTTGCCTTATCAATTCTTGTAACTCTTGTAGAAGAGAATATTATAGTGAATTGATCTCACTTGTCAGGGACAGTGGAGGTGGATGTAGGAGATGGGTTTTGCCTCCGAACCACTTGAAAAATTCTCGCCTCTTGTCTCTTTTTATTTCTTGTCTTGCACTTTAATTTTCAATTTCATTTATATTTCTTGCTTTAATATATTATTGCTTGATCACATAGACAAGATAAAATTGACAAAGAAATTAGGAATATATGTTAGACAACAATTATAAGGCTTAAAAAAAATATCTATTCCGCACATATTTCTCTATCATTTTGGCCTTAAGAGTGTTTTAATGAAAAACCGGGACCTTACAAAAAACTAGTCGAAAAGTCAAGCAAACAGTGGCCATTTAAGTTATGGATAAAATATAGTTTTAGGCTTTATCATCTGGGGACAGAAAACGGGTGGCGCGGAGCAACATCAACGTGGACTTGTTACGGGTGGCGTGGAGCAACATCGTGGGCCGTTGGACCTGCACGTGTAACGGTCCAAGCTCTGATAAAGTCTGAGGTTCCATCCCCAAACCAATTGGCAATGGGAGGAGTAGCCCAGGATCTTTATATAATCAATGCTTGGCTAGTTAATTCCCGATGTGAGATAATTGTCTCTAACAGACTTCTCGCTTGTGATGATGCTGACTGATTACACTCTCTGTCGAGTGTGATCGCGAATTCTCCAAATCATTTTCTTTTCAATCGACTTATAATTAAACAGTATTCTGCAATTATTTTGACCTTTCTTTACCATCCCTTTTCTTACTAGATTTCTAGCTAGCATAATTGTGACATGTTGATTTTTTCGTTAATGAAAAAAATGATTTTCTTGTCCGATACAAGATCCATTGGACCGTACTATATTGCATCAGTGGATCAAACACAAAATCCATTTCCTTTCGCATTGATATATGTACGAAGTATAAATATAACTTTATCTTAAAAAATGTGAATGGACGCAAAAATCAGTAAAAAAAATTTCATTGTCTGTGGGCAATATTGTATCAGTTTTGTTTTGTTGTTATAAGTGCAGAGTTTCTTTATATTCATGGCAGACCATTGGCCCCTTTTCTCCGTCATTGTGTCTCTTTTCTTTGATTTTATATATTAATGGTCTGTGTTACCACTTCCTTCTTTCATTAATCATTTCAGTAAATTAAATTAATTGTAACTAATGTTTAAGTGGAAGAACTATTAAGTTTGCATTTTCTGTTTCTCTCAAGTATTTTGAACATGTTGGATTAATAAATTCAAGGGTAGCAAAAAGAGAGAGAAACATAAATCGAAAAAGAAACAATTCATGAATCTTTTCTAACAGTATCTCAAAGTCTTTGGTATAATTCCAGTCTGATACTCTCTCCGTCCCAGAGTATATGTCCACCCTCCAATTTACACGGAGATTAAGAAATAGTTGAAGTGATGTAAGTGTTGTGAGTATGAAAAGTAAAGTAAGAGAGAGAATGTGGGGTAGTGGATAGTAAGTTAATTGATGTTGTGAGTATAAAAGTAAAGTATGAGAGAGAATGAGGGGTGTTAGTGTAAACAGAGGTGTTACCTCAGATGTTATCGCTGGCAGTCATGTGCTACCCGGCGAAAAATGTGTTATAGTTTTACATTTCTTTCCATAATAATTTTTATACTAATGTCCTAATATTATTGTCTAGATGGCTGTATTTTTTGTCCATATTTCAGGTTATATTAAGGTGAAAATTAAAGCTAAATACATGGAGAATGGATTAAAGAAGAGTTATTCATAAATGGTGATTTATGGATAACTTTCAACATCTTTAACATGTGGGTAAATGATAAAAACGTGGGAAGACTTATTCCAAGAAGTTGTTGCTGATTAAAATGAAGAGTACAAGCATGATGAAGCTCGGAGTGCAACTAGGCGAAGCATGGACTTGGGCTTCAAGTTTGTGGTTGAAAAAAACAAGGAAAGATGACTAAGTCTTCCACAAAAATAGGGAAGCATGCTCAACACACTCTCCCACTCTCCTCACACGTTTACAACAGCCCATGGCGGTTTCTTTGTATAGCCTCCAAGTATTTGTGGCTATATAAAGTGCTTGGATGAAGACATTGAAGACAAGCCAAAATTTACATACATCCATAGCACAAGAATAAAGTACTTCTTGGCTCTTTTGTATCCTTCCTCCCATACACTCTTTTCCACACTCAAATACTTGGGGTTTGAGTGTGTTTTGGCTAGGATAGGATCATTGTACTTTGTTTTTATTTTGGTTCCATAGAGCGTATATCATACTAGCTATAGGGAACTTTTTGACTTTGTAATTGGTATTGATTATAAAGTTTTCGCCATTTAGGCATCTCAAGTTATATTTATATAACTTGAGAAAAATATATCTCTTGTGCTATTTATTTTTCCGCTGCAAAACTCTTATATTTTCGGGTGTGTGTATTCTGTCCGTCAGTGTGTGTTACCTGGGGTGTTACCTAACACTTGAGGTAACATCTGTTCTCAGAAAGTCATTGACAAACAATTTCAAGGGGGAAAATTCTTTGCTATTTTAGAAAGTGTAACTTATCAATGAGACGCCTAAAAGGAAATGTGTCCACATAGTTATGAGACGGAGGGAGTATTTCAAACCTAATAATTTTCATCACTGTAGTATTCACTATGCTTATGCAAAGTGAGTCTGCAGAACGATTGATCTTTACATAATACAACTTGGCAATTTAAAGCACTAAATTATTTCATAAATTTTAATTTGGTTTATCAGAGCAAAACTATCATGACAATGCAAAGAAAGATTAAACATGATCATAAAATTTGGCTTAACTATAAATGCAATAGAGATTTCATCATCTAGATTAATGACTCTTTCCATCATCTTATTGTATCCACCGGGAACGGGAAGAACCAATAGTATGCGAGTCTGAACACAAAGATTTTTTTTTTTTTTTTTTTTAAAATAATGGCCTTGTTTGGCTCTACATAATCACTGATTACACATACACTAATCTTTATTATTTTCCCTCAAGCTGGTTTGTGGCAAGGCCCACATGGCCACATACCAAGATTAATTTTGACTCGTCGTAAAATCATTAATATTTTCAGGGGTAATTTAGAAAATCTCAAGATTTTAAACTTTTTTTTTTTTTTTTTTTAAAGTTTGTGTGTAGTCAATTTGTTGCCTAAAAGCTTGAGGATGGTTATATCTAGATCTTCTTTAGAGTTATATTACTAAACTTAGAGATCATTGCACAATCATATGTAAACCTTAGAAAATTGCTAGGAAAAACAAGATTCATAAAAATAGGGAATATATCTAATAAGTCAACTTAGATATTCTTTCAAAAAAAAAAGTCAACTTAATTAGAGATCAACAACACTAATCATATCATAAATCTTGGAATAATCAATGATCAATAACCTTACACGTGGCACCCTTGCGAACCATCAGCAACCCTTATCTTCCCACACCACTCCTTTCATTTCCTCTAATTTTTCCCACCATCAAAGGGTGCTTTGTGCTTCCATGTCAAGATTCCCCAAAAGGGAATAATGGAACCAACAATATCTACACCTTTTGAGGGAAAAAGGCATATAATCTTTCTTCATTTGTAATTTTTAAGGTATAATTAATGTATCAATACTGTCTCCAAATTTATCATTAGTGCATTAAGATGTCACTATGTCCCAATTCAATGCATCTTGATTGTCATCAACATTTATTCTAACTCTTGGATCGATGAAAAATAGAAATGCTAAAAAAAAAAAAAAAAAAAAGGAAAATGAAAACGAGAAAAAGTGATAGGTTTTAGGGGCAACTCCCATTTAGTCCCTCATTAGAATCTAAACTACCACCTAGTCCAAGTTATTTTCAATATTACCACCTAGTCCAAGGGATATTAAAAGGGCATGAATGCCCTTACTAAATGACTGGAAATTACATGATTACCCCTCCCTCCTCAACCTTTCACCTTCTCGCCGGTCAACAACTTTGACCGACCGGCCACCACCTCCGGCCGACCACCACCTCCGGCAACCTTTTTTTGGCAATATTTTCCGCGACATTTTTCGGCGACCATTTCCGGCCACCGTCTCCAGCGGCCATTTTCCGGCGGCCACCTCCGGCCACCATTTTCCGGCGCCCACCTCCGGTCACCTTTTCCGGCGACTATTTTTTGACAACCACCTCCGTCAACCATTTTTCGGCGACCACCTTCGGCGAGTATTTTTTTGGTGCCATAATCCGGCGACCACCTCCGTCGACCATCTCCGGTGATCAAATAACTGAGAACTTATCAGTAAGTTCTCAGTTGTCATCTAAACAACTCCGGCGACCAAACAACTGTGAACTAATCAGTAAGTTCACAGTTGTCAACAAAACTACTAAAAACACGATCGAATCCGGCGACCAAACAACTGTGAACTATCAGTAAGTTCACAGTTGTAAGTTTACAATTGTAAGTTCGCAAATGTAAGTTTCGCAATTGTAAGTTCGCAATTGTTCCAATAACAAGTTCGTACTTGTTCCAAAAACATGTTCGCAATTGTTCGAACAAGTTCACAGTTGTAAGTTTACAAATTGTAAGTTCAAAAATGTAAGTTCGCAATTGTAAGTTCGCAAATGTAAGTTCGCAATTGTAAGTTCGCAATTGTAAGTCGCACTTGTTCCAAAAACAAGTTCGCAATTGTAAGTTCGCACTTGTTCCAAGAACAAGTTCGCACTTGTTCGAACAAGTTCACTGTTGTAAGTTCACAATTGTAAGTTCGCAATTGTTCCAAGAACAAGTTCGCACTTGTTCCAAGAAGTTAAATGCATGCACACTTAGAACTGTAACCAAGCGAATCAAAAATAAATAATCCTTCAATTTATTTGATACAAAATTATTACAATGTCATTACCCATAGAAACTTGAATGAAGATCTTACAGATGTTCCAATAGCCGGATTAAGCTAGTGCAGCTCGGCTGCTGATTAAGCTCGGGCTGTTTCTCTTTCTACCTCCGACCTTCAACAACAAGCTACAGTCCGAGATCCAGATCTGGCGAAGGTTGGAGGTAGAGAGAGAAATAGCCGGATTTTAATGGTCGCCGGAGATTTACGAAGGCGAACTGTCGCCGGAACTGGTAAGGTCGTTTGGAGAGTTCGTCGGAGATATTCAAGGAGTGCGGTGCCGGAGTCGAAGACGGATGACGAAGATTTGTCGACGAAAATTTGATTTGGGAGAGAGAGTCAGATTTGTAATGGTCGGAGGTCAGGAAGGGAGGACCAGATCTGGGAAGGGAAGAGCGAGACCGGGGTGGGGAGAGGAAGGGTTGCCGGATCTACAGAAAACAGATCTGTGTCGGATTTGCTATTGTTGTTGGCGCAGAGGAAGAAAACGAGCGGAGGCGGAATATGATGGCCGGAGATGGGCGATGGAAGGGAGGCCGGTGGAAGGGAGGTCGCCGGAGGATGGGGATTGGAGGGGTCGCCGGAGGGGGTAAGGGTAGAGAGAGAAAGTAGTGAGAGGAAATAGAGAGAGTTTCTGTATGTGGATTGTGGCGTATGAGAGGAGAGGAGACGGGAGGGGGTAGTGTTTTAATAAGGGGTAGTTTTGGGATTTGAAGGTATTAATGGATCTGATGGTAATTTATTTTATCCCTTGGACTAGGTGGTAAATGAAAATAGTGCCTTGGACTAGGTGGTAGTTAGGCTTAGGATGAGGGACCCTATGGTAATTTTCTCTAGGTTTTATAGCTTAAGGTTGATGATGGACACCGAAAGAACTTCATCGTTGCTGGTGATGCTGACTGGTAATACTTTGTCTTGTGATTTTTATATCCCGGAATCATTTTCGTCTCAACTTGGTAACTTTTATGATCTTTCTACCTTTCTTAAACTACATCTCTAGCTATTATAATTAATATTGGTCGGTTGAAATGTAACGTAAAAATTAAAAAGATTATCTTGTCTGATTCAGTGTGTGAACTAATTGCATTGGACTGAACCATCCATCACATCAGTGGATCAAACATAATCCATTTTTTACGACGGAGTATATATATATATAGATATAGATGTAGGTATATAACATTATCTAAATGTGACTAGAATACAGAGAGGAAAAAATCTATAGATTTACATACTTTCTGGGAATATTGTATCAGTTTTGGTTTTGTTTTGCTCTTTGTAAGTGCTGAGTTTCTTTTGATTGATGACAGACCATTCAGTTGGTTTAACTTTTGTTTTCTTCCTCTTTTTGTGTTTGTGGTTTTATATCATAATAATGGCCTGTAGAACTGTAACTTCGTTCTTAATTATTTTGAGTACATTAATTTGTAAGTAATGATCAAGTGGAAGAACTAATAACTTTTGTTTTTCCTTTTAACTGTTTGAGAGTAACTGGACCCTTTCAATTAAACAAATGCATGTAAATATATATACTATTAAAAATTGCAAATAATTGCATAAACTACCTCAAGAAGATCATGTTTAGTGTGAAAATGACAATTCCACAGAGATAAGGGATTCCTGATAAAGTCTGAGGTTCCATCCCAAAACCAATTGGCAATGGGAGGAGTAGCCCAGGATCTTTATATAGTCAAAAAAAAAAAAGTGATAGGTTTTATAGCTTAAGGTTGATGATTGACACCGAAAGAACTTCATCCTTGCTGGTGATGCTGACTGGTAATACTTTGTCTTGTGATTTTTATATCCCGGAATCATTTTCCTCTCAACTTGGTAACTTTTATGATCTTTCTACCTTTCTTAAACTACATCTCTAGCTATTATAATTAGTATTGGTCGGTTGAAATGTAACGTAAAAGTTAAAAAGATTTTCTTGTCTGATTCAGTGTGTGAACTAATTGCATTGGACTGTACCATTCTTCACAAACACATAATCCATTTTTTACGATGGAGTACTTTTATATGTCCCCCCTTTAATTTACACACGGAGATTAAGAAATGCTGGAAGAGATGTAAGTGTTGTGATTATAAAAGTAAAGTAGGAGAGAGAATGAGTGGGAGAGAATAGTAAGTTGATTAGTGTTGTGATTATAAAAGTAAAGTAAGAGAAAGAATTAGTGGGAGGAATAGTAAAGTTTTTTTTTGCCTTTTTGGAAGTGGACATACATACACTGTGGGACGAACTGAAAAGAAAATGTGGATATATACTCTGGGACGGAGAGTACGGAGGGAGTATATAGTTATAGATATAGGCATATAACATTATCTAAATGTGATTAGAATATAGAGAGGATTTTTTTTAGATTTACATTCTTTTTAAATGATATTCATATCCATTGAAATCATTGGAAAAGTTGTTTAAGGAAAAATTAGAGGGGTTTATGGAGCAGATGGATGTGTGAGTCCTAATTCTCTGGTTTCAACTTATTGTTCATCCCCACCTACGAGTAATTAAATGGCTTCTACTTTCTCGATAATCATATTTATTACCCTAAATGATTGCCCATTTTCAAAAAATCTTTGTCCCAAAATGAGCGTCTTTTTTTTTTAACATAACTTTGTCCCTAAGTATTTTTTTTTGATTTTTTTTTCACCGGTCTCTTTATACATACAAAACTAAATGTTTAGAAAGGAGGTTACACGATTATATATGAATTTTTGCCACCAAATTGTACAAAGAGTTGAGATTTTCAGATGTCCCTTAAAATGAAATTTGGACACTCATTTAGGGACACATGTAGTATCATATAATGAAGTTTTAACCAATTTCTAACATGTGCATTAAATGATATTCTCATGAAGCAAGAAAGAGAGAGGCTTCAACGCAACGAGCTGGAATATTAACTTTTTTCACCTTCTTCTGTAATCTATCTGTAATATAGATGGTATATTAAAATGTGTAAGAGCGGCGGGAGTATTGTGAGCCACAACATATATAAGAGTATCTATTTATGATGAAAAATGGTATTTCAAACATAATAAAAGATGGTAACTTTTGGTTAAATTAAAGTGTTAAGATCCATGAGTTCTCATGTGAACTCACCAGTAAAAGGCTGAGTCTTAATGTGCATTATTTCCTCATAGAAAGGCGGATATTTTTCTTTTTGCTCCCTCAAAAACCAGTGCACCTTGTTCTTGCATAACGTTCCTTGAATGGATACAAGTTTCTTGTTTGGGTGATAACAAGGATTTCCTAAACTTGATTTTCATAACATACATTTTACATACTGACTAATACATGCAGAGATAGTAAGAACTCACTAGGAGAAGACAAGAGTAATGGTGCGGGACTGTGACATACGTCAAAATAGTTGTGGATCATAGATCCGGACTGTGACATACAAAATAGTTGTGAATCATATGATCTACGATCGACCCCTTATAGATTGGGCGGGAGAAAAGGCTCTAAGTGTTGACATACCTTGAATCTGGGGCATAAATCACATAGGGCTGAAACAGGGAGCATGCAGGCGCATGGTGCGGCCGCATATGCACACCTGTGACACATGCGACCGCATAATTGCGGTCGCATGTTCATCGCATCATGCAGTCGCATATTCATTTGCATTTCTCCAATTTTAGCCGTACGAAAGTCTGGAAGGCCAAACCTATGCGACAACATGGTGCGGCCGCAAAGCCATCGGGAAGCACTGCGACCTCATGGTGCGATTGCATACAATCAAAGAGTTACCTTCGTTATGATCACTGAAAGAGTGAGAATATCTCAACTCTTCTTAGACATGTGATGCAAGTTTTGGTGCAAGATTTATTTTAAAGATCTTATAATTTAATTAGTTTTTTTTATTATTTAAGTAAAGATCTTTTAATTATGTACATTAGTTTTATTTATGCATATTGTTTCCATCATTTCCGATGGAGCCAAAGACTCACTATTTTTTGGCTTGGGAATATGATGGAATAAAGCAAAATGGGTCACTAAACTGTCTGCGCTTCTTTGTGATGAAGCAGCAGTCAGTCCATGCAATTTTCGACGCAATTTTCATCATGGGTCATCTGGAAACAGCCTCTCTGTGCTTTAATACAGGGGCAAGGCTGCGTACATCCGACCCTCCCTTACCCCACCATAGGTGGGAGCCTTTGCGGCACTGGGGTAATGTTGTTGTTGTTGTAGTTTTATTTATGCATATATATCACTAACTATATTTTAGGACTAACATACTAACTCTAATGTGATCTTCATTGGAGTTGTGTTTATCCCAATGTGTAGGATTTGCATGGGCCGAGTCCTTGGGAGAAAGAAAGAGGAGATTGCACAAATCAAAGAGATCAAAGTCCAAGTTAAAGAAGGATTCTAAAGCTATAAAAAATGATCAAGTTCTTCAGCCTTGGCACGCTTTCTTCAAAACTTTTTTCTGAAAGCTCTCATGCTTGTTTTGTCTTGAGTCTATATTTGAGAGGTATGTTGCAATCTTTGTGCAACACATCATAAGCTTTCATCAAAACTTAGTAATAGGTTTTGTTTTTTGTATTTTTAGTTCTTTTCATATTTCACTAGTATTGTTTAAGTCTGTAAACATCTTTTAATAGTGAAATCTTTTTTGGGCTCATAGTCTAGTTTACTGAAGTTGAACCAGTAGACGATTATATATTTGTGTTTTTAATTCCGATATGCTGTGTAAAGTTGTGTGTGAGGTTGTGTACCACACCTGCCCACACATCTACTTTCTATTTTATGTGAGTTTGTTTTCTAATATTCCTAGCTACACCAAAACTTTTATTTGGCGTTAGAGCCACACTCAACTACGCTGAATGTCGATCCAAGAAAGTGTAGTCATAATGTAATGTCAATTAAACCATGGTAATAAACCTCCTGTCCTAAATGACACCAGTTATCCTCTTTGGAAAGCCAAGATGCGCATCTACATAACAAATCCATTGATAAAAGAGCATGGATGAGAATTCTTGTGGCTTGGACACCCCCTACAAAAGAAGTAACACATGCTACTACCGGGGGGTCATTTTTGAAAGAAAACCTGAGCATGAATATTGTGTTGATGAAATCAACTTGGCTAATTTCATTTCCAAGGCAATGGGGGCCATTTCAAGCTATGTTGATGTCAATATGTTTAGGCTTATCAATAATCAAACTATAGCTAAATCTATTTGGGACACTTTGCAGATGCAATGTGAAAATGCTCCCAGTGTGAAGGCTATTAGGCTTAGAATCCTTATGGAAAAATTTGAGAACCTCAGATTAGAAGAAAATTAGACCATTGGTAATTATTCCCCTTGAATGTTTGAAATATCTAATGCATGTCTAGGTCTAGGAGAAGTTATATCAAATGCTAGACTTGTCAGTAAGATCATAAGATCCATTCTTGAAAGGTTTAACATTAAAGTAGCTGTTATTGAGGAAACAAGTGATGTCAATACTGTTAGCCTTGATGCTATTGTTGGAATCCTCACTATTTTTGAGTTCAAAAAAATTGATATAGCTTTAGCTAGTTCTACAGATATTCCTAAAAAAATGGTTGAACTGTCCACTGAGATTAAAAAATTTAATCTTGAAGAAGATGACATGACTCTTATTACTAAGAAGTTTATGTTAGGTTTTGCACAATCATGCGCAGCGGAATAAACCCAAAAGCCTAGATCCATTCAAAATGATTAAATTAATACGGAGGTGAATTTAGAATACTAACCGTGATGGAGCTTTAAAATTTTTCGGATCTTAAAAACTTCGTTCTTTAAGATTTGATCTTCTCAAAGCTTTTCTTCAAGTCTTGATCGCAGGAACACGAACTAGAAGATGATTAAGCAATCATCCTCTATGGATATCCACACGTGAATGAATATCAAGAACTCCTTCTTGATCTGGACTGCAAGATCCAAAATAGGCTATATGAATTTAGGGTTCTTGATCTTTGATTCTCAATCTTGATCAAGACCATTGTTTCTCCGAACAACTAGGTTTCATATGTTTAATGGCTGGTGAAAAGATGCTTATATAGGTCCTAGTCTTTAACCCTTAAGGACCTAGGAAACCTAAATCCCGTCACCACAATTAAACTGCAAGAAATCGGCCCAGACACATTTGGCACTGTTGTGCCCTAAAACTTGCACGACCGTGCCCTAAAATTGGCATGGTCGTGCCAATTGGTGCGCACGAGCACTCCCCGGATAATTATTACTGGCACAGTCATGCCATTTGGCACGGTCGTGCTCAGCATCTGGCACGGTCGTGCCAGACCAAAAATCTGCTATTTTTGCCTTTTAACAATTCGTTCTATTGTGTGTGACCCCATAGGATTATATCAAGTTGGTAATGAGCCCAAACACATTTATTCTCATAAATCATGAGCGCACCCTAGCAAGCCATCATGATTACCCAAATAATACAACTTTATCAAAGTTTGCTTATCCTTTATAGAACATATCACAATCTTTTTTTCCACGATATCATTGAGCGTAAGCCATGATCAATGGTCAACTTACAATGCTCAATACTTTTCTCGATTCCAAATAGTTTGATAATACAAATGACATTGATCATACCAATTCATTTGAGCACGGCCATGCATTTCATCAATACTATTCATCGAGGGGCCCAAACTTGACATTTCTCACGAGGATGGACAAATTTCATCTTAACTTATTACACTTCCCTACGTAGCTTCGATCATGCCAATCATATCCTTTATAATCACTTGGTTAAGAGTGATGTTTGAATATGTCAAACATGATCTCCATTATGTGGAAAGTCGTAATAATCTCAGGTCTAAGGATTCAAATGATATAACTATTAGAGGTTTAATTTTGACATTTTGACCATGACATAAACCTCATAGTTGGGTCATGTCCAGTATGTGTTCCCCAACACATACCTATAAGTTTAACTTGTATCCCATACATATGATCATCATATGATCATCGAATTAAACTTATACTAGTTTTTCATAAGTACTAGGGACGGAGATTATTATAACAAAACAAGTAACAACAAATAATAATCTAAAACTTCTCTTTATATAAATGAAAAGTGATAACAAACATTGTCAAACAACGAGCCAAATAACATGCCTAGGGCATATACACCAACAATCTCTCACTTGCACTAGGCCCAATCACTAGTGTATCTAATACCCATGGACCTAACATGACCATCAAGTTTAGCTTGAGGAAGTCCATTTGTTAGCGGATCAGCTATGTTATCATCCGTTGGTACTCTGCATATCTTTACGTCCTCCCTCTTTACGATTTCTCGAATGAGATGAAAACGCCTAAGTATGTGTTTGGATCTTTGATGTGCTCTTGGTTCCTTTACTTGAGCAATAGCACCATTATTGTCGCAATAAAGGTCTATTGGATAAAACCAGATGTACTTTGAGTGATGATCAACGAAAATAATATAATATTTATAACCATCAGGAGAAAGTGTTGTGGTATAGACCCTCTAAACCAAATAGATCGCAAGAATATAACACGCAAACCCAACAAGCAAGAACGATAAAAGAAGCAAAAACAGTAAAGAGAACACAAAGAATTGTTTACCCAGTTCGTCAATATTTTTGACTACATCTGGGGGCACTACCAAGCCAGGATCTTGCACTATAATATGTAAATTTGGAGTTACAATGAGTTTAAGGGAGGAACCCTTCTTATATAGGCATCCTAGAATAAAACCTAACCCTAGATAGACGGACAAGGAAACCCAAAATCTGCTCTAAATTTCAGCCTGGCCCAGATATGCCCTAACACGCGAGCGAGCGCCCGGTCCAAAACTCCGAAAAGGCTAATGCTTACTGCCCAAGCGGGCGAACGCCTTCCCTCTACGTAGGCGAGCGCCCGGTCCACCAGCCTTCCTGACGCGAATTTCTTCCTTTGCTCCGATCGCTAGTTCCCGGTTGGTCCTCAATTCCAACAATCTCCCACCTAGAGATCAACCGCATATAAGCCCCGTATCCGTTCTTAAACTCATCCTTAGTGCCTTCCTAGTGCTCACCTCGATCATGGTAGTGCCGTCCTCCTCTCCTATTCTCCAAGCCCCGTTAAAGCTATGCATAGCTTCAACACATCCTTGCTTGAGAAATATAGAGCCTTGCCATCCGATCTACACTCTTTGTTAGATCTACGCAGTGGAATATCCGGTCCTGGAGTATATAGTTCATCTTCAGTGAGCCCTTGATCTTGGTCATCATGAACCATCTTGCTCCCACCCGAGTTTGGAATTTCCATGCGGATCTCATTCGCATAACAGTATTCCTTGAACTCCCCGAGCTCATACTCCCCACCATTATTAGACCTCAAGCATTTAACCTTGAGTCCCGCCTGTGTCTCTACCAAGGCCTTCCACTTATTAAATACCCCGAAAGCTTCATCTTTCCCCTTTAAGAAGTAAACCCAGACCTTCCTTGTAGAGTCATCAATGAAGGTTATGTAATATGATGCACCACCTAGAGAAGTTACTGGGGCCAGTCCCCACAAATCCGTGTGAGCCAATTCTAACTTTGCTTCCCTCAAAGCCCTACCTGTCCTCGAGAAATTACTTCTTGCCTGTTTGCCAAACACATAGTCTTCGCAAATACCTACGTCGACTATCTTCAAACCCGATAGTCTTCCCTTTGGGCAAAGTATCTGCATCCTCTTCTCACTCATGTGACCCAATCGACAGTGCCACAATTCCGTATCACCCTTAGCTGACGCTACCGCGATACTATCCTTGGTGTTGTTCGTAAAATACGATATACCTTCCTTATTACCTTGAGCGATCTCAGAATCTCCCTAGATAACAACCCAGTTCCTGCAGCTAAAAGTTACCATGTAACCTTCTTCATCCAGCTTCCCAACTGATAACAAGTTCTTTTTCAAACCCGGAATGTGTCTGACCCCGTGTAGATGTAAGACCTTCCCGTCCGATGCTCCTATTCTGACATCCCCCTTCCCCTTGATTTCCAAAGGCTCGCCATCCGCCAAATAGACCTTTTTGAAATCACTGGAAGTATAATTTTCCATCTCCTCTGCATGCCCGCACGAGTGGAATGATGCTCCCGAATCCAGCACCCATGATTCTAGCGCACTACTAACACTCACAATCAGTACATCTTCACCCTCAGTTACCACATTCACCGATTTATCCCTTCGCCTGGGACAATCCCTCTTGTAGTGTCCTAACCCCTTACAATGATAGCACTCAACCGATCCTCTTGCGCCCTTGGTCTTTCTTTGTTCTCTACAGCTTTACCCTTACCACTGATTACGCTTTCCCTTGATTCCGTTCTCCCTTTGTTGCTAGAACCCGACCTTCCCCTACTAGTCATAGCCAAATCCGATCCCGAAGTAGACGGTGTCCCCAACTTCTTTAAACGATTTTCCTCGCTCAGAAGTAGATCCTTGACATCATCAAACTTCAATTTATTCTTACCTGCTGAAGCACTTAACTCTGTAACCGTCCCGCTCCAACTCGCTGGTAAGGATGTTAGTAAAACCAAAGCATGTACCTCATCACCGAAAGTTATCTCCAACGCATCCAATGAGTCTATAACATCCATGTACTCATCGATGTGTTTAGCTAATGATCCTCACTCTTACATCTTGAGATTCCTCATCTTGCGTATCAAGTCAACCTTGTTCACCGCAGATGGTGTTTCAAATCTCTCAGTAAGATAATCAAGTAGCTCCTTGGTTGTTTTAGACTTCTTAGTGGTTTTACACTCACAACACCAATCAACTTACTATTCCCTACCCCACATTCTCTCTCTTATTTTACTTTTCATACTCACAACACCTACTCCACTATCATTATTATATTTACTTTTTGTTAATTCCTGCACATTCAGTTTTGGTAACCAAAAATATGGTACGGAGTGAGTATTGAATTTTAATAAAATAAGCACTAAAACTTTAAAAATTATTTATTTCTTTAATCATAACATTTAACACATAACTTAAAATTACCAAAGTACTTTCTGTAAGGTGTACCACTCAAAACTACAAATAAAACAATAACTAAAACGAAAACACCAATACTCCCTCCGTCTTATAATATTTTACATTTTTTTTAGAAGAGATTTTTTTTCTTCATTTTTTTAGAGTTTGGTCCATTGACTTAGGATTAAAATTCATTCATATAATGTACTAGTTGAGAGGAATCAGACATTCTAAAAGATTTGTAGCTAGGACTGTTTTCTGGGAACGACCACTTGTCAGGACAATTGTGATCACGGATGATCACACAACTGTCTTAACAACTGACATGACAACTGTCAACGGCCAGAATCAAGTAAAAAATGTAAAAACGCAGCAGAATAAATTAAAACACGAATTAAACACTTCAGCAAGACTTTGCTTGCTGGAAAACATTTCATTAATAAAAACTTGCAGAATACAAGTTATAGAAAACAATTACAATGAAAGAAATAAAAATTATAAAAAGACAAAATGTGTTCTAGACTCCTAGAACAAACCAAACACAAAATAACCTTGAAGAACTAAAAGGATCAAATCACAAAAGCTTCAAGGCCAAAGATGATCAGCAATATAATGTTCTTAACACAAGAACTTATTGCAAAGAACCTTGAAGGATTTTGGATTTTGATCAAGAATGACTTCAAGAACAAGAAGGACTCTAAGAGAGAATATGATGAATTCTTTTGATCTCTCAAATGGCTGGAGAATCCGTCCATCAATGGCTGACTTCTCCTTATTTTTATAGCCCCTCTAAGAATCCTAAAAAATATGGCAATTATCTTTTTCTCAAGAAATCATTAGTAGGCTAGTCAAAAAGATAAATACCAAAAATAATTTAACCTAATTTACCTTCCTAAGATAACTACAACTATTCCTAAGATACATACAAATTAAATATGGAAAAATATCTAAATTATAACTAATCTAATATAATAATGTATAAAACCATAATTACAAAAATCAAAAGGTATTAAGAGTATATTCATACTCTTTCACATTCACATAGCTTGGTTCAAAAACAAAAATTACAGCCGAGCTTGGGTACTATATACTCATATAGCAACTGACTTGGGGCCCTTCAAATGGAAATTCCACTTGCTAAATAGAAAACCACACGTCTATTTCAATAGTATACCTATATACTACATGGGATCAAGTAATTTGGGGGCCCCTCATTTTTTGGAGGCCAGTGCAGTGTCAAGGATTAGAGACAGAGATAGTCAGAGCCAATCATACATGGAGAGAGATCATTGATATGAGAGACTCAAATATTATTATTGATGTACCTTGGTATTTAATTATACAAGAGGGTGTAGTATTCCCCAAGTTATTCTAATTACATAAGGAAACTATAAACTATAGAATAATTATCATATTAGGAAAGTAAATAATACAATGTCTAGGAAATATACAATTCTAACTTTAAAAGGATTCTATATCCTTAATATGCCCCCGCAAGATGGACGATCCTTGGATAAGTCCAATCTTGAAAATTGATGAGATGACCGAGCTTCAAGCAAGAAAAAGTTGGAGGCCAGTGCAGTGTCAAGGATTAGAGACATAGATAGTCGGAGCCAATCATACATGGAGAGAGATAATTGATATGAGAGACTCAAATATTATTATTGATGTACTTTGGTATTTAATTATACAAGAGGGTGGAGTATTCCCCAAGTTATTCTAATTACATAAGGAAACTATAAACTATAGAATAATTATCATATTAGGAAAGTACATAATAAAATGTCTAGGAAATATCTATAGAAGGATTCTATATCCTTATTCCTTAATATGCAGTTGGTCTGGTTGCACTGCCTATTCACCGGGTCTGGGTAGAGGTAAGTTTTAGGATGTGGGATAGAGAGCATAATAAGAGGTTTGGTGGGGTAATCGGAGTTGGGAATAAGGGAAATGTCCGAGGTGGAGGCCATGATGTTCGGCCGGTTGGAGGAGAGAGGCGGAGGGTGGGCAGCGGAAACCTAGGACCTAGGGCTTGATACCATGTAAGTAAATAAGGTTGAAAGTAATTTGTGCATAAAAGCCTTGAATTGTATTGTATTCCCAATGAGTTTATATACAATAATGTTGCTTGTTACTCAAGCAATAGGATCCTAATTAGGAACATATTCTAATCTCTACAATTTAGGAAACGTAATACAAGTAGAATAAGGAAACCAAATATACAATTAAGCTGGGAGACTTCCTTCTATATCACTAACAGGAAGTAGTAGTACACCATCACCATGGAGGCCCTTTAAAGTTTTGAGGCCCTGTGCAAGAGAGCTTCTTGCACAGCCTATTCACCGGCCCTCCTCTAGATGAGAGTGAACCACAACAGAAAGATCAGCACTTACATCCAGAATTGGATCCATCAAACTATTCATTACCAGCAGCTGATCACCATAGTCTTCGCTCCTTTGCTCTTGATCGAAGGAAAGGAGCCAATTTTGGTTGCCTCCAAAGAACAATTGTGAATATATGATAGCTTATGGACTGTGAATTGCTAAAGAGGAAGATATACTCCCGCCGCCCCATAACAATGGGCACACTTTGACTTTTTTGGTCAATTAGGTCTATCTTTGACCATAATTTTATGAATATCTAGATATCTCTAGACAATTCTAAAAATTGTTAATGATAGTATTTCTAATAGTGAAACAATAACAATTTTTAGAATTTCATAGAAATATTTAGATATTCATAAAATGATGGTCAAAGATTGACTCAGTTGACCAAAAAAGTCAAATTGTGCCCATTGTATTGGGACGGAGGGAGTAAGTAGTCACCCACACTTCCATCAAGGTGCTACTAGATATAGTTGCTTGCACATCATGATATGGAGCTCAAATAACTTGATGTTCAAGGAGTTGAAGGGTCTACTTCACAAAAACAATTCTCATCAAATTCATTAAAAACATTGTAGTAGCTCTAGAAAATTTGGGGAAATCTAAAGCAGAAATCAGCCTTGCTTTCTAGTACTACTCTGAGTGGAACTCAGCTTGCAATCACACTGAAAATTTGTGTGCTGAATAGAGGCACTATGAGCAAGCTAGTCCAATGGGGTGGGGGTGGAGGGATTTTTTATATTTTTACCTAATGTGAAGTAAGAAAAAGTTAATATATAATGATGAGATAATGTTGGACTAACCAAGCAAATGACAAAAAGTTGAAAACAATATCATTACTCTTATTACATATCAGGTTATGAGATGACCCCAATCATCTTCACCACTTCACTTCCTTTTTATACCCTTTTTCACATCCATGATAGATAGATATATGTAAGAAAATGTTGGAGTAGAGATCCCTCAAAGGAACAAGGAGAAGAAAATCTGGAGCAGTGTTCCAGGCGGGCGCCTGGTATTGACCAGGCGGGCGCCCGGTTTGGACAGAAGGTCCGGTTCCTGTAATTGGTATGTAAGCGGGCGCCTGGTCCCCTTCAAGCGGGCGCCTGGAATGTCGAGAAAGTGCAGATTTTCAGGATTTCTCTTATGTTTAGGTTTAGGTCTTACTCTTGGTTTGCTATATAAACAATGTTCCGCCCCCATACTCATTGTAACTCAGATTTAACATATTATAGTGCAAGATCCTGACTTGGTAGTGCCCCCAGACGTAGTCAAACATATTGACGAACTGGGTAAACAATTTCTGTGTCTTTTCTTGCTTTGATTTCTTGTGCTTTGTTTGTGTGCTCTTATTGTTCTTGTGGGTTTGCTTGGGTAGTGGAGGGCCATATCCACAACAACTGGTATCAAGAGCTCTGGTTGGAGATCAGGGTTAATCGTAAGATTGGTTTATCAAGCGATTGGGTGTTGTCAAGCAATCAAGAATGGGCAAGGACAAACAGGCGGTTGAGAAATTTGATGGTTCTGAGTACGGGTTTTGGAGGATGCAAATAGAGGATCTCTTGTACAACAAAGATCTCTATAAGCCTCTAAAGGGTGTCAAACCGGAAGGAGAAAAGCAAGAAGATTGGGATCTCATGGATCGGAAGGCCCTAGGGGTGGTTAGATCTACTTTGTCAAAGTGGATCGCGAAGACTACCAAGAAGGCGAAGACCACAAAGGAGCTATTGGATTATCTTACTGAGAGATTTGAAACTCCATCTGCTGCAAACAAAGTTGATTTGATACGCAAGATGGGTAGTCTCAAGATGCAAGAGGGAGGATCCTTAGCTAAGCACATCGATGAGTTTATGGATGTTATAGACTCATTGACTGCGCTGGATATTACGTTTGATGATGAGGTTCATGCGTGCTTGTTGCTAGCGTCTTTACCAGGAAGTTGGAGCGGTACGGTGACAGCGATCAATGCTTCAGCGGGTAAGAACAAGTTGAAGTATGATGATGTTAAGGATTTCTTGTTGGGCGAGGAAAATCGTTTGAAGAAGTTGGGGACATCGTCTACTTCGGGATCGGCCTTAGCTACTACTAGCAGGGGAAGGCCGGGTACTAGCAATAAGGGGAGAACTGAATCAAGGGAAAACGTAGTGGGTGGTAAGGGCAAGGCCGTGGAGATCAGAGATAAACCAAGGGTTGCGAAAGGATCGGTGCAGTGTTATCATTGCAAGGAGTTAGGACACTACAAAAAGGATTGTCCCAATCGTGGGGGCAATTCGGTGAATGTGACAGTCGAAGGTGATGATGTACTGGTTCTAAGTGTTAGTAGTGCACTAGAATCATGGGTGCTGGATTCGGGGGCATCATTCCACTCTTGCGGGCATGCAGAAGAGATGGAGAATTATACTTCCGGTGATTTCGGTAAGGTCTATCTGGTGGATGGCGAGCCTTTGGAAATCAAGGGGAAGGGGGATGTCAGAATAGGAGCATCGGACGGGAAGGTCTTACATCTGAACGGGGTCAGGCACATTCCGGGTTTGAAAAAGAACCTATTATCAGTTGGGCAGTTGGACGAAGAAGGTTACAAGGTAACTTTCGGCTGCAGGAACTGGGTTATCACCAAGGAGGATTCTGAGATCGCTCGGGGTAATAAGGAGGGGACATTGTATTTGGCGAATAACACCAAGGATAGTATCGCGGTGGCGTCAGCCAAGGGTGATACTGATTTGTGGCACTGTCGATTGGGTCACATGAGTGAGAAGGGGATGAAGATACTTTGTTCAAAGGGACTACTACCGGGTTTGAAGACAGTCGACGTGGGGATCTGCGAAGATTGTGTGTTTGGAAAACAGGCGAGAAGTAATTTCTCGAGGACAGGTAGAGCTTTGAGGGAAGCAAAGTTAGAACTGGTTCACACGGATTTGTGGGGACCATCTCCGGTAACTTCTCTGGGTGGTGCGTCATATTACATGACCTTCATTGATGATTCAACAAGGAAGGTCTGGGTTTATTTCTTGAAACACAAAGATGAGGCATTCGAGGTGTTTAAGAAATGGAGGGCCTTGGTGGAGAATCAGACGGGACTTAAGCTTAAGTGCTTGAGATCAGATAACGGAGGGGAGTATGAGCTCGGGGAGTTTAAGGAATATTGTGCAGCGAATGGGATTTGTATGGAGAAAACCCAAGGGCACACCACAACACAACGGGGTTGCAGAAAGGATGAACAGGACATTGAACGAGCGGGCTAGAAGTATGAGGTTGAAGTGTGGACTTCCGAAGACGTTTTGGGCATATGCAGTTGACACGGCGGCTTTCTTGATCAATAGGGGACCATCGGTACCATTGGGGAATGGAATTCCAGAGGAATCATGGAGTGGCAAGCAGGTAAATCTGTCCTTTCTTCGCATATTTGGCTGTGTTCATATGTTCATATTGATTCTGCTGATAGAACTAAGTTAGATGCAAAATCTGTAAAATGTACGTTTATTGGGTATGGTGGGGATGACTTCGGGTATAAGTTTTGGGATGACCAAAACCATAAAATTATTCGTAGTCGAGATGTGGTATTCAATGAACAGGTATTGTACAAGGACAGAAAGGGGGCATCTGATGATATTAGTTCGGAACCGGAGGTTGTAGAGGCGGATATTCCAGACTCGGGTGGGAGCAGGACGGTTCATGATGACCAAGGTCAGGGGGTCACTGAAGATGAACCACATACTCCGGAACCGGATATTCCGCTGCGTAGATCCAGCAGGTTGCGTGGATCACCTGACAGGTATACTCCTTCAAATTACTATTTGTTGTTGACAGATAGTGGGGAACCAGAATGTTATGTGGAGGCTGTTCGTAGTTCACTTTGTGATAAGTGGAAGGCTGCGATGGATGATGAGATGGACTCATTGAAAGCCAACAAAACTTGGGAGTTGATTAGACTGCCTAAGGGAAGAAGGCATTGCATAACAAGTGGGTTTACCGGATCAAGGAGGAGGCAAACGGCAGTAAACGTTACAAGGCAAGGTTGGTTGTAAAGGGCTTTCAGCAAAAGTACGGTATTGACTACACCGAGGTATTCACTCCTGTTGTGAAGATGACCACTATCAGAATGGTTCTGGGCTAGTAGTGGCGACTAACTTGTTGCTGGAGAAAATGGATGTAAAGACGGCCTTCCTTCATGGGGATTTGGAGGAAGAAATCTACATGAGACAACCAGAGGGATATTTGTCTAAGGGTAACGAGGAACTGGTTTGCAGGTTGACTAAGAGCTTGTATGGCCTTAAACAAGCTCCTAGGCAGTGGTACAGGAAGTTCGATGGATTCATGCACGATATTGATTTTGTCAGATGTGAGGCGGATCATTGTTGCTACTTCAAGAACACGGACAATGGGTATATAATCTTGCTGTTATATGTGGATGACATGCTAATAGCGGGCTCTAGCAGTAGAGAGTAAACAGATTGAAGGCTCAGTTGTCAGAACGGTTCGAGATGAAGGATTTGGGGAGGCCAGAAAAATCTTGGGCATGCGGATTGACCGGAATAGGGAGTTGGGTAAGTTGGTTCTTTCACAAGCAGAATACGTTGAGAAAGTCTTGACAAGGTTTTGCATGGAAGAGGCGAAGCCAACAGGGACACCATTGGGTATGCATTTCAAGCTATCCGAGAAGGACTCACCTAAGGGCAAGGAGGAGCGTGACAAGATGGAGAGGACTCCATATGCTTCGGCAGTGGGGAGTCTAATGTATGCAATGGTGTGTACAAGGCCGGATATTGCACATGCGGTGGGAGTAGTCAGCCGGTACAATGGGCAATCCTGGGAAGCACATTGGGAAGCGGTTAAATGGATCCTGCGCTACTTAAAGGGTAGTGGTAGGCTCTATGTTTCTCAAGCAAGGAGTTCGTTAGCGGGTTATGTGGATGCGGAATTTGGCATCAAGTGATCTTGACAAGAGGAGGAGTACACGGGTTATGTTTTCACATTGGGTGGTACGGCTATCTCCTCCTGGGCTTCTAATTGCAGAAGATCGTGGCTCAGTCGACTGCGGAAGCAGAATATGTGGCAGTGACAGAGGCAAGCAAAGAGATGTATGGTTGCAGAACTTCTTGGGTGAACTTGGGAAGACGCGAAGTGGTAATGCTCTCTACAGTGACAGTCAGAGTGCAATACATTTGGCTAGGAATCCGGCGTTTCATTCTAGGACGAAGCACATTGAGCTGAGGTTCACTACATCAGGCATCTCTTGGAGAGGAAGATCTTGAGGCTGGAGAAGATTTTGGGATCGGAGAACCCGGCTGACATGTTGACCAAGGTGGTAAACCTTGAAAAGTTGAAGCTATGCATAGCTTCAATTGGGCTTGGAGAATAAGAGAGGAGGAAGGCACTACCATGATCGAGGTGAGCACCAGGAAGACACCAAGGATGAGTTGAAGACGGATCGGGGTTTGTATATGCGTTGATCTCTAGGTGGGAGATTGTTGTCTGGAGTAGAGATCCCTCAAAGGAACAAGGAGAAGAAAATCTGGAGCAGTGTTCCAGGCGGGTGCCTGGTATTGACCAGGCGGGCGCCCGGTTTGGACAGAAGGTCGGTTCTGTAATTGGTATGTAAGCGGGCGCCTGGTTCCCCTTCAAGCGGGCGCCTGGAATGCCGAGAAAGTGCATATTTTCAGGATTTCTCTATGTTTAGGTTTAGGTCTTACTCTTGGTTGCCTATATAAATAATGTTCCGCCCCCATACTCATTGTAACTCAGATTTAACATATTATAGTGCAAGATCCTGGCTTGGTAGTGCCCCCAGAC
>JAOWBW010000358.1:0-39398 GCA_026119855.1 Campanula takesimana | reverse complement strand
TCAAAATCATGTCTACAAACTCCGTAAAGCTTTATATGGACTCAAACAAGCTCCACGTGCATGGTATGATATCTAAATTTCTCCTAGAGAAAGGCTTCAAGCGTGGTAAGATCGACACAACTCTATTTATTGCTAAATATTCATGATCATACTTTACTCGTTCAAATATATGTAGATGATATTATTTTTTGGTTCTACTAATGAATTGTTGTGTAAGCGATTTGAGAAGCTAATGAAAAGCAAATTTGAGATGAGCATGATGGAGAATTAACATTCTTCCTTGGACTTCAAATTAAACAATGTGCTGAAGGCATCTTCCTCAACCAAGCAAAGTACACAAAGGATCTTATCAAGAAATTTGGACTTGGAAAATGCAAAGGCATACGACACTCCTATGGCTACTGGTAACAAGCTAGACAAAGACTTGAAAAGGTAAGAAGGTGATCAAACCTTATATCGAGGTATGATTGGCTCTCTCCTATACTTAACTGCTAGTAGGCCAGATATCATGTTTAGTGTTTGCGTTTGTGCTCGTTATCAAGCTGATCCTAGAGAAGCACATCTCATTGCTGTTAAACGTATTATTCGATATCTATCTGGGACTATTAACCTGGGACTCGGTACTCCAAAGATTCAAATTTTGATCTTATAGGTTACTCAGATGCAGATTATGCAGCATGTACCATCGACAGGAAAAGCACAAGTGGAACTTGTCATTTCCTTGGAAATCGACTCGTTTCATGGGCAAGCAAGAAACAAGCCTCAGTCTCTGTATCTTACCACAGAAGCCTGAGTTCTACTACGCTATATATAGCTGCTGGAAGCTGCTGCTGCCAAGTGCTGTGGATGAAGCAACAATTGGTTGACTACGGAATCAACGAAGAAAATTGTCCAATCTTTTGTGACAATACATCTACCATTGCTGTCTCCAACAACCCTGTCATGCATTCAAAAACCAAACACATTGATATCAAATACCACTTTCTCAAGGATCATATGGAAAAAGGTAATATCCATCTAGAGTATGTGAGTACTGACAATCAAATTGCAGATATTCTCACCAAGGCTCTGGATTCCAAGAGATTTAGGTATCTTAGAGGAGAGATGGGTATGCTAGAACTTTAATTTCTTGTCCATATACTTTGATTGTGCTAATGTCTTATGTTTTATCCAAGTTCAAAAACCAGTAGGTCACGGTCAACACCTTTACCGGTAAATCAATCACGGTCGATTACCATCTCACGGTCAAGTAATTCCGGTCGAAGCATCAAAATCTATCAAAGCTGAATCATCAATGCTGACCGCATAAACGTCGAACGCTCGATCATATGCCAACCGCCTCATTAACCGAATATAAAGATGAAATTTGTTCAGGCTTTAAAAAGCCGGACCGCATGGGAAAATGATGATATTCGTTCATGCTTTAAAGAAGCATACATAGGCCAAGGTAACATTCTTGACCGCAAATACTCACGGTCAAAAACCTGACCGCAAAAGTTTGGTGACCAGGAGGAGCAATCATTTATTCCCGGCTGCGTTATTGATTATGAAGACCTCCAGAAGGATGCCATTGGGAGGCACTTGATCAAACGAATGAAGAAATCAGACATACTTCATTATTTCATTATGAATCAAACCAGTCACTACCTTGCCGCAGTCAGAGAATTTTATTTTACCACGAAGGAAATCAAAGGACGAGATGAGCAGAACAATTTCTCTTAACTGGATTACCGCAGAAGTTTACGGTCACAAGATAGAGATTGACTACACTGATATTGCCTCCACCCTTGGTCTTGACATTGACAATGAGGCTCCTATCTCTCTATCTGACGAAGAATATGATGGATTGGCAATGAGATTGATTGGATCTACTGACGTGTGCAAGCCCTACCGGAAAACCTTTCCAGAGGTGATGTATTACATTGGTCACTTGGTTGGCCACGGTCTGCTCTGCAAGAGTGGTAACCATGGAAATTTCAATACCACTCAATGGAGGCTATCTACTGCAATCTATCTGGGCAGGAAGATGAACTGGCCCAAGATTCTATATGATCTCCTGTTAGATCACATTTCTGATTATAAGAAGCTGATGTCTGAAAAGGCCGCCACCAAATACAAGAAAAACTCAAGGTTCCTTTCTCTACTGTTTAAGTTCATTCCTGAACTCACAAGGGATATCAACAGAGATAAAGATGCCAAAGTTCCCATCTCTATATCCAAGGTCTTTGATATCAAGACCATGAGATCTACCTACCGCAACCGTTTTGGTGATGATCAATACCAGGAATACAAAATCGTGAACCTGAGCACAAAAGAGAAAAATACATCCCTCCTGCCTACACTAAAGCTGCCAGAATAGCCTTAGGACTTGACGCACCAAGGAAGTCCTCATCTGTCCATGATGATGATGATGATGAAGAAGCTGAGGACGAGGAAGAATCTAGAAGAAAGGTTAAAGGCAAAGGAATTGCCAATGCATCGACCGCTCCTCCCAAACCAAGACCATTGACTGGAGTTGTCATCAAGGAACCTTCAACCGATAAGTCTCCTTCCAATATTCCTCCTACCGCACCATTGAAAACCAAGTCTACCGCACCAATCTCCAAATCAACCGTCTCCAAGCCTACCGTGCCCTCTCCAACCGCACCATCCAAATCCTTCAAGTCAAAATCCTCTGCACTCCCCGCTTCGTCTCAGGGGGAGAAATCCAAGAAAAGGGATCTCTCTCTTAGTCCCATCCAAACAGCAAAGAAATCCAAGATTTCAAGACCACCTCCTTCAACCGCATCTCCAGTCTTCACTCCATCCGGTTCACCTACTCAGGGCGACCGTGAAGACGTTATTGAAATTGCTCCACCCCAGCGCCTGAAAAGGCAACCAATTTCTAAACCAACACTCGGTTTAGTTGATGAATCCACAGATGAAGAGGTAAAGGATGTATCTGATGATGGATCAGAACATTCTGATGAAAATGCTGAGAAAAGTTGCTGCTGATAGCCCGGTGCTTAGTGATGATGAAGTTCCAGCAAATGTTGAAAAGTTTCCTGAGCATGGGGGTCACAGTCAAGAAGATGACCATGAACCCAGTGACCGCGAAGTTAATGATACTGGTAATATGACCATGTCTCCCATCAGGCAATCCCTTTCTGAACCTCCGGTCGATCAAATTGCTCATCTATTGACTGCAGTGGAAATGCTTACACAAATCAATCTGGATTCCCAAACCCAGATCTCAAAGCTGACCGCCAATCAGACCACTCTTCATGAAGAAATCTCTGAGCTGAAGTCTGCCAATTCAGTGCTTAGAGACCAGGTTGTTGCTCTCCCCTCTCAACTGATTGAGACCATTAAGGGGGAGAGAGAGTACGTATCAAAGGCTATATCAGATGCCCTCTCCGGTCAAGCAGGCAGCAGCTCTTCGAGGCCCGGTCAAGCTGCTGGCTCTACTACCGCTCTTATTGCTCCTAGTGCCTTCATGGTAACTCCGGACTTTATGAACAAATCTTTCCTTATTCAAACAAGGGCCATCATGAAGTGCTTTTCAAAGGAAGTCTTAAAAGCCTCGGTAGATATCTCAAAATCTATGGAGGATGTTAAAGATGAACTCTCTCTGGAAGTAAAGAAAGTAAGAATGTCGGTGGAAAAAGATGTTGATATTGCCCTAAAAACCGCTATGACTAATCTAAATGAAAGCTTGAGTAGGAAATTGGAAGCATTCAAACAAGCCATGATTGTCCACACCAACCGCCTCAATGACCAATCAAACAAAATTGATTTACTATCCAATCGAGCTAACACTGTGCTGAACAGGATCAACCGCCACGGTAATCTAGTTGCAAATCAAGAGGCAGAAGCAGGCCACGGTAATGTAAATGCTCAGGGTGAAGATGATGAAGATGGAGTGACCGTACCTATTCTCATTCCCGGTCGCTCCATGCCCTCCTACCGCTCTCCTTCTCTGATCTCACTGAAGATGATCTCCATACCTTCGACCGCTTCTAATCTATCCTCTACCGCAATGTTAATCCCACCATTTGAACTGACCATGTGTGGTCATGTTGAAACAATTTGTTAATGTTTGTCTCAAAACAATTTTTTATTTCTGTTATGTCTTTTATTTGGGTCTGTAAAAACTTTAATCTCTCTTTTGTCTGCACTCCCCTCACTTAATGGCTATATTTTTGTGGAGTGCCTTTTGAATGTGTGTTTGATGCATTTGCATACTTATTGTTATTTTCTCTAAAAATGCATTCAAACCTTATACGTCTATCTGGCTAGGATTAGTATCTTTTTATCTTTTAGGCTGATAGAAATCTATGACACTGGCTTAGAGTGTGCATTGACTTGGGGCATGAAATTAATAAAAATTATTTTCTTGAAAACATGTTATTACCAAGTACAATGAATTAGCCTTTGTTATAGTAGGTATTGGTCTCAATCAAATAGGGGGAGATTGTTGGGTATGCTTATTATTAACCACTCCTATTACCTAGATTTGATTGATCCCATAACCTAATTTTATCTTTTGTGGACTTAGGATATATTGTAATAAGTGTTAAACTTCATTTTTAGAATAGTCCACTTTGATAGTATAGGCTTTAGATTGATAGGCTGAAAATTTTCTAAGTCTGGAATTTTAGTGGTCAAGACCTTGACCGTGAATTCACTTGACCGTGAATCACTTGACCGGAAGTCAGTGACCGTGAGCTTTATGGCATATCTTGACAGGTCACATCTGACTCCTCGACCGCAGATGCCCTTAGGCATATTGACCGCAAGAGTCTCGACCGCAAGTCTCGACCGCAGGAGCAGAAGTTCAAGAACCCAAGTTTGTTCAAACTTAACCATGGTCAAACTATGGTTAGTTTAGAACGTTGCAGAACTTGGATCCCAAGTAATTCAAATTTGAATTCATCTAAGTGGGACCACCTCTTATCTACAAAAAGGACAAACTCAGATTGAGCTCCAATCAGAATTCAACAGCTCATTGTCCTTCAACTTGGAGCCCAAGTAAATCCAACAGCTATTTTCTAATTCAAGGCTATAAATAGCCCTTAAGTTCTTCATTAAAAAAAAAGCTGAGATTCTAAAAGAGAAATTGCTGTTGAAATACTTGGTGATTGAAGATCATACTTAAGATTTCCAGAATCCTTTGAATCTTCAAAGAACTCACCTTCAAACCTTCAAAGATCTCCAGCAACATTCAAGTCATCTCAAGCCTTGTAACACATAAGATTCTTTAGGCTCTAAATCATATAGATTTCAAAGAGCTTCAGATTCTTTCACACACACTCACCCCAATTGATCAATCACTTAGATTGAATCAAAAGGGATACACTGGTCTAAGTCTAGGATTTGTTCTTCATAGAAAGTAGGTGTTGATTCAATACTTCATCTCTGTAATCTGTACACTCAAGAATCAATATATACCTCCATTCAAAATCCAAGACTGACCATCTTGGTAAAGGACGTAGATCTTTTTAACACATCGAACCTTTCCAAATACTTGTGTCATTTTACTTTCTGCAAATTTACCTTCAAGTATTGTTCATCTTGTTCTTCATTATTCATATTAAATTTGTTTGTCGTTTAGTGTTTTGATCTTTCAGATTTAAGAACTTGCTGTGAATTGTGTTTGTTTGTTCTCCACATTGCCTAAGTTAAAATCTGACTAACTTATATTTTTGCCAAAACTTCTAAGACAACAACTTTCAATCTCTCAACCATCTGACCACAAATCTCTTGACCGCATTTCTATTCGACCGCACTTACCTTGACCGGACTCACTTGACCGCAACTGGGTTGACCGTGAGTTCTGGTGTTAGAGATTTTGTCAAAAAACAACTCTACCTTATTTCCATCGAAAACTTCCGCTGTGCATATTACACCTTGACCGCGCGGTTTATTACTTGACCGCAAAACTCAAGATTGTAAGCACTTGGTTGAATTTTGAAAAAGGGTTGAAATTTAAGTAGGCTATTCACCCCCCCCCCTCTAGCCTCCTTTCATACCCTTGTTGTGTCTTTGGGACCAACACCTTTCCACATATCGTATGGTGTCTTTGGAACAGATTTTGTTGGAACATTATTTAATGTAAGAGCGGCTGTTTCTAGTGCATGTCCCCAAAAGGATAAAGGAAGATCAACTTGACTCATCATGGAGCGGACCATATTTAATAAAGTCCTATTTCTCTGCTCAGACACACCATTCCATTGTGGCGTTCCGGGTGGAGTTAATTGTGAAACAATTCCACAATCTTTAAGATGATTGTAAAATTCTTGGCTTAAATATTCTCCACCACGATCTAATCGAAGTGCTTTAATAGTTTTTCCAAGTTGATTTTTTACTTCATTTTGAAATATTCTAAATATCTCAAAAGACTCACTTTTATGTTTCATTAAGTAGACATAGCCATATCTACTAAAATCATCAGTAAAAGTTATGAAGTATTGGTATCCTCCCCTAGCACTGCTACTCATTGGTCCACACACATCAGTATGTATGAGTCCCAATAAGTCACTATCCCTTTCACTACTCTTAGTAAAAGGTATCTTTGTCATCTTTCCAAGTAAACAAGACTCACAAGTTTCATATGATTCAAAATCATGTGAATCTAAAAGTCCGTCCCCATGGAGTTTTGAGATACGCTTCTCATTTATATGACCAAGACGGCAATGCCACAAATAAGTATGATTTATATCATTAGGTTTGGATTTCTTATTTACATTATAAATATTCTCATTATTCCCACTTTCAATATCAAGAACATAAAGGCCATTAAATGAACATGCAGTACAATAAAGCATTTCATTTAAATAAATAGAAAACTTCTTATTCTTAATAAGAAAACTATAACCTTCATTATCCAAACAAGAAATTGAAATAATATTTCTACTTAAATCCGGAACGTAATAACAATTGTTCAAAACAAGAATTAATCCGCTAGGTAAAATGACATCATATGTTCCCACGGCTAATGCAGCAACTCTTGCTCCATTTCCCACACGTAGGTCCACTTCGCTATTTTTAAGTAGCCTTCTATTCCTTAGTCCCTACACATTTAAACAAATGTGAGATCCACATCCAGTATCTAATACCCAGGAGCTAGAAGAAGAAAGAAAAACATCTATAACATAAATACCTGAAGTAGAGGCAGTCCCACTGCTCTTCTTCTTCTTCATCTCTTCCTTGTAAACCTTGAAATTCCGTTTCCAATGACCAATCTCATTGCAGTGAAAACAAATTGCATCCTTTTGGGAAGCAGGTTTAGCCACATTGGCATTAGCAACAATTGTCTTGCCAATCTTGGGTTTGACAACATTTGCCTTACCCTTTCATTTGCCTTTCTGACCCTTTCTTTCCTTAGACACTATTAGCACGGGAGCGGCCTCTTTACCGATTTTCTTTTCCACTGTCATAAGCATCCCATGCAACTCAAACAGGGATTTATCCATCCCATTCATATTAAAGTTCATGACGAACTGATTATAGCTTTTGGGCAATGAATTAATAATAAAATCAGTGGCCAACTCAACATCAATGGGATGGCCAAGCCTCTCTAGGTGCTCAAAATGAGCCTTCATCTTCAAAACATGAGGGCCCACAGACTGCCCTTCGCTCATCTTGCATGAGACCAAGGCAGCTATAGTGTCGAACCTCTCTTGCCTTGCTTGTTCTTGAAACATATCTTTCGACGAAGCAGCAAGGCCAAATGCCTCCAAGTGTTCAAGAGTCTTCTGAAGCTCTGGACACATGGCCGCAAGCATAAGACAACCCACCTCACGAGAATCACTTTTGTGTTTCTTGTAGGCGTTTCTCTCATCCTTGGGTTCATTAGAAGCAGGTTCATCCTTAGGAACGGGATCATCAAGAATATAGAGCTTGTCCTCATGGTTTAGAACAATTCTAAGGCTACGGATCCAATCCGTGTAGTTAGCTCCATTTTCTTGAAGTTTTTCCTTCTCAAGGATAGATCGCAATGATAAGTTTGTACTTTGAGCCATTATCTACAATTATGCAAACATATAATTAAATATAAGTACCAACTTAGTTTTAAAGATATTACAAATATTAGTATTTCACAAATACTCCCACTAAATTATATAACCTTCATATACATCCAATGTATAATATAATTTAATTGGGCTAAGATCCGTCCGCGATGGTAAGATGCATAAAATTAAACTATTTAGGTAGATAACTCCTTATCAATCATATCATATATGACTCTTAGATCTTTTATGAGATTATATCAAAACATCATATGTCATGCATCTTTTAATCTCATCTGTGCCTTAGGCCCAAAACTCTTTTGATAGCCTAATTAAGTCAACCCACTTTAAACGCATAGGAATCACTCTTTCACTCATCTTGTTCATACATGAATCAAATCAATGCACCTCGCGATGGTTAGAGCGCGCATGAAAGTACCATGTAATCCCAAGTGTTTTAATCATGGGTTGTCATGGAACTTAAATTTTAATGAAGGTTCACAACATATAGCATATAACACATTTATGATCACATAAAATAAACATGTTACACATCAAGTTTAGTCTTTAAATTAATCTCCATTAATTTAAGCATGATATTATGTGTCATTAGTTTCTCTATAATTATGAGGATGAGACTCTTCAAACTTTGGTCATCAACTCCAAATCAAAACAACAATATGTGCGGCCGAACTAAGCCATAAGGCAACCACAATTCCGCACTAATTCAAGAAACTAAGAAAGTAGTTCATGTGGCCGAAACTAAGCAATAAATGGTCTCGATGAACGTAGGCTAATTGCATCCACAATTCCACATGGATCTCCAATCATTGAATCAAGAACTTTATTTCTTAATTTTAGCAATTATGAACTCTTCATAGTTCTAACTTCGTTTTATCTTTGAATCTTTGATAATGATCAAGTTTGGGAAACACAGTCCATTTGAACGTAGGCTAGCCATCCAAACCTTGATCAAATCTCAGAATCACAAGATCAAAACAAATAGGAATGATCAAACCACAAACCCACACCACAACCAAACAAATCACCGCACCAGACCCAGGAGTCCGGTCGGGTCCTTTGATTGGTCCGGTCGGACCTTCTGGAAAATCTATTCAAATTTTTCGGTTTACCCCAAACTCCAAACATGCACCCAATCCAGACCCGTGGGTCCGGCCGGGTCTTGTACTGGGTCCAGTCGGACCTTCTGGAAAATCTGATCAGTTTTTCATGTTTCGAAAATTTGTCTCAAAATTGTTTTTCCCCGATTCGATTAGGATTTGGTTCTTGATGATCCAATCATCATGAAAATCAGAACCTTGAATGAACAATTCATTCATGAATCTCTTAGATTATCAAAACTTTGATCAAATCAAAAATTGATGATCCAAACAATTTTAAATCCAACATAATTTTATTGCGATTGAATAGTGCGATTAAAGTTTATAAAACAGTAAACCACATAAACGCATATAACACATAACATCATAATCCCAATATTCAAATCATGCTAGGCACATAAACAATTTATACACATAGAACATGATTATGTATTGAAATAATCAACATGAACGGGGATCTGATACCACTGTTGGGTTTCTAAGTAACATGCGCAGCGGAATATAGCATTTAAAATTTAATAAAATCCAAAGCCTATAGATTCATTTATATGATTATAGAAAATACATCTACAATGAATACTAGAATACTAACCCTTGAAGCGTCTCCTTAGCAACCTTGAATTCGGTGGAGCTTTTCGAAATTGATCACGAACAACCACGAACAAGATCACGAACTTGTAGATGATAATCGTCACCCTCTAACGGTATCCACACCACGAACGAATATCAAGAATCACTTGATCTTGGTTGCTAGACCACAAAGAACTATATGGAATAATATATGTGTTCTTGTTCTTAACTATGGAGATCTTAGAACAAGAATAAACTCTCTCAAACTCTTTAGAGGCTTTCACAATTGCATTAGTCTGATTAGGGCTGTTAGAGCTCGTTTTTATACTCATTAGACCTATTGCAAATAGGTAACAAGTGTCCAAACCCGAGACAATACGGACTTAGGAAATCCCTAACTGAAACCGATTGGTCCGGTCAGGTCCTTACCTTGGTCCGCCTGGATCACCTGGAGGTCCGACCGGGTCCTTTACCTGGTCCAGTCGGACCCTCCTGTTTTCCAGATTTGTCCTCTAACTTCCTAATATTCCTCAAAGGCCCTTCGACCCTTAATTCTATTTCAGTTTATTTGCCAAAATCCCACTCATGAATCTAAACATAGTAGGTTTGGTGGATCTCACATAGGGTTTGTATAGAGACTGAGAGGATGCAAGGTTAAAATTCTCAAGCATAACTGTGCACCAATTAATTTTCCTTCTAATGAGCCCAAGAGCAATCTTCCATTCTGCAGAGCTCAACTGATCTAAGGAGGATTGCTTTCCACACATTCCTTTGATCACCACATCACTTAGTGCTGAATTGTTGATGGACAGATTTTTCTTCAAGATAGATTTGTTCTTGACAGAGTCATAGTTAATGCCTTCTTGACCAGTAAATTGCTGGTAGAGGACACTGAATGTTGAGTCCAAATCTTTGCTCCAAACATTGGTTACAAGGCTTCTGTGATTTGAGACGCCATAAGTTGTATGAACATCTTCAGGTTTGATGATCATTGTGACATTTTGGAAGACACATCGAATAGAGCTATCTCTGAGCCTAGTTCCAATTCGATACACCTCCAAACAAGCATTCTCAAGAATTGGGTTATGGGCAGTTAACATGTTGAGAAGGCCATTGTTTTCTAGAATTTCCTTGATATAGGATCCTACTTCACTTTCAAAGAAGTCACTTTCAATGTAATATCCATGAGATTTTTCAGGAAGAGCCATTGATTTTGAGAAAAGAAGAGGGCAAAAACAGAGGGTTAGGGTTTGAAACAGGGGATGCGAAATGGATGAGAAATACGAAGGGGTTTATTGTTTGGATGGTTATAAATGTATAGGAATAGTGAAAAGATCGTGGTTTAGAAGGTGAGGACAACGGTTATAATTTTGAAGGGATGCGACGTGGGGATTAATAAATTTAGCCGTTAAGATGAGGTGGCAGTTATCCTCTATTACTGTTCAAGTGAACAGTAAATAGAATAGAATTAAATGAAATATCATTTATTTCCAAAAAATTCGGGCGGCTATTTATGGAAAGTAAGGTGTTAAAAGTAATATAACACACTTCAAATTAAATTTTGACCATCACATCTCAGATTTGCCACACTTTTCTACCAATAGAACAGATTTTATGGTCAAATCAGTCGATATTTTGGACATAAATTTTATTTCAACAGCTAAGTCTATAACCATACCCTATTATGGATCATCTTAAATTCCTTGTGTATATAAGGAACATGACCTTAGCTATTAAATTTATACCAAGTTTGTTCTATTTAAACTTAGATGTTAGAAGTCATACACAGTTATTTGAAAATGGGGAGACTTTCATCTAAGTTTAGTCCAAAAAGGATGGCTCAAACTGCAAAGAAATTGATCTTTACAATTCCATCTGGAGAGGAGACAGAGAGAGAAAAATTTGAAAGAGAGTATAGGTCATATACCATACGGAGTGATCACCAGTTGCATGAGGAAGTTGAACAGCTTCCTCTTGATCACCCTCTTAAGTATAGGGAGATGAGAGATAGGGAGAAGAGAAAAAGAGATAGGGAGTGTGAAAGGGATGTTTTGGAGAAGTTTGAGAGAGATAGGTTGGCATAACTGAGAAAGGTTGAGGGCAAGGGAAAAGAGAAACAAGGTGAGGAGAGGGGTAGTATAAAGTTGTTTGGTCAGAATATGAGGATAGGGGAAGGAGAGATCAGCAAAGCAAAGGCTGCAACAACTGAAGTCCAAAGGGTTCATTCCCTTGGGGACTTGATGAGGAAAGAGGGATTCAAGGTTCATGTAAAAGACTTGGTTAGGAGAGAGATGGGAGGAACTCAAAATTTGAGACATTTTACTTTGAGGGAATTGATGCAACAAGAGGATGGCTTAGCTGCTCAGGACAAAAAGGTGCTTGAGGTTGAACTGCCAAGGGTTTTTACTCCAGTGACTAGGGATTCTCTATCCATTAGCATGACAGTGCTAGAGGGAGGAGGAGATAATTTTCAGGGAGTCCATCAATCTCCATTAAGGACACACACTCAGCTGTTTAGACAGTATCTAAGGTGTTGTAGTCATGTTCCAGTTCAGGAAAGGAATGATGGTGGTCCTTCTTCTCAGATGGCAATGATAGCTGCTGAGAGCATGCAAACCTCAAGAACCTTTAGCTTTACATCTCCCTTGGATGATTTCCCTCCTTATGATGCTGTGGAGGAGTGGTGGCCAAGAACCATGGGTCTACCCCTTCAGCATTTAGTTACCTTCATTGATCCTATTATGGAAAGGCATCCAATATGGTTGGAAAGATATTTGGGGACAGGAAAGTCTACACCAGCAAGGGCAAATGAAGGAGGAGACATGCAGGACAAGGGATCTGGAGTTTGTTGGAAATAGATCTTGTAAGAAGAAAGATGGTTTTTAAAACAGCTAAGGTAGTTGGTTAGCTGTTGGGGAAAGGTTTTGTAATTTTTGTTTTTGGAGAGGAATTTTGAGGAGGGAAGGCTACCGATTTCCACAGGGTAGTGGTGTTTAAGTAGAAGTATCAAGTTATATAATGTAAATAGGCCATCATATAATTATCCTTGAATAGAGATCTGTTTAGGTTAGCTGTTGGGACACTGTAAAACAGCTAACCATGTCTTTATACTTTCTTATAGTTTATGAAATGAATTTCCAGTTAATCCTTTTTACTTAGGCAAGTTAATCATTCCTAACATTGCTCTCAAAAGTTCAAACCTTTTTTCATCCATAGCTTTAGTCAGTATGTCAGAGACATTGTCCTCAGTACCAACTTTGGATAAGGTAATATTTCCCTTTTTAACATGATATCTAATGAAGTGATGTCTAACTTAAATGTGTTTGGTTTTAGAGTATTGAACAGGGTTCTCAGTCATGGCTATTGTACTAGAATTATCACAAAATATAGGAATATTTGTGACATTCATACCAAAGTCTTGAAGTTGATTTTTTAAGTACAATATTTAGGAACAGCAGAGACCAGCTGCAACATATTCAGCCTCAGCTGTTGAGGTTGCTACAGAGGTTTGCTTTTTGCTAGACCAGGACATAATTCTTGATCCAATGGATTGACATCCACCACTTGTTGACTTTCTGTCGAGATTGCATCCAGCATAATCTGAGTCAGTAAAACCAATTAGTGAGAATGGTGATTCATTTGGATACCACAGACCATAGTCAGGGGTTCCTTTTAGATATCTCAAAATCCTTTTAATAGCAGCAAGGTGAGATTCTTTAGGATTTTCTTAAAACCATGCACAGAGACATACACTGAACATGATGTTAGGTCTTGATGCATTAACATATAGGAGGGATCCTATATAGCTTCTGTATAGTGTTTGATCAACACTTTGACCATCAGTGTCAGCATGAAGTTTGGTTGTGGTAGACAGGGGTGTCTTAGCTGTTGAGGCATTCTGCATATCAAACTTCTTTACCATGTCTCTTGTGTACTTGGCTTAGTTAATGAAGATCCCATCCTTCATTTGTTTGACTTGAAGACCTAGGAAGTAGGTTAGTTCTCCAATCATACTCATTTCAAACTATTTTTGCATAAGATCTCCAAATTCTTTGCAAAGATCCTCATTTGATGATCCAAAGATAATATCATCAACATAGACCTGAATGAGTAGGGTGTCATCTCCATAAATTTTGATGAACAGAGTTTTATCAATATGTCCTTTGGTAAATCCTTTATTAAGAAGAAAGTTAGACAAAGTGTCATACCAAGCTCTATGTGCTTGTTTCAGACCATACAAGTCTTTATCTAACTTGTATACATGATCTGGGAATTTGGGGTGTTCAAATCTAGGAGGTTGAGCAACAAACACTTGTTCATTAAGTACTCCATTCAGGAATGCACTCTTGACATCCATTTGGAATACTTTCATCTTCTTGAAAGATGTAAAGGCTAGGAATAGTCTTATGTCTTTACGTCTTGTTACAGGGGAAAAAGTTTCATCATAGTCTATTCCTTCTTCTTGTCTGTATCCTTAAGCTACAAGTCTATCCTTGTTTCTCACAACAGTTCCATCTTCACTTATTTTATTTCTAAATACCCATCTGGTGCCTATGACAGTTTTATTTCTGGGTTTAGGAACAAGTTTCCATACTTTATTCCTTTCAAAATGTTCAAGTTCTTCTTCCATTGCTTCTATCCAGTCTGCATCTTAAAGGGCTTCATGGATCTTCTTAGGTTCCATTTGAGAAATAAAGGCACTCATAAAAATATCATAGTGAGGAATGCCATCAGGATGCTTTCTCTTTGAATGGGAATGGATATGACAAGGTTATTATCATTTGCAATGAGGATTGGAGTAGGGATTTGAGAATGGATTATTTGACAGCTAACAGTTTCATCTTGGCTGTTGGGAAGAGGAAAGCTGTTGGGAGTAGGTAAGCTGTTGGGAGTGTCTTTGGGCAGAACATAAGGAAGAATGATATTGCTCTCATTTGGGGATGAAAGATTATTGGTTGTGGGTGAAGGTTCTGGAAGGTTGTCATAGTTTCCAATACTTTCATCAAAATCACATAAGTCAGTGTTGCTTTGATCATTATTTTCATCAAAGTTAACATGAATTGATTCTTCCACAACCAGTCTTCTTTTGTTGTAAACTCTGTAGGCTTTACTAGTGTTAGAGTAACCAATAAAGATTCCTTCATTACTCTTGGAATCAAACTTATCAAGGTTGTTCTTCCCATTGTTGTGAATATAGCATTTGCTTCCAAATCCATGAAAGTAGGATGGTTGGAATATTTCCATTCCATAACTCATATGTCATCTTCATATGATACTTGTTGATGAGAGTTTTGTTTTGCACATAGACAGTAGTAGTCACAACTTCACCCCAAAAGTACTTAAGCAGATTATGTTCTGACAGCATTGCTCTTGCTGCTTCACATATGGTTCTGTTCTTTCTTTCAGCAGCTCCATTCCGTTGAGGAGTTCTTGGGGATGAAAAGTTGTGATCAATCCCTTTTTGATTGCAATAGGTTTCAACTCCTGTATTTTCAAACTCAGTTCCATGATCGGACCATATTTTCTTGATGGACAAGCCTTTAAAGTTTTGAACTTTGTTGAACAGCTGAGTGAGATTATGAAGGGTATCACTTTTGGATTCAAGAAGAATGATCCAAGTGAATCTAGTGTAGTCTCAACAACTACAAGGGAGTATCTTTTTCCACCTAGAGATCTGGTTCTAATGGGGCCAAATAGGTCCATATGAAGTAGATCAAGGGGTTTGGTTGTGTCCAGTCTGGTTTTAGCAGAAAATGATGTTTTCTTTTGTTTTCCACATTGACAAGCTCTTCCTAACTTGTCTTTCTCGAAAGGAATTTTGGGAAGACCTTTGACAAGGTTGGAGATGGATAACTTGGAAATGGTTTTGAGGTTTAGGTGGGCAAGTCTTTTATGCTACAGCCAAGACATATCTGATTGGCTGCAGGTTAATAGACAATGGGCAGTAGAGGTTTGGACAACTTCAAGGTGGAGACAGTAGAGGTTCTTCTTTCTAACTCCTGTTAGAATAACCTTGTTGTTCTTGTCTTTGACTTGGCACTGGTCCTTTGTGTAGATAACATGATAACCTTTGTCACAAATTTGACTAATGCTGATCAAATTGTGCTTAAGGCCTTTAACATAAGATACATCTGTAAAGATGATCTCCTTGGTCACTAGATTGCCTAATCCTTTGACTCTTGCTTGAGAATTGTCACCAAATGTAACATTGGGACCATTCTTTGGTGTCAGCTGTTGGAGCCATTCTTTGTTTTAGGTCATGTGTCTGCTACATCCACTATCTAAGTACCAGATTCCTTTACTAGATTCCTACAAAACAAAATTAAAAATTATGGTACCCTTTATTCTTTTGGGTCCAAAGGATTAGACTTTCTTTGGTACCCTAGCCTTGCCACCTGATCTTATTTTGAAGAACTGGTTAAGGGTGTTATAGTAAGACATGATTTGCATCATCTAGTGTGTCAATGTAAAGGGTTGAGGAGAGTCATATAGGTGTCCAGTATAGTGTGGGCTTTGATTGTAGTTTGGTTGATGAAAATATGATTGCTGTCTGAGATTTTGTGAGTGATATGATGATCTAGGAGAGGAATTTTGAGACTAATAAGCATGGGTTTTCCCATTGGAATATTTCTAGTTTTGTCTAGGTTGCCTAGAGTGCCTCTGCTGTCTAGCCTGTCTTGGCTATCCAGTTTGCCTAGGCTGTTCAGCTTGTCTTGGCTGTTCAGCTTGTCTTGGCTTTCTATCTTGTCTATGCTTTCTAGGCTTCTGTTCTTGCTTCCCTTTCTGAGATTTAATATCATTAGTACTGGTGGAAGCTTGAGATTTGGGAATTATATGAGTTTCCACTTTTAGTTCACCATTTTTAATATCTTCACTCTCCTTTCTATACACATCTTCCTTTGTTTGAATGGGGTAAGATGGTTTCTTGGTAGAGAATGTGTTGAGACTTTTTAAAATCATAGTTTCAACAGCTCTATCACCAGTAGGTGGAGTGTAGATTTTGAGTGTGGGATTTTTAGCTCCTATTCCAGATCTGTCCCCAGGATATCTTTGATTAAAGTGATACATGGATAGAGCATTGCTTGATTTGTTCCAGGAATCAATTTTGCTTTTTAAAGCATTGTTTTCTTCCTTCAAGGTACTCGTTTCCTGTTCATTATCCTTTTGGGACTTAGAACAGTCAGTCTTAGTTGTTGAGCTAAGTATGTCATTTTTAAGTTTTTGACATTTTTCTTCTAGATCCTTTTTGGTTGTTTTAAGGTTAGTGTTTAGGGATTTGAGATTTTCAATGGTTTTTGATTGCTCAAGGTTTTCTGTGATGAGGGCAGCAAAGCTAGAGTCTTGTTTCTTCTATTGAATCAAGAGGGTGCAAACTAAATTTTTAAAGCCTTCTATATTAAGAGAATTAAAATTATGTACCTCTTTAAGTTCTTCAGCAGCAGCTAATGCTTCTAGGTCCTCTTCATTATCTGAGTCATCACATTCCTGTGCAACCAAACACAGTAATGCTTCTTCTTCATCACTACCTGAGTCTGATGATTCAAATTCTTCATCACTAAACCTAGAAGAGTCAGCAAGCATAACTTGTTATTTATTTTTGTCATTCTTAGCCTTGACACAATTAAAGCAATTACACCTAGAGCTATGAATGACTTCTTTAGAATAAGTCATTCTTTTGAAGTTTTCTCTTGGTTTCTTAGGTTCTTTGCAATCAGCAGCATAGTGGCCTGGTTTGCCACAGTTGTAACACTCAATGTTCTTTTTAACAACTTCTTGAGTTGAGTTGGATGGTGAAGGACTGTATCTTCTATCAAAAGCTTTCTTTTGGTGCTTCATGGCATTTCTGACAGCCATGGAGATGAGACTTGGGATGTCTTCTTGAGAGATAGGTTTTGATTCTTGTTTAGGAGTTATGTTCAGTTTTTGTAGAGCATTCATAACAAGGGTGTCAATGTCCTATTGAGAGAACTGTTTCTGGGTTTGCTCTTGAGCAACAAGGGCAAGGGTGTGAGATATGGTGGATGCTGGTTGAATTTTGATCATTCCTTCTAGTTCATATGCTTCAAGTTTACCAGAGTATTGTTCTATGGTCATACTACTCCATTCAGCTCCTTCTCTAATGGGAAGGGCTACTTTCTCATACTCTTGAGGGAGATTAGAGTAGATCTTTAAGCATAGGTCAGATTGTTCAAAGGTTTTGCCATGGTCTGAAATAGCTCTTACAAGATCTTCAAATCTTGGTCTTGCAGCACTAACTTTCTCTCCAAGATAGAATTTGAAGTTGTCTAGCTGTCTTAATAAGTTATATAGATTCTGGGTTCTAACACTGGTGTGTTTAGTGAACTTGGTGTTAATTAATTCCCATGTTGCTTTAGCACTTGGTACTTTAGCTATTTCTTGAGCTAGGGAGTCATTGTCACTTTTTTGCAGAATATTTTTTACTTTTAAGTTTGCAGTCATAAGTTGTCTTTGAGCATCAGTCCAGTTTTCAGGAGATTTGAGTTTGCTACCTCCTCCATTAACTTCAGCTTGAGTGGGAGGTTTAACTTCATTCTCTAAGACATACCAGTTCCATATGCTATTAGCATCTAGATAGGTTTTGATTTTTGAGGAATAAATCTCAAAAGATCCATAGTCATCAATGTGTGGGATGTCCTTTTCATTGTTTCTTCTTGGTTGAGGCATGGTGGGTTGAATAGATCTTTCACAAGTTGTTAGACTCTTTATGGTGAATCCAAGCTCTGATGCCAATTGAAAGGCCCTGTTTAACTAAATGAACAGATTAATTAAAACTTGGACAGCTAACTGTTTGAGGTTAGCTGTTGAGAAATAATAAATAAAATAAATGTGCAGCGGAATTAAAATAAGTAAGGAATGAAAGGACAATGTCTAATGTGTGTGTAAGTGTATGGACAATAGTGTACACAGTATTTTAAAGTGGTTCAGAGGCAAAACCCTTCTCTTACATCCACCCCTACTATTGGAACAGTGAGACCAATTCACTATAATATTCTCTACTTTTAGAGTTACAAGAATTGATAAGGCAAGTTCCTTTGAACCCCCTCTACTTAATTGAAACTTCAATAAAGGTTGCTTCTTTCAAAGCGAGAAAAAGAAAAAGAAGATAATCACAAGTGTTTACAAAAGAAATATTAGCTTGGCTGTTAGCTGGCTGTATGTGGGTTGTAACTGGGTGCAAAAATGACAAAATATTTGCAGGGGTCTATGCAAATATTTAAGACTGCAACGAGAATGCAGTAAGGCTATAAAGGGTTGTAAAGGTTGTAAAAATGCTTGAAGAGGGTCTGGAGAGTTACTTGAAAACATGCCAGTATACTCCTTTATATAAGGGAGGGGTGTAGATACCCCGGGGGAACCACGGCTAAGGCTAGAGCGCGTGAGTTATCCTAGGATGTCTAACTTGTTTTTAAGAGTCGCCACCTATGTTTTGAGGAACATAAGAAAAACCTATTGATAATAGCCTAAGTTTGATTACGAAAACAGAGATTCTTTGTTTTGAGGTTCGGGGGTTAGATTACGAGATGGGAAGTACCTAAACACCCATCTCGCCCAACTAAAGTTGGTCTTGCTTGATCAAAATCTACATGAATGATAAATGTTCTTCTTCTTCTTCTTTAAATCATAAAAAGGGGTTTAAAATAGAGTTTGGAATGTAGGAGATAACTCTTTAACCGACCTCAATGAGATGAGGTGATCATTAAAGTCATGTCCCAAAATGATTTGGGTGATTGCACTTTGATAAAACGAAAAGAAAGAGAAAAGAGATGAAGTTGAGAAGAGCTTTACCTAGACTTCAAGAGACTTCAAACACTTCTTGTTGAATTACTTGGAGAAATCCTTTGAAAAATGCTTTGAGAGTAGGAAATTTGGTAAAGTCAAGGTCTTTTGATCAAAGTTTTTGTCTTAAGTTTTCGTCCAAGTTTTCGGTCCTTGAAAATGGAGGTAAAGGGAGGTTTTTATAGGTGAAAGAGAGGTGTTTTTGGTGCCAAAACTCAGTCACCAAGAAATCCTTGCCGGGCAAAATCCTGTAAATTGAGCAAGGGAGAGAATCCTGGCCAGAAATCTGTAACTGACGCCCAGAGGCGCGCGCTTCCTGCTTTGGGGGCGGGAGGCGCGCGCGTCTGGCTCCTCCTGTCGGAGGCGCGCGACTCATAGAAGGCAATTTTGACAGAATGGACTAGAAAGTCAGCCCTGTTATTCAGTTTAGTCCCTGGACTTAACGAAGTCAGTCAGGAACTTAACAGAAGTGACAGAAACTAACGAGAAACACTTAAAATGGGGAGAGACACAAGATCAAATGTGCAATCGGGGTGAGCGGTCTAAGGTGGGGTGTCTACAAAGCCCCTCGGCGACGTGGATTGCAAAGCAAAACGCGTCGACGAAAGTTAAAAACATCCGCCGAGGACATCACCAAGAAAAAAGCAAAGACTCGATGAAAGCAGGAATTTGAAATTGCGAGAGATAGTGTTGCGCTCCCTGTGTGAGCGGCTTTTGTTGATAGAGGGGTGGCATGATCCGTTAGGTGAACCTGCCGGCTGAATATTCTGAATGAGGCCGTTAGTGAACCTTTTAAACGAGGCCGTTAGTGAACCTTTTGGAGAGGCCGTTAGTGAACCTTTGAGGAGGCCGTTAGTGAACCTTTAGAGAGGCCGTTGGTGAACCTTTGAGGAGGCCGTTGCCGTTGGTGAACTTTTGAGGAGGCCGTTAGTGAACCTTTGAAGACGAATCTGTTAGTGAAATCCGTTGATGAGGCCGTTAGTGAACCTTGGAAGAGGCCGTTGGTGAACCTTTGAGGACGAATCTGTTAGTGAAATCCGTTGATGAGGCCGTTAGTGAACCTTTGTACAGGCTGTTAGTGAACCTTTGAGGAGGCCGTTAGTAAACCTTTGAGGCCGAATCCGTTAGTGAAATCCGTTGATGAGGCCGTTAGTGAACCTTTGTAGAGGCCGTTAGTGAACCTTTGGAGAGGCCGTTGGTGAACCTTTGGAGAGGCCGTTGGTGAACCTTTGAGGAGGCCGTTAGTGAACCTTTGAGGAGGCCGTTAGTGAACCTTTGAAGAGGCCGTTAGTGAACCTTTGGAGAGGCCGTTAGTGAACCTTTGAGGAGGCCGTTAGTGAACCTTTGAGGAGGCCGTTAGTGAACCTTTGGAGAGGCCATTAGTGAACCTTTGAGGAGGCCGTTGGTGAACCTTTGGAGAGGCCGTTAGTGAACCTTTGAGGACGAATCCGTTAGTGAAATCCGTTGATGAGGCCGTTAGTGAACCTTTGTAGAGGCCGTTAGTGAACCTTTGAGGATGAATCCGTTAGTGAAATCCGTTGATGAGGCCGTTAGTGAACCTTTGTAGAGTCCGTTAGTGAACCTTTGTAGAGGCCGTTAGTGAACCTTTGAGGAGGCCGTTGGTGAACCTTTGAGGACGAATCCGTTAGTGAAATCCGTTGATGAGGCCGTTAGTGAACCTTTGGAGAGGCCGTTAGTGAACCTTTGAGGAGGCCGTTAGTGAACCTTTGAGGACGAATCCGTTAGTGAAATCCGTTGATGGGGTATTGCTTTGAAGTCTCGTGCAACTTGGAGTCACACTTGACTTTTTGAATTGTGGGGTGCGGGCACAGTTGACCGCGACCAGAAAAATATTCCTGCTGGGGATGAAATGTTGTGATTGACTCTTGAGGGGGGTATGGCACCCGTGACAGAACTTAGGGAGTTCGGAATCCGGAGAAGGACAGCCTACTTTTGAGTGGGAGTTTCTATCCTACTTTCAATTTTTGACATGCCTTAAGGGCGGACCAGAAGAAGGTGTGCCCAACTGGGTGTCCAAGGATAGGGGTTGTGTCTTGATTTAGGCTGGATATCTCTGACAAGGCCTTTTCTGAAGTGATCTAGACTTGGGAGGCGCGCGCTTTCCTCTGTAGGCTTGGGACGCGCGCGCATTTCAGACCGCTGGCGGGTGGCACGCGCGTCTGGGAGGCGGAATTCTGGGTTTGACATTTGCTGGCCAAAAGAACCCCCAACAGCTATAAATTTTGAACCATTTTTGACCAGAATGGTCACACAGCATTCTTCTGCAAACACTTTCTCCTCCTAAACCATAAAATTCTTCTCATAATGGCCCCAATGACTTTCTCTTTTGAAGTCAAGGTCTCCGTCCCCGAGGGTGACAAGTCCGTTCCCGTGGTGAACGTCGTTCCAGCTGTGGGGTCCGTCTCGATGGTGGAGAAGTGTCCGAGCGTTTTTGATCATTTGGGAAGGCCCAATGACGATGTTGTTGACCCCGTGAGACCGGTGGTTCATGTGCGGGACTATAGACCCCATCATTTTCCCAAGAAGAAGAAAGGTAAGGGAAATTCCTCTCATGTGTGGAAGCGTCCCATGGTTGTCCCTGCTAAGGCTCCGCTTGATAAGGGCAAAGGGAAAGCCGTTGATGAAGCTCCATCCCGTCCTAGCGTTTTCTCCCGTCTTGGCGGTCCCAAGAATGTTCCGTCCCCATCCAAGAAGACTAAAGGACATAACAAGAAGCAATAGGTTCCCAAACCTAAGAAAGATTAGATTTTTCTTTGTACCCCAAGAGATTGCAATTAGACCACTTTGTTTCAGGATTTAATATTTTGATGTCTTTTGTTGCTCAATAAATCCGTTGTAATGGCTTGAATAATTCATTGAATGAATAAAAATTGCATCTTGGTATTGTTGGTGTTCGTGCCCTAGGCACGTTTGTTAAACGTTGTATAAGTTATCATTTTATTCATAATAATAAAGAGATAATAAGATTATTATTATGGCTCGTGTTTGCTTATAATAATCTCCATCCCTAGAGCTTGTTAAGCACTAGTATAAAGGCTAAATGATCATGGGATGATCATGTTAGATTTATAGGTACTTGTTTGGAACAAGGTACTGGACATGACCCGCGGTATGAGATTTATGACATGGTCGATGTCATATATAAATCTCATATTAGTTATGTCATTTGAATCCTTAGACATGAAGTTATTATAGTCTTCCACTTGATGAACATTATGTTTGACATATTCAAACGCTACCTTAACACAGTAGTTATAAAGGGTATGATTGGCATAATCGGATTCACGTAGGGAAGAATAATAAGCTAAATGGATTTGTCCCTCTTCGGAGAGATGTCAAGCTTGGGCCCCTCGAAGGAATGATGTTGATGAAATGTTTGGCCAAACTCAAATGGATTGATTGGATCAATGTCATTTGGATTATCAACATATTCGGAATCGAGAAAGTATTGAACAATACAAGTTGACTTGTTGACCATGACTTGTGTTCAATGACATCGTGGACAAAGGGATTGTGACATGTTCTAAAAGGAATGCGAACTTGTATCTAGTTATACTATTTGGGTAGGTATGACGGTTTTCTAGAACCTAATCATATCTTATGGTTTCATGTTTGAACCCATTGCCAACTTAGTATAATCCTAGAGGGTCACACACAATAGAACGAATCCTAAATAAGGACTATATTGGAAATTTGGAAAAATTGGATTTTTCTGGGCCTTTGGGCGACCGCCCAAATGGGCTGGGCGACCGCACAAGAACTTGGGCGGCCGCACACCTCAGTTTGGGCGGCCGCACAGTGCTGTCGGGGGCAGATTCCTAATTTGACTCGGAATCGAATTTTGGACGGGTTTTAACACAAGTTTCCTATTTGGAATAGGTCTTACTTGTGTATAAACATCAGAATTCGGCCATAACTCAGACCTAATGTTTGTGCAAGCCTCCAAAGAGTTTGAGAGGGTTTTATTTTGTTCTAAGAAATCCTAGATTGAAGAACAAAATTATACACAAAGAAAATTCCATATAGTTCATATTAATTGTGAAAACGTGTTTCATAATTTGGTCTAGCAACCAAGATCAAGTGTTCTTGATATTCGTTCGTGGTGTGGATACCGCTAGAGGGTGAAACTTATCATCTTCAAAGTTCGTGATTATTACTATGATCGTGATCAAGTTTTCAAGTCTCTATCGAATTCAAGGTTGCAAAATCAAAGGCATCAAGGGTTAGTATTCTAGTATTAATATTGTTATATTTGACCTAATCATATGAATGGATCTATGGGCTTTGGGTTTCATTAAATTTTAAATGCTTAATTTCGCTGCGCATGTGACTACGAAACCCAACAGTTATTTGAAGTGAATTGGGTATTTTTGATATGTTTTAGACCGCACCCGAAGGTTGCCTACGTTCCTCCAGTGGAACCACCGTCCACTAAGACTCTTGAGATGGGCCTCCCTCTTGCTCGTACCTTGAGGTAAATAGCCTCATTGTGGTCGGAACCAAATGGTGGAAGGTCCATATCGGCAAAGGTGATGACGTTGCCAAAATGAATGTGACCGATCATTGCCGTGAGGTCCTCGGGAGTAGTATCGGGAGAAACTGATGTATCATCGAGATTGCGGATGACAAGATCTCGGTGTTTCTTTAAAGATGCAATGAGGTCCCAAATAGAGATGTTGGCTTGAGTTTTATTGAGTTGGACAAGTAGAGGATCTTCGGGAGTGTCGCGAGCTTGCGGCCTTTGAGAAGAGGAGCTTGGTGCGGAACTGGAAGGGTTGCTTGCTATGACTCGACCGGATCGAGTTAGCATGTTGACGTTCCCATCTTGCTTCTTTTTCCTATTCTCTAGTACTTCCCTCATTACCTCATCGTAAGTTACAACACAACAAGAATTGTCAAGTTTATTCATAACATTGGGGCCCCCATTCACAATTGGGATTGAATGGGTGGTCCCCTCGAGTTCTCCTATCTCTATTACATTGACATGTTCGCCATTAGTCACTACAAATTCTTTCTTATCTATGAGATCTTGAATGACATTGCGGAGAACGAAGCATTCCTCAGTGGTGTGGCTACTATATTGGTGGTAGCCACAATATTTGTGGTGAGCATGATTGGGGTGGACTGTCTTGGGTTGGTACCCTTGTACGGGTGTGACTTGACCCTTTGCTTTGAGGACCTCGAAAACTTCGGTTTGAGTCATGCCTTGGAGAGGCGTGTAGACACGGTCATTTCGAGACTTCTTCCTTTGAGGTGGAGGAACCTTTTTGTAATTCCCCTTATCGATAGTGACGGCGTTGACCGAGGCCTATTTTGTGGAGTTGGAAGCGGCCTTGTAGCGGTAGCTAGGAGCACTTTTCTTCACTTCTTTGAGCAACTCGTCCATTCGGACCCCCGCCTCATACATTTGGGAGAAATCCGCATAGCAAGCCCCACTTAGGTGGGTGCGGAGATCAATTTTGAGACATTTGAGAAAGATGTCCATTTGCTCCTTGGTATTTGGCCTTTCCACAATTTCAGAGAGTTTATCATTCCATCTCCTTGTGAAGTCGATGAAGGACTCATGGTCTCGTTGAGTAGTGTTCTCTAGCTCTTTCCTTGTGGGCCGGTGAGTGGTGTTGCCTTGGTATTGGTTCTTGAAGGCAAGCATGGCGGAATCCCAATCAAGACGGACAGTGAGCGGGAGAGTAGCATACCAATCTTTTGCTTCCCCCTCGAGAGTGAGAGGAAAGCATTGAGCCATCACCTTGGGGGAGACCTTCTTCGGAACCATTGCCCAAATATAAGTCTCAATGTGAGCCATGGGACAAGAGTTGCCCTTGAATTTGCTTATGTCGGGCATCTTGAACTTATCAGGAAGAGCGGCCATAGTACTCATGAGGATGGATGATTGATAAAGGCTTGTGTCGGAGCCTTTCCCCATGTTGAGCCCATTGAATTTTTGGTCGATGTAGGCCATGATAGAATCCACCATTTTGGGCTCATTGTTCTCGGAACTCGGCTCTCCCACTTTCTTGGTGCGGGTGTTGACATAAGGACTTTTGAACAAACCCTCGGTCCATTCGGATTCGTCATCGTTATTCTTGCTCTTCCCCTTGGCAAGATTAGTGAGCTTTTCTTTCATTAGCTCCATCTCGGTCTCGTGGGCCTCCCTTTGGCTGTCGAGGTAGGATTGCCAAATGTCGTCTTTGCTTTGTGCCTCCTTATTAAGGGTGGAGACTTGCTCTTGGAGGAGTTGGACCATGGTTGAAAGCTGTTCGAGAGACATGGTGTTGCTGCTGCCGGTCATGGTTGCTGTTGGAGCTGTTGGAGTAATCTCTTCACGGACTAACCGATTTGCCGAATCCCGGTAGACTCTGTAAGTACCAATTGAAACTATATTGCAGAAGAGGCCTTTGTCAGTCTTGAGTAACACTCGCGGTCCACGAAGAGGCTTAGAACACACAGTTGGGCACACGAATCGAACCACATAAGAAAAGACTCTTTTTTTTATATAAGTCGGAGGGAATGGATCCCTTTTGGGGTTTCTAAGAAAATAATGGAATCGTCACACTAGTATATAGACCATCTCGCGGTCCCATATACTCATCGGATTCCATCGCGTTTGTGAATCCTACATGTATCGGGATTAAACTAAATTAATGTAGTAAAGCATACATGCGGGGACGGATTTTTATTTTCGTCCAAAATAACCACTTTTGGGGACGGATCTTTATTGCGTCTGTTTCAACAAGTTGGCATGTATGATTTGAAGACATTAGTTTAGGGAAATCTCGGTACATGGAAACCGACTTGAGTCACGGAGTGTTAGACCTTAACTAGAATTGTGTGGCTTGTGCTCGGCTTGAATATGAGGCTCAAAGGTCACCCTCGGCATGTAGTCTTGAACTACGCCACGGGCTGAGGTTTACCGCTTCGAAAGAGCCAAGGTCGAGTGGAGCTTGAAACTTTCTAGGACGGGCCTCGACGGGTTTGGGGTTGGACTTCTGCGACTCGATAGTGAGCAGTTCATAGGAATATGTGCATGTAGTGTGAGGTCTATCACGTGACAAAAAAAATTTTTTTATTTTTTTTTTTAAAAGAAAGAAAAACAAAAAAAACAAAACACATAAGCATATAAATTACAACTCCTGAATCATCTGTGTGACCGGTAAATAAAACACAAAATTAAAACAGTCTGAAGTTCAGAATGACCACTGATGCAGGCAACTGTGCCCACACCCCCATCACACTGCTCTGTTCTGAGACCTGTTTCTGTTCTGGGAACCAACCCAGAAGCGTGCGCCTCTGAGTGTTGTACGAGACGCGCGCGCCTGGCGCGATGCAATTAGGAGGCGCGCGCTTCTGGTCACACCTGTCAGATTGTCAGATTTTGGACTCAGGGGATTACCCTGGTCCTATGTGCATATTGTAACCCCTGCAGAAATGATTAGTGGAGAATAGCAAAAGAAGAAGATGAAGAACATGAAGAAGCGGACGATTCTGGTCCCTGATGCGGGATGCGCGCGCCTTAGGCTGAAGAGGCCAGAAGCGCGTGCCTCCCCCATCAGGAATCAGAATGCCCAGAAAATATGTAGATTTTGATCAGAATGCAAGTTTAACCCTCAAATGTCCCCAGCGGAGTCTCCACTGTAGATACCCCGGGGGAACCACGGCTAAGGCTAGAGCGCGTGAGTTATCCTAGGATGTCTAACTTGTTTTTAAGAGTCGCCATCTATGTTTTAAGGAACATAAGAAAAACCTATTGATAATAGCCTAAGTTTGATTACGAAAACAGAGATTCTTTGTTTTAAGGTTCGGGGGTTAGATTACGAGATGGGAAGTACCGAAACACCCATCTCGCCCAACTAAAGTTGGTCTTGCTTGATCAAAATCTACATGAATGATCAATGTTCTTCTTCTTCTTCTTTAAATCATAAAAAGGGGTTTAAAATAGAGTTTGGAATGTAGGAGATAACTCTTTAACCGACCTCAATGAGATGATGTGATCATTAAAGTCATGTCCCAAAATGATTTGGGTGATTGCACTTTGATCAAATGAAAAGAAAGAGAAAAGAGATGAAGTTGAGAAGAGCTTTACCTAGACTTCAAGAGACTTCAAACACTTCTTGTTGAATTACTTGGAGAAATCCTTTGAAAAATGCTTTGAGAGTAGGAAATTTGGTAAAGTCAAGGTCTTTTGATCAAAGTTTTTGTCTTAAGCTTTCGTCCAAGTTTTCGGTCCTTGAAAATGGAGGTAAAGGGAGGTTTTTATAGGTGAAAGAGAGGTGTTTTTGGTGCCAAAACTCAGTCACCAAGAAATCCTTCCCGGGCAAAATCCTGTAAATTGAGCAAGGGAGAGAATCCTGGCCAGAAATATGTAACTGACGCCCAGAGGCGCGCGCTTCCTGCTTTGGGGGCGGGAGGCGCGCGCGTCTGGCTCCTCTTGTCGGAGGCGCGCGACTCAGAGAAGGCAATTTTGACAGAATGGACTAGAAAGTCAGCCCTGTTATTCAGTTTAGTCCCTGGACTTAACGAAGTCAGTCAGGAACTTAACAGAAGTGACAGAAACTAACGAGAAACACTTAAAATGGGGAGAGACACAAGATCAAATGTGCAATCGGGGTGAGCGGTCAAAGGCGGGGTGTCTACAAGGGGATAGAGTCGTTGGGGGATAAGGGTACAGTAGTAGTCATTTGGGGAACAAAGGTACAGAGAAGTAATGATTCCTTTTGACTTTGACTGAATGTTTGTTGTTCCTCTGTATACTGGTTGTCAAGGGAAAGGAAGGTGTATTCACACTTGAACAAGCTTCAATATGAGTTATTCCAATGATTGGTAATATTGGAATAATCATTCTTCAAGGGTCTGATGACGTGGAGATAGCTGTTGAAGAAGACCGGTCTTAGCTGTTGAAATAGGGGAGCTTAGCTGTTGGGCTTATAGGTCTTTAGCTGTTGAAGCTTGTTTGTATTTATCATTTTGATAATTAATTTGAGGTAGAAGGAGTCTGTAATAGGTAGTTCTTCAGTTTATATGATGTATAGATGATAGGAGGATCATGTACTGTCTTGACTGTTGGCAATGAAAACAGAGCAGCTTAGCTATTGAGCTTTGTATTGGGCTGCCTGTGATCAGGTCTTTTGTATACATCATATAATCAATTGGGTTTGATTATGTATTTATCAAAACATATTTACTATGATTAATTGTGAGTTAAACATAGTGAGGTACTAACAGATACATTTGTTTGAAATTTTAAAATTAAAGTTAGCTTGAATAGCCCAAATAGTTGTTTTTTACACATGACAACAAGTCTTTTATTTCAGATTCAAATGTCTCTCAACTCTGCTCAGTTGTGGAGTCAACCAAAAAAGGAAGAAGAAACTAAATTTTGAGTCAATATGGGTTTCTTGGAATTGAATTCCTTGTTTGACTAGGTTTAGGTAATTAAGTTTCCTACATAAAGTAGTTTTGGGCTTTTGTGTAAACATAGATAAATATATTGTGAGTTGTGGCGACCATAAACATGTAGAAAAGTTGTGGAATCCAACATACAATAGAGAGAGCCATAATAAAAGTAAAGAGAGGCCGGGGGCTTTGGAGAGCCCGGAGGGACGCTCGGTCACCCATTACCATTACTAAGATGTGTGTGTTCTTCTAGAGAGGTCGCATATGTGAGTGTGTTCATTGAGAGATGGCATGCTTGATTTATGTGAGAGTGCATTCGGAGAGTTGTAAACTCCCCGTATAATGATTATATTTAATATTATGATTAATTACGTAGTGTTCCTAGATGTAGTCAAAGGTTTTGAAAAACTAGGTAATTAATACTCCCTCCATCTTAGAGTAAGTGTCCACCCTCCCATTTGCACAGAGACTAAGAAATTGTTGAAAATGATGTAAGTGTTGTGAGTATGAAAAGTGAGGTAGGAAGAGAATGTGTGGTATGGATAGTAAGTGATTGGTGTTGTGAGTATAAAAGTAAAGTATGAGAGAGAATGAGTAGGAGGAATAGTAAAGATTATTTGTCATTTTAGGAAGTGAAAACTTACTCTGGGAAAGACTAAAAAGAAAAGGTGGACACTTACTCTGAGAAAGTGGGAGTATGTGTCTTCTTGTTATTTCTTTCTTATCATCTAATCCCCTGTTCTATAGCAACTTGCACTAGTTTCCTTTTTGAATGTGTCATTTGTTGGGATAGGAGCCAAAACCGAGGAGAAGATCAAAACCGTGGAGAAGACGGAGCAGAAACGCACAGCTAGGAGTGAGCGGCCGCCCATGGAGGGGCAGGAGACCGCCCACTTGATCAGGTTTGAATCTGGCTGTAATAGGAGTGGAGTAGGCGACCGCACAAGGTGGAATGGGCGACCGCCCACTCCGATGGGGTGGCAGACAGCTTTGGCAAATTAACATGGAGTGGAGTCCAAGATTAGTAAAGGAATTGGTTTCCTTATCTCAACCAGCTTCTTAAATCCATGTGAATAATACTTGGAGAAGAAGTATTATACTCCTTCTGTCTCAAGGACTCCGGATAAATTAGGTTTTGATCAGGATTAGGTTTTGTATCCCTATAAATATATTTTGACTACTACCATAATATTTGGTACTTACTTTGTGTAGGAAAAAGTTAGGATATCAAGAGAGAGATACAAAATAGTGTATAGGAGGGGGCCGGGGGCCTAGGAGAGCCATGGGGGGAGATCCTACAACCCGGCCATGACTATGTTTGTATGTGTAGATACCCCGGGGAACCGCGGCTTGGCTAGAGCGCGTGAATTACCTAGGATGTCTAATTGATTTTAAGAGTCGCCACCTATGTTTTAGAGGAACATAAGAAAAACCTAAAAAAACAAATTTTATATACAAAACCAGAGATTCGGGAAACGATGGGTTCGGGGGTTAGGTGACGGAGTGGGAGTACTTAAACACCCACTCCGCCCCGCTTACGTGGGTCTTGCTACTTTTGGTGTTCTAATGCATTAGAAAGTCCTTCGATTTATTAATATACGAGTGCTAATAATTACAATGAAAAGAAAGGGGAAATATATAAAGGAAAATAAAAGAGAGTTGTTTCATTTATTTAATGGTAAAGATTACATGTCAAACTATTCTAACAATTATGTTAAGAAAAGAATGGTAAATTAAAGTAGAGATTAAAATGTAGGGAGATAACCTTAACCAACTTTAATGTAGTAAAGTGGTCATTTGGTAATGTCGCAATTGATGGGGATTGCATACATTACTAAGACATGTAAAATAAGAGAAGAAGAATAAAGTACCTTAAGAAAGAGGACTTCAAACTTGGACTTGAAAATGGTGTTGTTGTAGAGAAATTGTTGTAGAACAATTTGTGTAGAGTCTTGTTACTAAGAACTCTTGTTGGGAGAATTTGTGTATAATGTAGTTTGTGAATCAAAGTTGGGGTCCCAGGTCCCTTTTTAAGGTAGAAGAAGGGGGTTTATATAGGTAAAAAAGAGTGGGAAAGGTTGGAGGGAAAATGATCAATCCATGTGAGATGGAATTGACCAATGGAAAATAAGATAAATAAAATAATAAATGAAATAAATAAAAGAAAATCAAATAATAATACAAAGAAATATTTTGTTTTTAAGAAATGGCTAGAATAATGGGATTGGAGGTTATAAAACTAGGGGGGATGAATGTGGATGTAAAAAGAGGCTCTTTTGTGATCAAGAAGATATGTTGTATATAAGAAAATGGAAGGAAATAAGGTGCAATCCGTTATTGCCATAATGGGAGGCGCTCGAGTCCCGCTTTAGGGGCGAGACGCGCGTGCATCCCACAAACAGTGTCGGAAGCGCCCGCGGGTGGAAAAGACAGAATGACAGAAATGACTCTAAAGTTAATTCTGTTGTGCAGTCTAGTCCAAAACTAATGGAACCAGTTAGGAACTTAACTGAAGTAGCAGAAATTAACAAAAATAAGTTAAATAAAAATACTATGTATGCAATCGGGGTGAGAGGTCTAAGGCGGGGTGTCTACAGAGCCCCTCGACGACGTGGATTGCAAAGTAAAACGCGTCGACGAAAGAAAGACAACCGCCGAGGACATCGACAAGAGAAAACAAAGACTCGATAAAACATGAATTTGAAAATTGCCAAGGATAGGGGTGCGCTCCCTGTGTGAGCGGCTTTATTGATATAGAAAGGATATGGCGGGATCCATTTGCTGAAGCGGGATCCGTTTGCTGAAGCGGGATCCGTTTGCTGATGCGGGATCCGTTTCCGAATGCGGGATCCGTTTACTGAATGCGGGATCCATTTGCTGATGGGGGATCCGTTTGCTGATGCGGGATCCGTTTCTTGATGCGGGATCCGTTTGCTGATTGCGGGATCCATTTGCTGAGGTAGGATCCGTTTACTGGTGCGGGATACGTTTGCTGATTGCGGGATCCATTTTCTGATTGCGGGATCCGTTTGCTGAGGTAGGATTCGTTTGCTGGTGCGGGATTCGTTTGCTGGTGCGGGATCCGTTTGCTGATTGCGGGATCCGTTTGCTGATTACGGGATCCATTTGCTGAATGCGGGATCCGTTTGCTGATGCGGGATCCGTTTTCTGATGCGGGATCCGTTTGCTGATGCGGGATCCGTTTGCTGAATGCAGGATCCGTTTGCTGAATGCAGGATCTGTTTGCTGAAGCGGGATCCGTTTGCTGAATGCGGGATCCGTTTGCTGATGCGGGATCCGTTTGCTGATGCCGGATCCGTTTGCTGATGCGGGATCCGTTTCCTGAATGCGGGATCCGTTTGCTGATGCGGGATCCGTTTGCTGATGCGGGATCTGTTTGCTGATGCGGGATCTGTTTGCTGAATGCGGTATCCGTTTGCTGAAGCGGGATCCGTTTGCTGAATGCGGGATCCGTTTGCTGAATGCGGGATCCGTTTGCCGATGCGGGATCCGTTTGCTGAAAGCGGGATCCATTTGCTGATGCGGGATCCGTTTGCTGATGGCAGGATCCGTTTGCTAATTGCGGGATTGATGTCTAGAGCTGCAGTTGCTGTTGACTTTATCGTGGGGATGCGGGCATGGTTGACTGTGGACCATTTTTTGCTGGGGATGAAGTGCCTTGAGTAGCGGATGCTGTTGACTTTGTGGTGGTACCTGTTATGTGTGTGCTTGGCAGGTATATGTGTTTGTGCAAGAAGATGCATGAAGTGTAAAATGAAGAGAGAAATTGTGCTCGTGGTGCAATGTGATTTGAAAGCAGTTTTGTATGAGAGAGAATTTTTGTAAGAATGGTTAAAGTGATTTTTGTGGCGGTGTGATTTGAGGAAAGCCTCGGATGTATTCATACCTTCACTTACCATTGCCGTTGGATGGATTAGTGTTGTGGTGGTGGATGCCTTGATGTCCATGCTTTGGAGAATGATGACGTTGGTGATGATGAATTGTTCTTGCCTTTGATGGAGTGTTGGTGGGACAGTATTCTGGATGGTGGGTTGGTCGTGCCAAAAGGCTGCCTACGTATCCCTTGAAAGGAATCAGACCAGCGTAGTTCAAGGATGGTGGAGAACGCTGGGGAAGAAGCTAGGAGCAAAGCAAAGTAAAACACATACTTTTGCACATAGGAGGAGAAAAAGAAAAAGATTTTTTTATTATTATTTAGATTAGAAGGGAAATAATATGCACACATGTGACAAAAAGATTTTTTTTTTTAGTTCGTGGGTGAACCATTTTAACCATTGTGTGTTTGTAAATCCATCCCAAGATCAAGTCATGTTCGATCGAAGTCCGGATTGCCTTGCTTGAATTCTGTCGTCGTTGCCGTTGTGTCCAACGAAAAGTGATTTCTAGCCCCAAGAGATGTGTCAGTAATGGGGCTCCAAAAGGACTATTGATGCCGAGATGCCAAGGGGTTGCTGATTGTAAATCCCCTTGAATGCTGAACTTTGAGTGGCTTATGAAACCCTAAGATGAATCCACTCTTAGCCCATTCAAATAAACTGTCTTTTGTTGTCGACGTGGGTAAGCCCCAAGAGAAGATCATTGATACCAAGCTTTGAGAGATTGCTAAGCCCCAAATATCATGGGCTTATCAAGTTTGTAGATGGCAGGATGTGAAGAACTTTCGGTGTGAAGCTCCAACTTATCTTGGCATTGTATTGAGAGCAGATGCACCATTGAGTAGAACTCATGAAAGTGATCTTCCTCTTTCTCTTGCTTGGAGGTGGATGGCCCTTTTTGTGGTTGATACCCAAATGGCGGAAGGCCCATGTTGGAAGTGTAGTACGGTCTTCGGGAGACGTCTCGTGGGAGATGGTGATGTTGTTGCAGATGATAAGGTCTTGGTGTGATAAAGTCTCGAACGGTATGTTTGCTTGAGTCTTCTTGAGTTGAGCCGACGGCGGATCTTCGGATGCAGCCTGTGCTTTTGATCTTGGAGAAGGGGGTGCAGTACTTGCAGAAACATTGGGATTGGCCGTAACTCTGCTTATAGAGTTAACATATTGGCATTGCCCGCTATAACTCAGCCGGGTGAGTCTAGCATATTGAATCTTTTTCCTTTTCTCTAAGACTTCCTTCAGAATCTCGCTGTGATTTCTAACAAGAATCATCAAATTCATTCATATCATCGGTGCCTTCATTAAAACCAAGAGGCCTTTTGACTAGAAGTGTTGAGGGACCATTGAAGCTTGATCCCTTTCATGGAGCCATAAGACTACTCCCAAATTGCATTGCTCGGGTACCACTGCCCAAAAGCTTGTTTATTGTGAAGCCCCAATATTGCCCTTTGCTTGTATCACTGTAATGCCGTAGCCCAAAAGATTGTAGATTGCGAAGCCCCTTGAGACCTTTCGGTATAAAGCTTCAAATGTTGCTGGGGACATTGAAGTGGATTGCTTCTTGTCGAGGGAGCCTTTAAGACTTGACCGTAGCCCCTAGAGTGTCATCATTGATTGCGAGAAAGGTCCATCCTTGATTGGGGGAACGAGTATGGGCACACATGACATGAGGGCTTTTTGACATCCCTTTTGAGAGACTTTGAGGATAGTCTCACACATCTTTATCGAGCATAGCCCCTAGGGCTTATTGATTGTCAAATGAAGCAAAAGAAGCCCTTGTTCTTGAGTCACATAGCCCCTAGGGCGTCACCATTTGTTGATCAAAGCAAGAGTGACTCATCCTCATGCGAGGGAACAAACATGAGAGGACATGGCAAGAGCTACTCCATTTCTCGGGAGTCTTTCGGCGTACTTTAGAAGCACATGCTTGCAGAAGCTTTGAAAACTGAGACACATGTTGTTGCTATTTGCTGCCCAAGCCAATTGACTAGCTAGGGATTATTTGTGCAACCTCGTGCCTTTTTATGATAGGCTCGTTCTCAAATGGGTCTTGGTTACCACGGGCCTTCTTTTCATGAACCCAAAAATGCACACTGCTGGAGAATGATGCTGATAACCCAAGACAACCTTTGATGGTGCCATATCGTGTCGAGCCTTTTGCAATCCCAAATTTGACTCGGTGGGGAATTGACTTGCTGAGGAGATTTGATGTAGAACTCGTGCAGTTGTCTTCTTTAGAGGCCGGAGATCTCTATTTCTCTTTCCCTTCTCTCTCTCTCACTCTCTCGTTTTTTTTTATAACGCACCCTGTTTTTTTGCCTAGACCGCCCTTTCGGGTTTTCAATCTAGCGGGCATCTCTTTTGCGTCTTCTTTTTTTTACTCGATTAATGAGGAAGTGTGCATTGACTCTAGCTGAGGAAATAAGACATGTGATTTTGCGGTGGAGACCTTTTGTCACTAAAGGTGAGTGACATTGACTTGACTAGGAAGTGGTCCCTAGTATTGACATGTATTTTTATTGAATGACTCACAAAGGCAAGTAAGTCATTAAGAGAGAAGAGAAGGAAGGCCCCAATTTGATTGCAAGAAACTGGGAGTATTACAAAAAGAAGAGAAGCCCTAGACTCGACAAGGAACGGATAGCGATTTCAAATCTAAGAAAGTTGTTCAATCTTTTGGTTATTAATTCATTGGCAAATGAATCGTACAAAGATGTCTTGACAAGTTCGAGATGAAGGCCGATCACCGTAACGCGCTAGGGCTAAACATATCTTCTTTCTTGCATGAGACCGGACCCGAAGGTTGCCTACGTTCCTCCACTGTAGAGGCTCAGGTCACCGTAGTTCTTGTGGATTCTCCATTCGCCGTGATGAATTGTTGCTTCGTCGTGATTGTTGTCGATGTTGCTTCGTTTGGTGGGATGATGTTGTTGTTGTGAACTTCTTTGAATGAAGGGGAATTTTTTTTTCTTTTTTTTTGGTGCTCTAACTTTTGCCTAGGCTGATTTGAGGATTTCAACCTAGCGAACCTCTTTTATATATATATATATATATATATATATATATATATATATATATATATATATATATATATATATATATATATCCCCTTTTGAAAAATTTGCTTTATGATCATTGCTCCACCTTTCTTTGTCTTGATTTCGTCGTTGTTGATGTCTTCGTTGTTGATGCCGTCGTTGATGTTTAGCCCCTAGGCGTTCAAGCGATGGCCTTCATTCCAAAACTTATTTAGACATTTTTTCATCATTTTGCCAAGAATTAATTGAACAACTTGGAAGAGTGTATGAGGACAAGAACGGCTTTTATTTGATGACTCAATGGACTCGAACATTTAACATAGGACGAGAGAAAACATTGATGCACACTTAAGAGGACTTTTGACTCTTTTTTTTATTTATTCCTACTACTAGGTAGAGAAAGAGAAACGGAGATTGTTGTTGTAGTCCCCATTGTCGTTGTAGCCTTCCTTGCGGCATGATCTCTTGTTGAGACTGTAAGTACCCCAATCTGAAACCGACCTATCTTAGAGTAGCCTTAGCACCGTTTCAGGGATAAGCTAATAGGACAGGACCTCCCTAGGATAAACTATAAATTCCAGGACTACTCTGGTATAAAATTGGAAAAATCCAGAAGCTTACCAGGCTGAGCCGTACGGATGCTTGGGGACTAGAGGGGCCTAGCCGTACGGCTGGTTTGGGCACCCTCAGTCCTTATAAATAGAACCCCTTGCTGATCATTTCAGGGGGGAGAAATACACATTAGGGAGGTCACTCTGCTGGAATTACCACAGAGTAAGAGTGAGAGTGATCACATACCAAAAAGGAGGAGAGAGAAAGGAAGATTGGCCATAACCATCATAGGTAAAGCCACCTCCCCCCTCCTTTCTCTTCATCTTACTCCTATTTTCTTTCTTATATCTTGGTTATACATGTATTTACTCTTCATTCATGCAAAGACTTGTCCATTTCAAGCACCTTTTATTTCTTGTAAGACTTGTCCATTATCAAGCACTATATACCTATCTATTACATTGCTATCTTGTCCAAGCTATGAGAAGTTCCAAGGTGCCCTCCATACCTTGTATGGAAGAGGTTCTAAACCTAGACACTCATAGACTTGTTGATTGTCATTTACATTCCTTATTCATTTAAATGTTATGCTTGTTTGGCCATGATAATCATGAGGGTGATGAAACCTTAGTGTTCATCATTTTCCTCTTTGGTTTAGCCTCAAAATCCCACTTTTGGGTCATAAAGATTCAATATTTATGTGTTATTTTGTCTCTTGGAAGGATTTTAAGTCATAAAGATGTCATCTTGGTGATAAAGTTCCAATCTTTATTCACCAAATGACCAACTTTGGTCCAAAGGGGACATTCATCAACTTTCTTGATTTTCTCCTATATTGCTCATGATCACACCCAAATACTTGTTTTGGGGACCAAGTGATGCTCATTTAGCATAGCAATGATGTTATAAAACTTGTAAAATGATTTCTTGCAAACTGGGATCAAAAACAGTTTGTCCAGCTTCAGACAGAATGCCCTGTTTCTGTTCTGAACTGGACTGTTCTTAGCAAACTGTAAAAACCCCAGAATTGCCTCCTTTAGCCGTACGGCTACTTTAGGTAGGAGGGAAAAATTGCCTGTTTTTCCCTCTGACCTTTGTCTTATCACTCAAAGACCCCCTTTTCAGCCGAGTTTTCTCAAATAAATCAACGACAAATTTTTCCGTTAAATACACACACACACATATGCACGTTTTAATTAACTTAGGGAGACTCGGCTTTGTCCGAGGCAACTTGAGGGGACGTAAAAACTCCTCCCAAGTTGTAACCTGACCTCCGAACCTTTGAACTCAAACCTTTGTCATTTCGTAGGTTCTAGAAAGAAAAAAAAAGGAGTCCATTCTGGACCGTGTCTTTTAATTTTTACAGAGTTCCGCACTTGGACATGTATGTACAAAGTTATCTAAATAAAAGAGTCATTTTCCTTCTCTCTCTCTATACTTGAGACATTATTTGCAATATATGTTTACTCTTGAAATTGCCTTGCTTGTTATTATCAATTGTTGCTACGTCCCCAAAATGACGAATTGACTTCTAAGCATACTAGTCAATGACGACTCATTAAGGATGAATGGACCTAACACAAATGAAAAGTGCCAAACGCAAACAACTAATCTTGATATGAATAAATGTTGTGATCAATTTGGCATGAAGAAACCATCAATGGCAAATCTTCCCTCATACATTACCCCGATACACAACCCGATACACCTTTCCTATACAAATCCTTGATGCACATCAAAGGCATCCCGAGACAATGAAAAGGCGAGGATGTTGTTGCTCACCACCAAGATTCAACCACGATCGCGCGTCCGCAACCAAGCAAAGGACTTCCCAGATCTTCAAAAGTCAAAGTAAGAAGTGGCAGAATTCCACCAAGGGGCTACAAATGAGCCAATGTCCAAGATAGCAAGTTGGGCTAATGTTTCCCCTCTCTCTAAAAAATGATAAGAGAGAAAGAAATGGATAATGGAAAAAAGGAAAGCAAATGAATATTGGCAAAGAGGAAGTTTACCTCAAAAGCTCACCAAGTTCACTGCAAAAGTCCACCTCAAAACATCCCGAGGAGTTCACCGCAAAGAAAAGCGATCTACATCAGCAAAGCAACAACATCCTTCGAAAGGACACCAACCCCAGCAAAAGAAGGCCCCACGGCCGAACTACGGCGACCTGAGCTCCTCAAACAAGGGGAACGTAGGCAACCTTCGGTCCGGTCTACAGCATGAAATGAATCCATCAAACCTCGATCCTCCCAAAATGATCCGGTTCTCTTCCCTTGGTCCCATCAATGACCAATTTCCCCAGATAATGACTAATCTCCCCATAAAACACCTTTGATCTTGCCATTGATCGAATCTTAATCTTAATTGATCACAACATTTTAACATGTTAGGCTAATTGCTTGTTATAATCTTGACTTAATAATAAACATGGTCCATTCCAGCAATCATTTGATGATAGTAACTAGGGAAAGTTTCAAATGTCTCAACAAGTCTTCTCCTCTACATCTTAGGAAAGAGCCAAACACTTGTATTCTGTCAAGCAAGGGCCTCCTTCCATTTCGTGATATATTGCTCAAAGAGCTCACCAACAAAAGGGACTTTCTCCCAAATAAAATGCCCTTGCATTTTTCCTCCAAGAAAAATACTTTAAAGTCCCCGTTCTATCGAGTCAGCTGATCACTCATAAAAAGGGAAGAAAAAGGCACCAAAAAAGTAGCCCGCTAGGTTAAAACCCGCAAGGGCGGCCTAGGCAAAAAAAAAAAACAGGTGTGCCATAAAAGACGCAAAAAAGTAGCCGCTAGGCTGAAAACCCGCAAGGGCGGCCTAGGCAAAAGAGAGGGTGCTCATGAAAAAAAGGGATGGGTTCCTAACCTCAATTCAAAGGTCAAAAGACGATATTGGGTCTACGCAAACATCAAAAGTCGGAGGATGACATTGGGGCTACCCCGACATCAACGACAAGAAGGACATGGGGCTACCCCGACACATACAATGACATTGGGGCTACGCCGCCACCAAAAC
>JAOWBW010003579.1:0-25014 GCA_026119855.1 Campanula takesimana | reverse complement strand
GCAGGTGTGGGTCGTCAAAAGTTGCTAACCCTTTGGACCCAAAAGAATAAAAAGGGGACCTTGTTCTTAAATATTTATTTTATAGGTTCTCTGCTTAAGGCTGGACTCTCCAAGGATAGATCAAGTTTTATGGTATCTCGATAGGGCTGTTCAAGGCACATGACCGGAGATATCAACTTATTGGAAGATGTCCCGTGAAGAAAAAGGCCATCAGTAACCTTAGGAGATAATAAACAAAGGAAAGACTGTAGGATATGGAGTCATCGTAAAGAAAAATCACCATCCAAGAAGTTTCTCTAGTTATTGGACTACAAAACAATCTACTCTTAATATCTCAGTTCTGCGACAAGGATTGCAATGCCACTTCACTCAAATTTTGTCTCATCAAAGATGGCATATCCGGCATCACTTTGCTCAAAGGGATTCGTAAGAAAAATGTTTATGTTATTGATTTTAACTCATCTTGCATTTCTTCTAATCTCTGTTTTGTAGCAAAGAATGTTAGTGAGAATAGTTGGCTGTGGCATAAAAGACTAAGTCACTTAAACTTCAAGTATCTCTCCAAGATTGGTAGAGAAAATCTAGTTCGTGGTCTACCCAAAGTAGCTGATCACCACGATGGAGGAAGTGCACAGCATGTCAACTAGGCAAACAACCAAAAGCGTCTTTCTCCAGCAAGAACACACCTTCAACTTCAAGATGTTTGCAATTACTTCACATGGACCTGTTTGGACCTGTTATACCGCAAGTATTGGTGGAAATAGATATACATTAGTTGTGGTAGATGATTATTCAAGACATACGTGGGTCGAGATGATGAGCTCCAAAGATGATTGTTTATGACATTTTGACGGCACTCTTTAGACAGCTCCAACACAAAAAGAAGATGACATCGTAGTGTTCGATCCGACAACGGTACAGAATTCAAGAACAACGGTGTTGCTCAATACTGTGATGATCATGGTATTGACCACAACTTCTCTGCTGCTGGGAGTTCCACAACAAAACGGTGTAGTGGAAAGAAAGAATAGAACGTTGATAGAGGCCGGAAAAGACAATGATTGCTGAAGCAAAGCTACCTCAATACTTTTGGGCTGAAAGCCGTCAACACAGCATGCTTCACTCAAAATAGATCCCTCATCAACAAGACCTACAACAAAACTCCTTATGAACTTTGGAGAGGAAGAACCCCCAACATAGCATACTCAAGATATTTGGATGCAAATGCTTATACTCTACAACGGTAAAGAACATCGAGGTAAATTTTGCTCCTAAGCCGATGAAGTATATTTATTGGGTATGCTAAACACTCAAAGCTTTTCGTGTATTTAATAAAACCACTCTTAAGATAGTTGAATCTGTCCATGTTACTTTTGATGAACATTCTCTCCTTGAGCCACATATGGCTCCAAATGTTGCTGATGATTTTGTTGAGATAAATGAGACAGGTACAACTCAACCCCAAAACATCAACACACAAGGAAAACCCATCTCTACCTCAAATGCACCTCCATCTACCTCATATGAAGCCACAGAAGCTACCTCATCTGCTGCTACCTCAAATGGAGTTGAAGTTGAGACACCAATAAATTGAAGAACCTATCCCTCAAATACTTATGATTGGGATGGCTCAAATGATGTACCACTAGAAGACTTACAACCACCATCAACTCAACCAGACATACCTCAAGAAGTTCGTGAGGTCAGAAATCACCCAATTCAGAATATCATTGGTGATTTGCATTCTGGAGTTCGAACAAGAAGATCAAACTATGATGCACTTACCGCATTCATATCTCAAGTTGAACCCAAGAAAGTTGATGAAGCACTCCAAGACTCAAGTTGGGTTGTTGCTATGCAAGAAGAGCTCAACCAATTTGAAAGATGCAAAGTTTGGACCCTAGTTCCAAGACCACAAGATCAAGGAGTGATTGTACAAAGTGGGTGTTCGAAACAAGATGGATGAGAATGGAAGCATCACAAGGAACAAGCTAGGTTGGTTGCACAAGGATATAGACAAGAAGAAGGCATTGATTACGATGAAACATTTGCCCCCGTTGCAAGACTCGAAGCTATAAGGATTCTTAGCTTATGCCTCTTACAAAAGATCAAGCTATATCAAAGGATGTGAAGAGTGCATTTCTCAACGGAGAACTTCAAGAAACCGTTTGTTGCTCAACCGCCCGGATTTGAAGATCCCAAATTCCAAATCATGTCTACAAACTCCGTAAAGCCTTGTATGGACTCAAACAAGCTCAACGAGCATGGTATGATACTCTATCTAAGTTTCTCCTTGAAAAGGGATTCAAGCGTGGTAAGATCGACACACACTTTATTCATTGCTAAATATAATGATCATACCTTTACTTGTTCAAAATATATGTAGATGATATTATTTTTGGCTCTACTAATGAATTGTTGTGTAAGCGTTTTGAGAAACTCATGAAAAGCAAATTTGAGATGAGCATGGATGGGAGAATTAACATTTTTCCTTGGGCTACAAATCAAACAATGTGCTGAAGGCATCTTCCTCAATCAAGCAAAATATACAAAGGACCTTATCAAGAAATTTGGACTTGAAAATGCAAAGGCATACGACACTCCTATGGGTACTGGTAACAAGCTAGATAAAGACTTGAAAGGTAAGAAGGTTGATCAAACCTTATATCGAGGTATGATTGGCTCTCTCCTATACTTAACTGCTAGTAGACCAGATATCATGTTAGTGTTTGCGTTTGTGCACGTTATCAAGCTGATCCTAGAGAAGCACATCTTATTGCTGTTAAACGAATTATTCGATATCTATCTGGGACTATTAACCTTGGACTTTGGTACTCCAAAGATTCAACTTTTGATCTTATAGGTACTCAGATGCAGATTATGCAGCATGTACCATTGACAGGAAAAAGCACGAGTGGAACTTGTCATTTCCTTGGAAATCGACTAGTTTCATGGGCAAGCAAGAAACAAGCCTCAGTCTCTGTATCTACCACAGAAGCTGAATATATAGCTGCTGAAGCTGCTGCTGCCAAGTGCTGGGATGAAGCAACAATTGGTTGACTACGGAATCAAGAAGAAAATTGTCCAATCTTTTGTGACAATACATCTACCATTGCTGTCTCCAACAACCCTGTCATGCATTCCAAGACCAAACACATTGATATCAAATACCATTTTCTCAGGATCATGTGGAAAAGGTAATATCCATCTAGAGTATGTGAGTACTGATGATCAAATCGCAGACATTCTCACTAAAGCTCTCGATTCCAAGAGATTTAGGTATCTAAGAGGAGAAATGGGTATGCTTGAACTTTAACTTGTCCATACAAATTTCTTGTACTAATGTTTTGTCAAAAGTTCAAACTCAAGATAGGTACACGGCAGACATATCACGGTCAAGCAAATACCATTAATTTTTTCAATTCCTCAAATTGACCGCACCTCCAGTTTGCCGCATCATTCAAAATGTTGCCGCACACTTCACACACTGCCGCGAAAAATCTTGTTACCTCATTATAATACTTCATCTCAAAAGCTAAACCAAGCAAGGTAAGACCTCAATCGACCGCACATGTCACGGTCGATCTTCAAGTTACCGCACTCTAAGGCCCCAGGTAAGTCTTTCTACTTAGAAATATCTAGGGTTGCTTAGATCTAACCTACCTAAAGGCATTAAGGTAACTTCCTCTTTTCCCTCGTTTTATTTAATTCAAATTTTTTGGAGCATTAAATTTTCATTTAATTTTTATTCCTTAAAACTATTTATGAGCCGTCATTGGCTATTGATTTGACACTAGTAACTTACATTTAATTCGAATAGACAACCTAGGTCACCTCAGTACCTTTTTCAGAGTTAACCTCCCAACTTCCCATCACTCTGACCTCTGCATAACCCCTTCACCAAACCGTCCCACTATCTTCTTCTCCACCACTCTCTGCTTCTTTACTTTCTCAGAAAATCACTTTCTCTAACCTCTCTCTAAAACCTCTCTTTCTAAAACTCCATTCTCTCAAAATCTCTCTATATAATGTCTAAGCATCAATCCAAGAAGTCTTCAAAATCAGTTGAATCAAGAGACGAACCTCAAATTCAATCTACTCCTCCAGTCGTGGTCATGGTATGAATCTCTTGAACTCGCCATTATTGCTCTTGGTGAAAATTTCGAAAACCTTTCATATTCCTTGAAATTTCTTTGATTTCTTGCATTATTGGTATGCAAATCTTGCATTGATTGTTTATTCTTGGTTCTAGTTCATATATTTGTAGATTTCATAGTACTTTATCCAGATTTTTTTGGTTGAATTCATTTTAGCCAAATGGGTTTTTGAATTTTCAACATTCAAACACTTTTCCTTTTAAATTTCTGAGTTTAATGTTGATTAGTTCATGAAATTGATGAAATTTTCTTACTTTATTTGCATTTCCGATTCTATCTATGGCATTTTCGTTGAGTTTCAGTCAATTTCTGGGTATCTGGTTTAGTTCGACCTATGGTGTTCTTGGTGTTCCTCTTAATGTTCTTCGTGTTCTTGACGAATTAAATTTTTTGATCCTTGTTAATTTACTTGCTTTTGATATTTGTGTTTCTGCCCTATTCACATTTTGATCTTGTATTGGTCACACACTTCCGTGTTTGCGGTATTGTTGTTAACATCTCTACCTACCGCATCCTTTTGTTACATTGCCTCCCTTGACCACACCATCATTTGTTACACTCTTGTCAAGTGACCGCACGGCTACCTCGTTTTCTAAACTTTAAGTTTTGCTTTGTTTCAGGACTTAAACCATTTCATTCCTGGGATAGTCATAGACCATGCAGATCTCAAGAAGGATGCCATTGGCCGCAATATCTGGGTCGCATGCACAAATCTGGAATTCTCCCTCTCTTTACATTTGATCAAGAATTTCATCTTCCCGCTTCTGTTGACGAATTCTTCAGTTCGGCTGTTGAAATGGAAAGTCCAGAAGAGCCTGCCGCACATCCTAAATTCCTTAAAGCCAGTTATGGGAATCCAATTGGCCTTTTGATGCTAGTGACATTGCCCATGCCGTGGGAATCAAGAAAAGCAAGGATTGATACGATTTCACGGCAGGAGACCCTTAGTCTGGCTAAAAAAACTAGCAGGCACGGCAGACATTCTCAAAATACAGCGTAAGGACGTTGGTGAAATAAGTACCATATTGGCCATCTGGTAGATCATGCCCTTTATGCAAGACTGGCAATCATGCCAACTTTAATCACACTCAATGGATGATCTCTACTGCTATTATCTTGGCAAGCGATTAGATTGGGGTCAAATCATGTATGATATCCTGCGAGCCAATATTCTCTCATATAAGGATGCGGCTGATGAAGGCGAGACCAAGTACCGCACGAACAGTAGGTTGATTTCCTACTTGATGAGTCACACAATCAGAATTAGGGAATTGTATGAGCAGAACAAGAATTATAAGGTCCAATTCCTACCTCAAAAGACTTCTGCGCAAATCTATGAAGACCAATTTACGTGGTAATTTGGTGACGAAAATGTACGCTCCTATCTTTAAGAGATCCCATTGAAGAATACATCCCTCCAAAGTACTCCAAACGAGGTCAAGCAAACCTGGTGATCGCATGGTAAGTGATGTAGAGGCTGCCGAATTTGAACAAGACCGCAAGAATGCTGCCGCCATGAAGGCTCGTGAAAAGGGTAAGAATGTGTTAAACTCACCTCTCCTCCAACTTCTGTTAAAGGAAAAGAGAAGGTTGGGAACCGACACAGGAAGTCAAGACCAGTTTCCCAGGGCGTCAAGATTGCACCTACCGCACCTGTTCGTCTGCCGCGCCAAAACCTCCAAAATCTAAGGTCATTCCTACTGCACCTCCAATGTCTCCTTCCCCATCCCCTGAACCTCAACCAAAATCCAAAGTCTCTAAATCCCTCTCTTCCAAACCTGCCGCGCCAAAACAACCCTATGTTGTCCCTCAATCTACCGTGCCTTCTCTCAAATCCAAACCTTCTATATCCCTCAAAACAGCACCTAGTCAGGGGGAGTCGTTTGACAAGAAAAGATCTCATACCCCTAGCCCAGTCAAAGTCTCCAAAAAAGGCTAAGGTGGCTAAGCAACCTTCACCTGAGGTAATCTCCCCAACCCTTTCATCTGACGAAGAAATAGTGGTTGCCCCTCCCAAAATTTCAAAGAATTTTGTTCTGGATGCCCAAGAGGCTGATATGGAAGAAGTGAGTGGCTCTTGAGAATGAGGATGATGCTGCCGCAGAAGAGGATGAGCAGTCTGAGGATGCAACTGAAAGTGAAACAGAGGAACAGGCTGTTGAGAAGCCCATTGATAAGGGATTGGTTGATGAGAGTTCTGAGGAAAGAACATGGAGATTCTGCCACAAGTGACAAGTCTGTCGCAGAAAAAGATATGGATGTTGAGCATATTGAAGACGATATTGTTCCTGAGAAGGTCGATACTCTTATTGATATTGAGGATGGTGATGATGATGCTACCACATCACCAAAGGCTAAGGTCTCCGAACAAAACATTGAGGTTCCTCCTACCGTGCATCCTGTCCCTACCGCACCAGCTCCATCGACCGCACCACCTGCTCCTGAGTCGAATCAATCTATTCCTGAACTGCTTGCCGCAGTCAAGCTTCTTACTCAGATGTAGGCAGACACTCAATCCCAGGTTGATTCTTTAGTGTCTAGTATGGTGGCGCTTCGAGAGGAGGTTATTGAGCTGAAGACTAATCAAGCCGCATTGAAGCGAGATGTTGCCGCACTTCCCTCCAAAATGATTTCAACCATTAAGGGGGAGAGTGTTGTGATAACAAAGGCTGTTAAGGACATCATGCAAGGAACAACTAGCAGCTCTACCGCACCTCTTGCCGCAGATCCTGCTCTCACTTATGCCGCACTCAGAGAGGCCCTTCATAAGCAAACTAATTACATCAGTACCAGTGTTGTCAATGGTGTTGAAGGTGCGAGCAAAGAATTGTCAAAGGCTATGAATTCTGATAAACTTGAAGTCAAGGATGAGATGGGCAAAGAGCTGAAGAAGTTGAAATCTTCTCTAAAGGAGGAAATAATGGTTCAAACAAATACCGCACTTCTTACGGTTGCTGAAAAGTTTACTCCCAAGATTGCCGCGATGACTGAAGCGATGAAGGTTCAAACCAACCGTATTGAGATTAACAACGTCAGAATTGAAGGACAATCTACCAAGATTGACCTCCTATCCAACCGCATCAATACGGTAATGAACAGGCTTAATCGACAAGGCGTGATTCAAGCTGCGCGGGAAGCTTTTCAACCTCCTGAAGCAGGTCACGGCAATGTTCAAGCTCACAGTGAAGAGGAAGAAGAAGATGGAGTCACTACTCCAGTCATGATTCCAGGATTGAATATCCCAGCTTACCGCTTTCCTCTTACCGCAAAATTCATTGAAGACCTCATTGATATTGACCGCATTTGATCTGACCGCATGTGGTCATGAAAATTTGATGTTTAAAACAATCTTACTTTTATGTTTTTATTCTGGGTTTGTAACTTAAAACAATATTTCTCTTTTGAGATCCTTATACTCCTGCTGCCTTAATGATTATCATCTTGGAGTATGATTATTGTGTTTGTTGCATTTCTACTCCTCTGATTATTTATCTTGAAATGCTTCAAATAATTTTTCTATCTTCTAGGATTAGTAATTTGTTTTTTCTTTTTAGGATGATAGAAATCTATAACATTGGCTTAGTGTGTGCATTAACTTGGGACATGATATTAATAAAATGTTTATTCTCAAAAACATGTTTTTACCAAGTACAATGAATTAGCCTTTGTTATAGTAGGTAATGGTCTCAATCAAATAGGGGGAGATTGTTGGGTATGCTTATTATAAACCACTCCTATTACCTTAATTTGATTGATCCCATAACCTTACTTTACTCTTTGTGGACTTTAGGATATATTGTAAGAAGTACTTGTACTTCATTTAGAATAGTCCACTTTATAGTTGAATAGGCTTAGCAGATTAGGACTCAATTTTTTCTAAGTCTGGAAAAATGAGGTAGGTTCTTTGCCTACCGCATGTAACCTACCGCACGACCAAGGTGCCGCATTCTCTATGCTTGCCGCAGATAACCTTGCCGCATGGTTCCATCCTACCGCGTGAATATCTACCGAATGGAACCATGGTTGAAGAAACTCAAGTTGGTTCAAACTTAACCATAGTCACACTTGTGTCTTTACCTTGGTTAGTTTGAACGTTGCAAATTCAAATTTCAAATTTGAATACAACTGTCATTTTAGTACAGTTGGACCACCATGACTCTGCAACAAAAGGACAACTCAGACTGAGCTCCAATTAGAAATCAACAGCTCATTGTCCTCCAAAACTTGCCCTCCAAGAATTCAAACGGCTAGTTTCTCCTTCAAGGCTATAAATAGACCTTGAATTCTTCATGAAGATAAGCTGAGATTCTAAGAGAGAAATTGCTGTTGAAATTCTTGGTGATTGAAGATCATACTCAAGATTTCCAGAATCCTTTGATTCTTCAAGCACTCAACCTTCAAGTCTTCAACAAATCTCCAGCAACCTTCAAGATCAAATCTCAAGCCTCTCAACACAAGATTCATTAGGCTCTAAAATCATATAGATTTCAAAGAGCTCTTGATTCTTACACACACACTCACCCCGATTGATCAATCACATAGATTGAATCATTAGGGATACACTGGTCTAAGTCTAGGATTGTTCTTCATAGAAAATAGGAGTTAATTCAGTTCTTCATCTTTGTAATCTGTACTCAAGAGAATTAATACATCCTCCATTCAAAATCCAAGACTGACCATCTTGGTAAAGGACGTAGATCTTTTAACAGATCGAACCTTTCCAAATCATTGTGTCATTTATTTACTGCACTTTACTTTTCTGCAAATTTACTTTAAGTCTTGTTCATCTTGTTCATATTGTTCTTCACTTGTTCATATTAATCTTGTTTGTCTTTTAGTGTTTGATCTTTCAGATTTAAGAACAAGTGTGAATTGTGTTTGTTTGTCTACCTCATTGCCTAAGTTAAAATCTGACTAACTTATTATTTGTCAAAAATCTCTAAGACACAAATTTTCAATCTTTCAACCTACCTCACATTAACCTACCGCACTACTACCTACCGCATATACATCTACCGCACTACCTACCGCAAAAACAAACCTACCGCATTGAACTTATCAAAACCAACTCTAAACTTGTTTCAACGAAAACTTCCGCTGTGCATTTTATACTTGACCGTGTGGTTTTTATCTACCGCAAAATTCAAGTGTAAGCATAAAGGTTGAATTTTGAAAAAGGGTTGAAATTTTAAATAGGCTATTCACCCCCCCCCCTCTAGCCTCTTTTCATACCCTTGTTGTGTCTCTGGGACCAACAACTACTACCTTTGTCTTGAATGCATAACTATGCAACTAATATGGTTAATGAATCAAAAGTTTTTAAACTTGTTTAATAACAAAGTGTGAATGCAAACAACTAAATCATCCACTTGATGGTTTGTATCATGTTTAATAATATAATTGAAGTTATATGATTAAAAATATAAGATTATTAAATTGTATTTTATTCTCACTATTACTAATTGGTCAGTTAAAAAGAAGTGATACGATTTAATTTTATTCGTCAAACATACAAAAAAAAAAAAAGAAAGAAAGAAAGGATGACATAAATAAATATAATTAGTCTCGTTTTTACTACTACTTCTGTATCAAAATAAATTTTTAAACCAAAATTAAAATTCTTTATGTTACGAAAGAGAGATTAACATCTTTGTCAAATTTAAAGTTAGCTAAGATAAATTGTAAATGCATGCACGTGTTTATTGTATTTGAGTAAGAAAGAAACAACCATTTATATCAGTTGTAAAACTTCATATTGAATGGGGGTAGTATATGTTTGACTCAAGTTGAATCATTCCTTTGATCATAGTTCATAGGTTCACTAACCCGAGGTCAATAAAATTTAAAGCTGAACCACGACTGAATTTACACTGGTAGTACCTTGTCAGGTCCCATAGTGTTACTCCTGATTGTATTCTAATAGACGTCGAGAATGGATCATCTAAAGAACTACTACCTTTGTCCTGAATGCATAACTATGCAACTAATATGGTTAATGAATCAAAAGTTTTTAAACTTGTTTAATAACAAAGTGTGAATGCAAACAACTAAATCATCCACTTGATGGTTTGTATCATGTTTAATAATATAATTGAAGTTATATGATTAAAAATATAAGATTATTAAATTGTATTTTATTCTCACTATTACTAATTGGTTAGTTAAAAAGAAGTGATACGATTTAATTTTATTCGTCAAACATACAAAAAAAAAGAGAAAGAAAGGATGACATAAATAAATATAATTAGTCTCGTTTTTACTACTACTTCTGTCTCAAAATGAATTTTTATACCAAAATTAAAATTCTTTATGTTACGAAAGTGAGATTAACATCTTTGTCAAATTTAAAGTTAGCTAAGATAAATTGTAAATGCATGCACGTGTTTATTGTATTTGAGTAAGAAAGAAACAACCATTTATATCAGTTGTAAAACTTCATATTGAATGGGGGTAGTATATGTTTGACTCAACTTGAATCATTTCTTTGATCATAGTTCATAGGTTCACTAACCCGAGGTCAATAAAATTTAAAGCTGAACCACGACTGAATTTACACTGGTAGTACCTTGTCAGGTCCCATAGTGTTACTCCTGGTTGTATTTTAATAGACATCAAGAATGGATCATCTAAAGAACTACTACCTTTGTCCTAAATGCATAACTATGCAACTAATATGGTTAATGAGTCAAAAGTTTTTAAACTTGTTTAATAACAAAGTGTGAATGCAAACAACTAAATCATCCACTTGATGGTTTAAATGAATCAAAAGTTTATAAGCTTTTTTAATAAGAAAATGTGATAAGAAGCGTACAAATTAGAACCTAAATGCACTCCTTGGTACTTTAGATTGATGACTGTCATTCTGATGTTCATTGCGACATTGCTGAATCCTAAAGCCTGCTCTTGCTCGAATAGCCATATGCAGTTTTCACAGCCTAAGATTAAATGATGTACAATTCAGAAGTTTGACATTAGAAACAAAAAGATGCATGCGTGTTTACTAAATTGATTATGAGTAAATACCACTGCAACAAAATTAAAATACAGTTAAGATATTGTTCTTCAATCTTTACAACCTTAATTAATGGTGAAATCTTGACTAATACATGGGCTTGAGGAGCTAAGCCATGTAACACCAGTCAGTTCAAGTAATAAACACTCATAAATGGTCTCATCAAATCACATGGACGCAAGTAGACTACTCTTTACTTCTCTACTCTATCGAATTCTCCATTGATGTGCCTTTCTTTCTAGAATGCCATTCTCGCTTTGTCTTATCCCAAACAAAATGATGCGGAAATTCATAATACTTGTAGTGTCGATCCTATGGAATCTCACGATTGATCTTCATCCACTGTAAAAATTATGATTGACTAACAGTAGTCTTACCCCCACAACATCCGGAAGATAATCACCATATTTGAAAGGAAAGCTTTGGTCTCCTTCCAAATGGAAAGATAAGTGCTCTACAGAGGGTGTCATGTAATAGATATCAAATCCAAATATTCTCCACATCGCCTCACATGCAAATAAATATATGCAATCAATGTACATTTTCACTTCATCATACACACAAAACCTCACCTCTATTATGTCACTTCCCTTACTGATATACTTGAATAAATACTTTATTGATTTGCTTTGATTACAGTATTCCACTTTGATGTGAACCTGATACTTCAACAACAACTCTGCATTATAAGGCACAATATACTTATTATCAAACAAAATTCCACCATTTTCTACATTGGCACCGGTGTCTCTCCTCTGATAAACATGATATCCGTTCTCGTCAATGGATGTGCCTTAATTAAATCTTTTAAGGAAGTTCTTTGAGCACATTTTATTATTCATGCAAGGGGATTTTCAAAGACCATGTACCATATATTCTTTCACAGCCTCGTACATTTTAGGATTAGTTTCTTTATCAGGAATCTCAGCAGATATCCACTTGTCAACATTCTCGGCTGTTCCTGCTTGGTCCTTACTTTTGAGAAAAAGAAGAATATCAGCAGGGGAAGACCTCGCTTTTTACCATTTTTCTTTCTTCGTATTACTCTAAAACCTGCAAAACAAAAATTTTAGAAGGTCAGAGGAATATTTACGCATCATAATGAAATTATAAACATGTATTAATGTACCATCAAATAACTGATAATTTTATATTTCATGGAAAATGATAAAATTTCATAAAGTATGCTGAAAGTTCAATCACAGTGATACAAAAATTAAAATATAAGAGTTATATTGGGTTGAAATATGAGACATATAACTACCAATAGTAAAATTCTCCCTTTGTTGCAAGATGATAGTATTATTTGACTTTTCAAGCATTTTAAAGTTACGCTATAAGTATTTGAAATTTAGTCATTTTAAAGGCTTAATTGTTGAACGTGACTAACTTTTTAGGACAAACAAAAATCATAAATTGGACTACTACTTTTGGAACAAAGTATCATATAACCTACCATTAATTGTAAGGGCATATTCAATTTAATCCAACATTACTTCATAATACATTACATGCGGTAATCTCTAACAATACACTGGAAGAAGCCACAGTTTCTTTTTTATGCCCAGTAAAATATATTCATTCATTATTTGATAAAAAAAAGTTAGTTTTGGAACCATTTGATAATGATAATTTAAACTATTATGTATACTCTTTAAATAAATTATTTTCTCATCCTAATGCTTATTTTTATTCCTAACAAAAAGAAAAAAACGATATTTATTTCGAATGCAAGAAATTAATTCTAAATGAAATAACTTTTTTCTGTCTAGTAATCCTATTTCTGATCACTTTTTGAGTGTTAAGTATTTTGGACTGGGTCTTAATAAGATTGTATTCTCTATTGCTCGAATCTTGAATGCGTAAAAGAGAAAATAATCAAATATAAGATTCTCATTAGTTCTGAATTTCATAATTTCGTTTGCAAAATAGTATGTTACAATTAAGAGTCAGTCTTATGAAAAAACTTGTTTTACATTTAGAGATGTGTAAAACTTGTTTTACATTAAGAGATTCAGTTTTATATTAAGGGATGAAATCATTGTATCTACATCTTATCACCATTATTTTTTCTAAATAGTTATTTTTAAATGTTTAAGGTCTTCATAATAAAAATTATTGAGATTCAAAATATCAAAACTAAAAATACGATATTTGCTTTGAAATTAAAAAAAGCGTTATAATTATCATTATCATTATCCCCCATTATCAGATGCTAGAATTTCATCAGTTTAAATTTACAATATGAGGTTTAAAAATTTACGATTTTCTTATCAAATAGGGTACACCATGGAAAACAAATGCAAAAACTTGGTTTGTATCATGTTTGATTTTGTGCTTAAATATAGCAAGAGCGGGCAAAGGGGCAATCAAGCTTCAAATAATAAGTAACTGTTAAACAAAATTAAAAACATAGTTATAAACATAACATTAGAATGATCTTCTGTGAATAACGGTCATGTATAGAAAGCAATGAAAATATATTTAAGGTTCAAAATAATAATTACTGACTCCATCCCAAAATAAATTTATTTTAAAAAATTAACTTTGCTTTTACTCAAAATAAAATTTAAATATATTTTGAGTAATCATTTTGAGAAGGAGGTAGTAATTACTAACAAAAATTATAAACATGGCATTCAAAATAATGTTTCGAGAATGACACTCACATTAAGGAAAGTAATTAAGGAAAATACTTGCAAATAAGGAAAAGATTTTGTGGTTTAATAATTAACCATTTCTTTCTAAAATTAGCTTTTAAAATATCAAATTGAACTGTATGCATAAATGGATACTTACTGATCGTTGCCACCATTATATAGAAGAAAAAAAAAACCTCCATTCCAGAATAAATGTCAGCTTGCTTTTTTTTTGTACTTTTGTACGAATGAACTTTGAGCAATAATTTTAGGTTAATTTAATTATCCTTATAAACATTTATTATTTTTATATATAGTGGTGTATCAATAATAAGTTTTATAATTTCATTAAAATAAAATAAATAATTTAACATAAAATTATTACTCCAAGTTCCTTCTTACTAACATACAAAAAAGGTCGACATTATTGTGAGACATAAGGAGTAATAAGTACAATAAAAATAATCAATAGTAACTAATCTCACGTAAATGAAGCTTCCAAAAAAAAAATCTCATGTAAGTGAAACTTATAGAAGCATTCGGTGTCCAACGGTTAGCCTTTATTCATAAACTTAGTGAGAAGTAATTAATAAGATTTACCTTGGGTTGTTAGAATACTATACCTCACCAATTCACGCCCATTAACTATTGATTTAGCTTTCTTAAGAGGCAATGGGGACCTTATATCAATTAATTATATACTTTTTCATCCCAAAAAATAAATTTATACGACATTTAGTATATATTATGAGACACATGAAGTATTCCGTAATAACTACAAGTATGTTAAAACTTTTCTACCTCTAATCTAAAACAAAAAACAATTAAGATCATCATCTGGACAATTATATGGTTTAAATCACCATAAAAAAGAAAGACTAATAAAACCATTGTTTTTGAAGCAACACCTTCATTAATATATTGACATTTGGCCATTACAACATGATCTTTTTCTTTTTCTTGTCATTAGAATCTACATTGATCTATTTGAGCATTGACATTTGGATACATCCAAGTTAATCACCTTTCAAATATTTGATCCCTAAAACTGGTGTTCTCAGTTGGACTTTGCATCTTGAGGTTCCCCTCTCCAGTGTTGTTTTCTCTTTTGAGTAATGGAAGCCTGCACTCGAACTTTTTTTACGACAACGTCAAAACAAAATGATCGTATAATAATTTCAGAATTTTAACAAACCGTATGTATATGTATAATGCATATGGAATAACAAAAAAGGAAAAAAAATTACTTCAACAAATGATTAAACAATTGCCTCTATGTTTCAGCTTTTTCTTTCAAACTTTCAAGACAGTACCTGTTAAGATGCTAGCTAGCTAGTCCATATTCTTTGAAAATAAGAATAAATGCCAAACAATTTGATTATATAGGCATACATATTTCTAATATACTATAGGAAATATATTTTAAAACGCTGTAATGAAAAGAAAGAAGACAAGGCTTGAAAACTCAATGTGAGTCTTCCATTCTCAGTATGTTGATATTTTTAAGGAGTAGTACAAGATCCTATGTTATTTGTACATTTGAATATACCTATCAGTAAGCAAGAGATATGATTAATTAGAATCTCATTTACACAAAATATTCAAATAGGAACTAAGAGATAATACAATCAGTTGCCGAGAATAATGCTAACGGGGTCCGTCTTTGACTCGTTTACAGTATGAACCTAAGATGCATGATACGAAATACATATATTGATGGTTGTTTAAGGCAATCAGATTGGCTTTGCTTCTTTATCCTGCATTATTCAAATACAAAATATGATCTTCAAAATTAAGGGTATATGTAATTGATAACCTTGTCTAAATTTATTTGAACATTAAATTTAAAGTGTAATCCAGCTAATGTTCTTCTCGATTTACAATATATAAAAAATGGATTTTTAAAATAGTTATTGATACTATTATTAATGAATATTTTGAATCAGGAAATCAATTAAAAGAATGCAAAGTGTTTTCTTCGAAATATATATGATCACAAACTGTATATTAATTAAACAATTTAAATATGAGAGATATGGAATAGACTTTTAAGAAATTAAGTGCTAAATTTTAGGAAACTTTCAATTTGAATTAGGAAAATCAATCTCTACACTTGAATGGCATAAGCCTATGAAACAACGCCACGTGGAATTCCACGTCACTATTCCACGTGGATGGCTGAGATGCCTAAAAATGTTTCTGGCTTTATATATTATATAGATACAAGTATTGCGACTCATAATTAATGCACTCCAATATATTTTGCGCTTCGTGTCATAGGGATTTTGAGGCCCATGACTTAAAACATTTTATTTACTCTCCATGTCATAGGGATTTTAAGGCCCATGAGTTATAACTCTTTATTTACTCGACCCTTTGGGAGAAAAGTATTGCACAAATTTATTGCTTTTTGGATTGGGTTGTCTTTAAAAAAACAAAGTAACATCACTTAGGTTTACATAGATGTCACTAATACCATGTCCAATAATCCAACTACCAAAAAACATTCAACTACCCTAATATCACGACACCTCATCTTCTCTCTCCATCCATTTAATCATTCAACTACACTCTCAACTACCCTTCCCACAATAAGCTAGTTTAGTTTAAAATTCAACTCCTCCCAACTCATCATTCTATACCCCACCACTTTTTATTTTATTTACAATATTTATTTTTATAATTAAAATAATAATAATAATAATAATTTATTATTAAAAAATAAATTATTAATATTTTTATTTATAAATTCGAGATTTTTTTTAATTTTTTTTTAATTCACACTAAATAATAAAAGGATAATTAAGGAATTTTTAAAGAGAAAAGAGGGTATTTTTTTCGGTGTCCAAATTAAATGAAACTTACATCATTTATAGAGGGAAAAAAAATGATAAATTTTGGTGATTTATTTTTTATAAAAAAAAATAATTTACTATGAAATAATTGAGCTCAAAAAAATTGGATAAAAAACCTCTCCGAAAAAAAAGAAAAAAAAAGCTGGAAAAAAAAAGAAGAAAAAAAAGGGAAAAGCAACAGCCACTCTCCGGCTTGGGAGGTGAGCTGCACTCTCCAAGTGCCGACAAAAATTCCCTCAACCCAGTTGAGCTTCTTCAACCCCTCCCCTTCAACCCCCTCCTCTCAACCCCTTATTGCACACACTCAACTAGTTGAACCCCCACTCAACCCCCCTCTCAACCCCTTATTGGACATGGCCTAAGAAAGAAGATACGGATTCATTATTCGCAAAATAGCAGAGCACACTTTATGGAAACCAAGTGTGTTATACTTTTATGAGGTTAAAATACATCCAATGATCCAGAAGATCAAATCGCGAGTGAAAGAGCCTGCACCTCGCAGACCGGGCTCAGAGGATAGAACCGGGTCCAACTAGTCTATCTGTAAAGAGATACGAATCAAGCTCACCCCGAGCTCCGAAGTCATCCCAGCTCTCCCTCAGATCATTTGTCGAGGTCATCTCTCCGGCTCCTCAAAGGACACATGGCAATGTCACATTCCGCTCCCTAGCTCCAAACTCACTCTCCCCGAGCTCCCCATCGACGAGGTCACCACCTCGGCGAGCTCGGTAACGTGCAAAGCGGACAAGCTGTACCATCGCATTAAATGGCCGATGAACTCTCCTGACCACATGCTCTCCTCCGTATGGTCTACGTCCAATCACGACATGCGGTGGTTACAAACTGTCGCATCCGGTCCGTCGACCAACCAGGAGCTGCCACGTGGCCATACATATCATGCTTTTATCCAAACAGCAGATTGCCTCCGCGCGGTAATTAAGAGATATATAACGTCTTATTCTCTCTCATCAGGTATCACGTCCATACCTACACACACACAAAAACACACAAAGAACCATATTTCCCTTCTAAGGCATTCCACACCTGTTCTTAATTCCCTCAAAAATCTTACTCTCACGCCCGAGGGCCTAAGATAGGATCTGGGTTCTTCCGTGCTGAACAGCCACTCATAGAAAAGAGGATAGACCCAGCCCTATATATAAAAGTAGGGGCATGCGAGAAGAGTGCGATAATTGGCCTTCTATCAGTAAGAAAGATGAAAGAATTTCAAAAGAAGATAAAGGGGCTAATCTCCTAAAAAAACCTCTTAGACGGATTCTGAAGAGTCAAAGGCGCTGCTAGAAAGCAATAAAAATGGGTATTGTTTATGAGCAGGTCAGATAATCGTGGTTATATAGACGTTTTTAATAAAACATACTTTCTCGGGGGTATAAGAAGAGTGTCGGAATTAACTGATTTTTTTATACAAAAGTAGTTGATGGAATTACAAATGGAGTTGGTCTGATGAATTTCGTTTTGGGCGAGGTCCAGATTTCAAGAAAGAGGATCTCGTGTTTCTCATTTCCAGTCCCATAAGAATGGTTTATGAAACAGAGAACGAGATCTAGGCATATTTGGTCTACTGTTTTGGAAAGACTTAGGCTCAATCGAAGCTTAACAGGCTCGCTCGCTTCAGTTCTTTCGAAGCCCATTTCTAAGACCTTCTTTTCTCGTTGGTAATGCTTTCAGATTCTGAATAGATGTCCCGGTTCTTTATTAAAATGAAACCGGGATGGATTCTTGACCGGCTTGCTATAAGAGTGGGTCTTACGTCAGCGACTTTCCTTGACTATTTCCTGGTGTCTTTAGAGCGATCGAGGTAACTATCTTTGAAGGTTTTACAAGTTGAGTGCACTTGCACTTTTGATGTCTAGATGGAGCACAGAAAGGTAATAATTCTTAACAGAAACAAAATAAGTCTTTCCGAAAATATCCATTCTTTGATTCATGTATTGAATTTCGTCAAATGCAAGTGACTCAATTAATCTTAATAACTCACTCATTTTCTCAAAAAAGCAATTTTCAATTTGATTCGGATAGTGAGTCAAAAGAATGGTACAAGCCTTTCACTTTATCCATAGCGTGAGCGAACGATAAGGTCAATTAATCGGACCACAATCCCAAGTGAGCGCTAGCGAACGATTGTCCGGGGTCAGATAAAAAAGAAAGATAAACCCCCAGGGGTCACGGACCGACCATAGAACCCTGGCAGACCCGACGAAGGAAGGGGATGCGGGTCATAAAACAGTTCTTCTTCGACCTCGTCACACTCGTGGTACAGTTCCGTCTATCACTTTATTATGAAAGACCGAGCCCCCACTGGGGGCTCGCTATGCCAAAAGGGAGAGAAACCCCATCCCTCTCTTTCCTTTTTTTTCGCTCCCATGTCGCCACACGGGGGGCATGGGGACCTTACAATTCACCTTGTGACTCATTCCTTCGGTCGAGCGTTCTTCGGGCGTCGATCCTGGGATTGTAGCCAGGAATCGTCAACAAACCTTAGCTATTCGTTGGATCCTTGAAGCTGCTTTCAAACGACGTATAAGTATGGTCTGGATGAAGGGTGGACCCACGGCGACCGGGGGACCATTTTGTACCCAAAACAAACGCGCTACTGTCTAAATGACCGAATCGTTTTCGGCTCTTTGAAAATCATTCTATTTTTTCTGATGATGGTTTTGAAAAATGAATTTCATTGATTGATTTAGAAGACCTGCGGCCGTCTGGCCCGTCCTCTAGGCACCTTTGGAAGGCAGGGGAACGAGCACTTGCACCCTTCCGAGGAGGGGGAAAAATAATAGTCTAATTAGATAATTATAAGATAATATAATTAGAAAAAAACCAAATCCTATTTATTTTTAAGGAATAAACTAAACAAACCATGGATCAATCCAAGCGACCTTTTCGTAAATCCAAGGGTTTTTCCGTACCAGCTTCTTCTACCTATACCGCAGTTGAAGCACCTAAAGGAGAATTTGGTGTCTTTCTGGTCAGTAATGGAAGCAATCGTCCCTACCGGCCCACGAAAGCTGCCGAATTCAGTACCTTTAAGAAAACGCCCGAGGGCCTAAGATAGGATCAAACCCAGCTATGTTATTAACTATGTTATTTGTTGTGTTAGTGTTTATATGTGAACCGGACTCAACGACAGGTAGTAACCTCAAATTCTGTGGTGTCATCAGCGAGTGAAAAGCATGTTATTTTAATTTACATGTTGATTGAGTATTCCATCAAGCCTATTTTGAAAGATGGGAATAGGAAGAATGAAAAGAGAAAACAAAATGAAACTGGAAGGGGAAACAAGGAGTTTACTTTACAATCCAAGCTGCCTAGTCATAGTCAGAGTCGGTTTTATCAACAGTGAGCCAGTCATTTGAACCCTCACTTTCTGAATCCTTTTCTTGGACACTTGATCGCCACTTCTTCCGCTCAGCAATTCCTGATTTTTCTTTGAGTTGGACCCACTCACTCGAACCACTTTGGGAAAAAACGTCGTTACTTTCTGATGGAGAATTTCCCTCATTCTCAAGGTCACTAAAAGATATGTCATCCTCATTCTCAGTCCGTTTACTCCGTCTAGTATTCACATCTTCCTCCTCAGAAGAAGAAGAAGGCTCAGAATTCTCGACATCTTCGAGAACTGTTCTCTCTGGTGCATTCAGATGATCAGAGGTAAGCTTGCTGCTTGAAACCTCCACAGGTGTATTATGCTTGCTTTTCAGCTTCTGTAGAAGTGTCTCTCTCACCTCAACAATCTGTGACAATGAAAATAATGAACAAGATTATAGTTTGTATCGTAAACAATCTCATATACATTTAAATTGCTTGGTTGCCTAACTCGAAGTTCTCCTATTTATATGAATTTGGGATAGCCATGTACTGGAGTGACACTAACTAGTAATCACGAAAAGAAAGGAAAAAAAAAGGTTTGTTCTGGAACACGAGATACACTCATCATAAACAGCATTTCGTTTTAAAGCAGGTTGGTTGATCACATTTGATGGAAAGATTGTCCAAGCTTCTAAGTTTTTTCCGTTATCTTGGATCTATTATCCAAAAGGATGGAGAATTGGATGGAGGTGTCGCTCATAGGATTAAAGCAGATTGGTTGAAGTGGAAGAGTGCCACAGGGTTTCTATGTGATCCCGGCAATGCCCATAGATTAAAGGGAAAATTCTACTGCACGGTAATTAGGTCGGCACTGCTCTATGGCGCTAAATGTTGGGCTGTGAAATACTCACGTTCATAAGATGAATGTAGCAGACATGCGTATGCTACAGTCATATCCTACGGTAGATGTGTGGGGAATACAAGAAATGATCGATTGAGTAATGAGGTGATCAGGGGTATAGTAGGAGTTGCACTCATTGAAAATAAAATGAGGGATAATCGTCTAAGATGGTTTTCGTCATGTGAGACGAAGACCGAGTGATGCACCGCATAAAAGGCTTGAAAAGTGGGGAAGTGATAAGATGGCGAGGAGTAGGGGAAGACCCAAGCAAACTTGGATTAGGGTGATTGAAAATGATATGGGTTTAATTGGATCGGATGAAATATGGCGTTGAAGAGGCCGGAGTGGAGGGCAAAAATTCATGTGGGTGATGGGGGTTTAATTTTTTATATTTTATTTTTCTTATCTATTATATACTACCTCTGTCCCTAAATGATTGTCCAAATTTCATTTTAAGGGACACTGAATATCTCAACTTTTTGTACAATTTGGTAGCAAAGATTCATATATAATCTTGTAATTTCATTTCAAAACATTTAGTTTTGCACGTATAAAGAAACCGGTGAAAAAAATTTCGAAAAAAACATTAGGACAAAGTTATGTTAAAAAAGACACTCATTTTGGGACAAAGATTTCTTGAAAATGGACACTCAATTAGGGACAGAGGGAGTATTATTCTTTTATTATCACTATTATTATTATTATTATTATTCTTTTTTTCTTTCATTTTAATTTTTTCCGCACCTATTCTGCTTTTAACTCTTTTTTTCTTACATCCTTTATTTCACGATGACATATGAGGATTCATGTCAACCCAAAGGCCATGACACCTCTGTCCTCTGCACACGCAAGAGCAGCCGGAAGATCAGGTCATGACTTATAATAATTCAATACGGTGAGGCCGACATGCTACGGAAGTGGAATCATCGTGAGCAACAAAATGTTCTCTGAAGCAAAAGAACCTGCATCATTTCCTTCTCACATCTTAAAGGAAGTTTCTTCAAGAGGAGGTTTATCACGCTGAGCACATGTATAGTGAACAAGTCAAACTTAACAGCATCTAATCTAGAAGCTTTTAAGTTGGTCAAAATAACAGATAACTTGTAAGGGTACCACTTGAAGTAGGTATTCTGAAAAGTGAAAAGTTCAGGGGATAGGACAAGTCTTCAAAAAATAATACTCCCAGTATCCCGGAATAAATGTCATACTCCCTCAGTTCCTTAATAATTGTCGTTTTAGGAACGAGATCTCATTCCTATTAATTGAAGTTTGGGTTTTTGTTATTGTAATGGACTGAACTACCCTCCATCATTAATATCTTCTCTCACATTCCCCTCTTTTCAACGCTGCATACATTTTTTCTTCAATCTGCATAATGAAGATGGATTGAAGAACAACAAGAAAAATCAAATGGCAAGAGCGTCTTTCTGTTCTTCGGGGGAGGGATGCGTCTGATAAAATCTTTGACAAAAAGAATGGATCAAACCCCATTTAAAGTACAAATCACTCTACTTACAAGACCCCATATTTGGGTTTGTAAGGGTATTTTGTTTCGTTTCCGAAAAATGACTGATCCGAGTGAAGGAGATGCCTCTGTTGGACGCTGTAGGAATTAAGATGTGCGATTGGTGGAGAGTCCGGTGACGTTGTTGCCGAGGCGCTTAAGGGGATGGAGAATCGGCAATAATGTTGTGGAGTCGCTTGAAGGGGAGATGATTGCAACCTGGCAAGAAGGACTTCTTGACGGTCGTACGGAAAAACCCCATGTAAAAAAACCCCATAAATGCAGATTAGGGAAATTGAGGAAGAAGGGGTTGATTTAGGCGTGAGGTAGAAGATGAAAAGATCGTCCTTTTCTGATCCTCTTTCCTTTTTTTCTCTCTCTAATTTATCAGGAAAGAGAAAGGGTAATTCTGGAAACTCAAAGGATGAAACTCAAAGGATATTATGCTTCCTGGTTTGCGTAATTTTTTCTAAAACGACAATTAATTAGGAACGGTGGGAGTAGTTGACAAGTCAATGTTTTTACGCTTTTAGTTATGTTTCCTTGGTTGCCCCAATCTATTCATATGGGCTCGAGTGACACCTCCTATAGCATTGCAATGCTTGTGCCTATTAGAGTGGGCAGTATGGAAGATCACCAAACATCATACTCTATTGTTAGTAAGACGACTTTATTGGGACAAACGAAAATAGAAAGTAGGTCATTTGTTCCGGGACAGAGGAAAGTACTGCATCATATTGGTTTCATGAAGCTAAAAAATGAAATTGTTTTAATGAAATATACACTTCATAGAGAGAAAGCCTTGCCTCAGGGATGTTAGAAGCTTGGAGTCATCTTCATTCAACCTTGGAAGCAACAGAACGAAATAGATGATCCAAAATTGCTCTTTGTTCAAGTAACCGTCAATTTTATGCCGCAAAGCCGTGAGACTTGGGACCAATTGTTCAATGGCTAAAGTGTGATCTTTCTGAACATCAGACATGCCAAAGTCTGCATGATAATGAAAAATTCAGACTATTAAGTAGTGAAGCATTACCATAATTCTTCTTAGTTAACCAAACAATACATATTACACTTAACAAAATAAATCTCTAAATACTTTTCAGACACACATGGAGACAGACATGAACTGTAAAACAGTGCCATAAGAGCAGAATGTTAAAAGGCATTTTAGATTCCTTAATGCAAGATCACTTTGGTGCATTAGTTGGGACAGAGGTAGAGCATCATACTCCCTCTGTCCGGAACGTTTTGTCCCTTTTATGGTCAGCACAAATGATTTTGACCAAACATTGATGTCAATCTAATCATCCTAGTGATTGATAAATCATTAAGTGATTTATCATTATCCATTTTTAGAATCAATTAGATTGACACCAATATATGGTCAACGTTAATCAAATGTTGTAGATGAAACCTACTCAGCTGCTAGTCTCTATTTTAAGTAGCACTAGCCCCTACATCCACAAGTTGGTGTGGGCTTATTCATGAATTAGGTCGGGTGTCTGGTGGTTTCGGGGATCCCGTAGAAAATGCGGCGTCTAAGGATTCATGGAATCACTTGGCTCCGGCTGACTTATCAAAACACTTTCTATGACCACGAAGTGCACAGAAAAACGTTTCAGAGGGGCTTACGGTCTTCTGCGGCCGAGGCCGAGAGCACTATTGGTCTTGTTTTCTTCGTCGACTGCTTATCAAGTTCCATGACACCTTCCATCCGAACCGTGCCTTCTTCGAACCGCGGCGTGTGTTGACCATAAAAATTAAAGACTCAAATTAGATAAACCTTCTGGGACAGAGGGAGTATTATGGAAAGTGGGGTTATCTATCTCTAATGTATTCACTGTTCAGCTTACAATTAACACCAACACAAACAACATTGAATTTTAGCAGCTACTCTTGTTATTTCAGCGTATATCTATTTACAGTATTTCCATAAGAATAGCCCCGTGTCTTAAAGAGAGGTACTCCCTTCTTCCAAAATGAATGTCCAATTTATTTTTTTCAAATTTGCTCTTAATCAATAGCAAATTTGAGTTTTTTGGAAATTCAATTGGGACGGAGGAAATAATACTTCTAATACATTTTCAAGAAGGTTAAGCAATTAAAGCTACATCATTAAGAAGTTTTTTTTTTTTTTTTTTGAACTCAAGTTTGGTTGTCAAAAGAGAGAATTTTTGGGAACCGGGGGAGTACTAAATATCGATCAACGAACAAGGAAAGCATCAAATACAGTAGCATTAGATCAAACAAGGAAACACAGTTCCACAAGTTAAGAAGCTAAAATTTGGAACCAATTAGCATTGGGAAGTACAATACAAGTCAACTTGATAGGAATATACACAATGCAGAAAACCCAATGTTTATAATTAGACAACAATAAAATTCATCGCAACATAGCATATGAAACAATTCACAAGATTAAGTATTCACAAAATTAATAGTGCGTGAAAGAGAGGGAGATGAATGAAGTACTACCTTTGTCAAAGATAAAGGAAAATCAGTCCAAAGCTCCGGCCTTCGCGAAATTTCTCCGACGAAATAATGACTTCGTCGGTGATCCCTACAGCATCTTCGTACTCCTCTTCATCATCATCATCTCCATCTTGTTGATTC
>JAOWBW010003578.1:0-25024 GCA_026119855.1 Campanula takesimana | reverse complement strand
AACTTTGGTGTATAAGCTTATGGAGTTTTATACTAGTTTTACTTTGTTGTTCAAGTTGATTTACAAAACCTTGTGTTACCATCTTTTGTGTATAAAAGGAAATTTTTATCTCCATTATTTTAGAGTTTATTGTTTAGGTCGACGTCCAGCTCGCGATCTCGGTCCCGCGGGGTTCGGGTCGCGACAGTTGGTATAAGAGCTATGGCATTAGCTCTATGTATAAGTATAGGTGGATTAGTATGACCTAGGTGGGTAGTAGTGTGAGGAGTGATTAACGGTGATGTTTTTATGCAGGTACTTGTTTACAATGGTTCGTAGAAGGAGTGTGAAGTAGTACAGGTAATGCAAATCAGAATGATACAAGGGAAGAAGCCCGTGCCATGTTTCAAGGCATGTTCGAGGCGGCCATGAAGGCCATACATGATCAGGGTCCGAGGGTAGACAAGCACCACCCGCTACGGATTGGAACAATTTCTGAAGTTGAAACGGTTGAATTCAATGGGGAACCCGATGTTCGGAAAGCTGAGTTGTGGATCGAGTCGATGAGAAGATTTATGAGGTATTTGGTTGCCCGGATGAGGACAAGGTCCGGTTCGCGGCTTTACAAGCTTGTGGAGCCGCCAAGCATTGGTGGAAGGGTGTTAAAGCTAGTTGGGATGATACTCACACGGTGTATGCGTGGGAGTTGTTCGTGCGCAAATTCAAGGAGCATTTCATTCCGGTTGTTGATCAAAACCGAAAGGAGATCGAGCTACTCAACCTGGAGCAGGTTTGTTGTCTATAGCTCAATACTCGGCTAAGTTCATAGAATTAGCCCGTATTGTGACTATTTGGTGAGGACCGAGGAACAAAACGCTATGAGATTCATTCGGGATTGAAGACCTCCATCCGTACTCAACTTATTGCCCAGCGGATTGTGACCTTCCAAGATGCGGTAGACCGAGCCTACTTGACAGAGCAAGATATTGGGGAGCACAAAAGGAAAACCGAGGTTGTGGGTACGGGTAAACCGGGAAGCCATGCTAAATCTCAACCTCAACACCGTTCCGACACCGAGGTAACCCGGGAGCTTCATCTCAGTTTAAGGGCAAATCACACCGAGGAATCCGGGTACTACTCCGGGGATTCAGAATAGGAAGCCTTGTACCTTTTGTCAGAGGGTATGCCATTCGGAGGATAGGTGTTGGAAAAGCAAGGCAAGTGTACAATTGTGGTGAAATGGGGCACTTTGCGAGAGATTGCACGAGGTACCGAGGTCAGTCACGGGTCAGGAGTTGTGGTACTAATCAGGGTCAGAAAAAGGATGCCGCTGGGAAGCCCAAAGTTCAAGGAAAGATATATGCCATGAATCAACAACAGCTACCGATGATCCATCCGTTATTGGAGGTATTGTTTTTGTGTCTAATGTGAGCGCACGAGCGTTAGTAGATCCAGGATCATTCATTCATACATTTCTGTGCATTTTCTTTCATGTTAAATGCTGCATTCGAGTCTTTACCGTACGTGCTAGAGGTGTCGACCCCTATAGGAGAATGCTTGATTTCTGATCGAGTCTTTCGTGCTTGTGATGTGGTTATTTGTGGTCGTGTCCTTTGTGCGGATTTGGTAGTTCTTCCTATCCAAGACTTTGATGTCATTTTGGGTATGGATGGTTGAGCAAGTTTCATGCTTCCGTTGATTGCCGTAAGAAAACTGTTACTTTTTCTATTCCCGATGTGCCTAAATTTGTGTTTGAGGCTAGTCCTCTGAGTAGAAAGGTTCGCTTATTTCTTATATGAAAGCGAGAAAATTATTGCATAGTGGTTGTGAGGGGTATTTGGCTAGTGTTCTTGATACTAGGAGGAATCTCCTAGTTTTGATAGTGTTTCGGGTAGTTCGGGAATTTCCCGGTGTTTTCTCTACCGAGTATGATATGCCTCCAGATCGTGAGATAGAGTTTTGTATAGACCTTTTGCCGGGTACGGCTCCAATTTCGAAAGCACCTTATAGGTTAGCCCCCGCAGAGTTGAAGGAGTTAAAGGTTCAGTTGCAAGAGTTGCTTGATCGAGGGTTTATCCGCCCTAGTGTTTCCCCGTGGGGAGCACCGGTTTTATTTGTGCGGAAGAAAGACTGTTCCTTGAGATGTGCATCGATTACAGAAAGTTGAATCAGGTTACGGTGAAGAACAAGTATCCTCTACCTCATATGACGATTTATTTGATCAGCTTCAAGGGTCCGTGGTTTTCTCTAAACTTGATTTGAGGAGTGGGTACCATCAGTTGAAGGTTCGATCGGAGGATATTCCGAGACTGCCTTTCGCACTCGTTATGGTCTTATGAGTTCTGGGTTATGCCGTTTGGGTTGACTAACGCGCCTGCAGTGTTTATGGATTTGATGAACGAGTTTTCCATCCTTATCTTGATTCGTTCGTGGTGGTCTTTATTGATGATATACTCGTCTACTCTAAATCTAGAGAGGAGCACGAGCAGCCACTTGAGGACAGTTTTATCCGTTCTTGCGAGGGATAAATTATTTGCGAAGTTCAGTAAATGCGAATTTTGGCTCAAGAAGGTGTCATTTCTGGGTCATGTGATTTCTAAAGACGGATTTCTGTGGACCCGTTCGAAGATTGAAGCTATAGTGGATTGGAAGAGACCCGAGTCAGTGACCGAGATCAGAAGTTTTCTGGGTTTAGCCGGTTATTACAGAAGATTTATTGAGGGGTTTTCGAGGATTGCTACTCCGATGACTCAGTTGACCCGAAGAATGTCCCGTTTGTGTGGACCGATAAATGTGACAAGAGTTCGAGGAATTGAAGAAGAGGTTGACTACCGCACCGATCTTGACTTTGCCTAATGGGAGCGATGGCCTAGAGGTTTACAGTGATGCTTCGAAAGAGGGTTTGGGTTGTGTGTTGATGCAGAATGGGAAAGTAATTGCTTATGCTTCGAGGAAGTTGACCCCTAGTGAACAAAATTACCCCACTCATGATATGGAGTTGGCGGCGATAGTCTTTGCGTTGCACAAGTGGAAGCATTACCTTTATGGAGCGAAGTTTGAAATTTTACGGATCACAAGAGTTTGAAGTACCTTTCTCCCAGAAAGAGTTGAACAACCGACAGCGCCGATGGATGGAATTGTTGAAGGATTATGATTGTACGATTTTTTATCATCCGGGGAAGGCGAATGTGGTAGCCGATGCGATTAGTAGGAAATCTTATGTGGCTTCGATGATGGTTCGAGAATGGAAAATGCTTGAGGATGTTCGAGATTGGTCTCCTCATGAATCGAGACATGGGGCGATTTTTGCGAATATTAGGGTATCTCCGACCCTAATTCAGAGGATAAAGGAAGCTCAGAAAGAAGATCCCGAGTTGGTGAAGATAAGGGGTAAATTGAAGGAAAAGAATTTCGAGGATTTTTCTGTTAGCCCGATTGGAGTGTTGACTTTCCGTGGTCGTTTGTGTGTACCCGATGTTGGTGGAATAAAGAGGCAAGTCTTAGATTAGGGTCACAATCGAGGTATACTATTCATCCGGGTAGTACGAAGATGTATCAGGATTTGAAGCAACAATTTTGGTGGATTAATATGAAGAGGGAAATAGCCGAGTACGTTTCGAAGTGTTTAACTTGTCAGCAGGTCAAAGCCGAGCATCATAGACCCGCGGGACTACTTCAGCCGTTAGAGATTCCCGAGTGGAAATAGGAGCATGTGACTATGGATTTCGTTATGGGACTACCTCGTACCCGTAGGAAGTATGACAGTGTTTGGGTAATTGTGGATAGATTGACCAAGAGTACCCATTTCTTGCCTATTGACATCAGATATTCGATGGAGAAGCTTGCGACCCTTTATATCGATGAGATCGTTAGATTGCATGGGTTCCGGTTAGCATTGTGTCAGACCGAGACCCGAGGTTTACTTCTAGGTTCTGGAAGGCGTTTCAGGAAGCTTTGGGTACAGATTTTGCGATTCAGTACAGCTTTTCATCCTCAGACCGATGGTCAATCCGAGAGGACTATTCAGATTTTGGAGGATATGTTGCGAGCGTGTTCGATAGACTTTTCTGATTCTTGGGATTCGCATTTACCGTTAGTGGAATTCTCTTACAACAACAGTTATCAGGCTAGTATCGAGATGGCACCGTTTGAGGCCTTGTATGGAAGAAAATGTAGATCGCCTATTTGTTGGGATGAGGTCGGTGAGCGAAGATCGTGGGTATTGATTTACTTCAGGATTCGGTTGAGAAAGTTAGAGTTATTCGGGATCGGTTGAAAACAGCCTAGAGTCGACATAAGAGCTATGCAGATAACCGAAGGCGAGATCTTAGTTTTCAGACAGGTGATTTGGTGTTCTTGAAAGTATCTCCAAAGGTGGGTATTCGTAGGTTTGGGAATAAAGGCAAATTGGCTCCGAGGTTTATTGGTCCGTTCGAGATTTTGGGAAAGGTTGGACTTCTTGCGTATCGTCTTGTGTTACCGCCATCTTTGGATCGGTTACATAATGTTTTCCATGTTTCTATGCTTCGGAAGTATCTTCATGATCCATCTCACGTGTTACCGAGGGTACCGGAGGATATTGAGCCCGATATGACCTATGAGGAGCGACCGGTCGGATCCTAGATTCTAAAGTTCAAGAGTTGAGGAACAAAAGTATTTCTTTGGTTAGAGTTCTTTGGAGGAATCACAATATCGAGGAGTCGACGTGGGAGCTCCGAGATGAGATCGAGAGGAAATTTCCGTGGCTTTTTGTTTCGGGTGAGTCTCGTTAAAATTCGGGTCGAATTTTCTTTAAGGGGGAGTGAATGTCACGACCCGAAATCTAGGCTCTATTTTATTAGTATTAAATAATTATTATTTATTTATTTTCTTATTTATTTCTTTAAATTATTATTTATTTAAATATTTATGTGTGCATTTTATGTGTTATAATAATTTAGGCTTAGCACTTTATTGGGTCATTTGGTTAGTGTGGTATTGTTGGGTCTTAATTGTTAGTAGGGAGTGTAGTAATTGTGTGTAGTGTAGTGGAGGGGGCCTAAGTGTAAAATCTCTTAAATCATTTTAACTACTCCCTCCCTACTCCTCCTCTTCTCCTCCCAGCAAACTCTCTCTCTGTCCTCCATTTGTGTAAGTTTCTTTCTCTCCCTTCTCTCTTCATTATCTTCCTCTTCCTCTTGTAATCTCTCATTTCTTAAAACGTGAAATGTGTTTAGATCGTCGATAGGATCGCGTAGAACAAAAAAGAATCGAATTCCGTCATCTTTGAGAATTTTCAAGTAAGTTACTTTCCCCATTTTTATGCTAAAATGTTCATATCATGTTTATATAATGCTTGATGTGTTTATATTTGAAGTTTGGTTGAGTATAGAATTTATTTGGAATTTAATTGAGTTTTTGGGTAAAAATGGTGAAATCTTGAATGTGGGGTTTTGGTGTTGGTTATTAAAGGGTGTTATTTAGGTTCCCTTTAGGTTGGGTGTTGTGTAGGAGCTTTAGAAATGTTTTGGGAATCTTTGATTTTGATACTTATGGAAGGATTGTGGTTTTGGGTCGAAATGTGAGAACCCAGCTCTGTTTTCCCAGCTGGAATCCAGACCAGGCGCCCGCCGCGTGGTGCCAGGCGCCCGCCTGCACCCCCTTTTCCAGCGGGCCAAACCTTATGTTGATTCAAACGCGCGCTCGCCCCTACCTAGGCGCCCGCCCGCCCGCCTGCTTGGGATTTTGCCCTTTTTTATTTGTTTAAACTAAATGGCTTAACTAGTTTAGGTTTCCTTCTTCTAATTAACTTAAGATAGCACCGTGGAACACTTATTTAAGTGGAATCGATTCTTTTGTGAATAAATATGTTATGGAATTTGATTGAGTATCATTTGGGAATGTGGTTCATCCTTGATGTGTTGTTTGGATTGGTTTACCTTTGTGGTAATTAATTTGGAATGGTTCCCTACTTTGGAACCTTAAGTTGTTTATTCATGCTAAAATATTATTACTTAGCATTTATTTGGAAGCCCAGCTGGCATATTTGTTGCATCGGGCGATAGGAAAGATTATAATGGCAAAGCCAAGTCCATTATAATGTTGACCATTGTTTTACCCCCTTCTATTACCCCTTTTCCAGATTGGCCTTGGAAAAGTCAAGTTAGCTTCCTTTGTGAATGTATCTAGCTACCGAGCATGACTTTGTGGCATGGCTCTTGTCCCTTGTGACACTTTTATGGTTATTGGTTCCGGTACCGGGGGATTTCTCTTCAGCTTTCATGCTATTATGAAGATGTGAATCGTTGATTATTGAAGCTGCGCAGCGATTCTTTATTTGGATGTATCGGTTTGAAAACCTTGGCTAATATCCTTGTTATGGGTTTATTTCCGGCTATTCATTATCTGATAATTGCTATCTGATATATGATAATTGCTTTGTGTTATGTGATTTATTATTGATTATTGCGTCATAGCATGTCATGTAGTTGCATTAGTAACTTATTGAAATTTATCTCACCCCCTTTCTTTTTATCTTTGTTTTTCCTTAACCCCCCCCCTCAGGTGCTAAGGATTAGTCTCGCTGATCACGAGAAAGAGGACGTCGAGTGTGGATACATTCTTTGGGGAAAGTTGTTATAGGTTGGTTTACATTATATCAATGTGTAACCTTTTGGGGATATTTGTACCAAACATTGACGTCACTAGGAATTGTGTATTTTGTAACTTTGGTGTATAAGCTTATGGAGTTTATACTAGTTTTACTTTGTTGTTCAAGTTGATTTACAAAACCTTGTGTTACCATCTTTTGTGTATAAAAGGAAATTTTTATCTCCATTATTTTAGAGTTTATTGTTTAGGTCGACGTCCAGCTCGCGATCTCGGGCCCGCGGGGTTCGGGGTCGCGACATCTGACCTCCTGTTGCATTTATGCTAGATGATGATTTATGCTAGATGATGATTCAACACTCGATTTGGAGTCAGTTGGTGCAACACTAGCAGCCTGATAAACTCTATGGTTTTCCCTTTCTTGGATTTGAGTTTTTGTTGCCCTTTTATGCAAGTTCTGTACATTCTTTGATCAGATGACCCAACTGTTTACAATAAACACAAAAGTTTTTCTTCTTGCAGTGAGAAGCAACATGCCCAAATTCCTGACATTCAAAACATTGAACCTTTGAAAAGTCCATATGGCCTTGTCCTTGTTTCCCCCAATTTTGTTTTGCAATAAAAACTGAGTTAGCTGCTTTATTCCCTTCAATAGTGGCCAGAGTTGTGATCCTAGTTTCCTCTCGAAGGAGTTCCCCTAGCACTGAATCAATTGTAGGTACTGCATCATGATTTAGTATGCTGGCACAAACAACTTCATACTCTGGACGTAGCTTCATTAAAAATTGGATAACTTTCCTCTTCGTTAATAACTTTCATGGTTTTAAGACAACAAGCTTGGGCAACATTTTCGGTGTTCACCATCTCATATTCTGTCCATAGTATTCCTGAATATTTCTCTCCCCTTATCGATACTCAAATATATCATTCTCAATCTGAAATTTCCTAGCCATGTTCGATTGCTGATAAACCTTCTCAAGGAATTCCCACATCTCCTTCACAGTACCCAATCCCCTTATTGAGGCTCCAATATTTGTTTCCACAGAACCAATAATCCAAGAAACAATCTTAGCATTATTTGCTTTCCATTGCTCCAATTCCACGGTCTCTGTTTCAGATGGTCTGGCTGCGGTTCCATCAATAAAACCCCACAAACTTTTTCCTTGAACATAGAACTGAAAATGAAATCGCCACAAGGGATAGTTTTTCCCATCAAACCTGACCGAGAGAATGTTACTCTTTTCTAATTCCATCTTGAATGCAGCCACAAATCAAAAAGAAAATAGAGCCCAAGCTGAATAAAACCCTAGTTTGGCTGACCTTAAATATTTCCCAATGAGAAAAAAAAACCCCCGAACTATCTGACTTCCAAGAAATTGCAGCTGATAAATGAGAAAATTGCTGAATCAAAGATCAAGACTTGATTCACTCACCTTACAAGAGATACTTCTGCTTTGCCAATCAAGATGGTCACTAATAGTTTCTTCGGATGAATGGAGCTTGATGATGAGGAAAAGAGACAATTTCTTGATGATGCGTCAAGAGCAAAAACCAGCTCTGGATACCATGTAGATCTGCATATAGAGAAGACGAGTAGAGAAAAAAAGACACGAGAGGAAAACAAAAGGGCGTTCTAATCAGCCCTGGAAGCCTCTGTAATATATATGAGAGAATTATGTACAGTTACAAATAAAGCCCGGCCTATTTAGGTATTTACATATAGAACCCTCAGTAAGTATATATATATATATATATATATATATATATATATATATAACATAGATGAATATTAAACAGAAACATCAAATAACATTCATGTAATTGGAATTATCTTTCTTACATAATCATCAAGGCCTTTCTCATCAGGTTAATGGAATTAGGTTATTGTTGGATATTATGCCCTAGGCCCTTGAGAAAGGCCTATGCGTTATATTATAGCTTCATAGTTATAGAGATAACAAACCCGATTATTATATCTTTTGCATGTTTATTACAATAATCATTGTCCCTAGCACTTATGAAGAGCTAGCATGAGTTTAATGGATAATCATATGATGATTATGGTGCATAGGATGCGGATTAAACTTGTGGGTGCTTGTTGGAGAACAAGGTACTGGATAGATCCGTTTTGAGATTTATGTCATGGTCAAATGTCATAATTAAATTTCATAATAGTCATACCATTTGAATCCTTATACCTGAGATTATCATGGTCTTCCACATGATGAACATTATATTTGACGTACTCAAATGCTACCCTTAACTGGGTGATTATAAAGGCTACGATTGGCATAATCAGATTCCTATAGGGAAGAATGAAAAGTCAAGATGGGATTTGTCCCTCTCTCAAGAGAGATATCTGCTTGGCCTCTCGATGAGTGAGATTGATAATAGTGTACGACTGTACCCAAATGAATTGATGTGTTCAATGTCATTTGCTCATATCAATCTACTCGGGATCGAGAAAACATTGGACAACATAAGTTGACTTGGACCATGACTTATGTCCAATATGATATCGCGTGAAAAAGGGATTATGATATGTTCTATAAGGTTACTTTGGGCTTTCAAAGTTATACTAATTGGGTAGTCATAATGGCTTGCTAGAGTCCGCTTATGACTTACGGGTTCTGACTCGTTCGGACTCATTGTCAACTTAGTATAATCCTATTAGGTCACACACAATAGAACAGATTGAAAAAAGCTAAAATTCTGGGAAAATAAACTGGCCACCGTACGGCTCTTGGAGTGGCGTACGGCTCCAGGAGAGCCGTACGGCCGCCCCGCCCGTACCAATCCAGTTTATTCAGTTTTCTTGATAGAAAAGGAATCCCGACCCCAAAAGGAATTAGGTCAAACCATCATATAAGATATGCAGCCGGGTTCGACAGCCTCTAATGGTGATTTTAGAAATCACAAATAATTGTTTTAGAAACAATAAATTATAGAGAGGTATGATTATTTATTTGATGATCTATGATCATCAACATACAATAATGAAAGAGCAAAACTAATTCCAACGAAGAAATCGTTTCTTCATCAAGCCTTGGGTCTAGCAATCCAGATCAAGAAGGTAGTCTTGATATCCGTTCGACGTGTGGATATCGATGGAGGGTGTTTCCTTTAGCACCTTAAAGTCCGTGTTCATGGATGTGATCTTCAAGGGTTAGTTTCTTTCATCTTGTATTTAATTTAATCAACATGCACGGATCCGGGCTCTTGGGTTTTAATTATATGTTTAAATTTGCTGTGCATGATGCATCAAAACCCAATAGTGGTATCAGAGCCCCGTTCGTTGTTGATTTTTTAGTATATCATGTTGAAATTGTTTAATTCGATTATATGATATCTACATGATAATAAGATGAATGTGTGATTTGAGTTTTATATATGAGATATAAATTTATGAGCATGAATATGGGGATTATGTGATTGTAATATTAATTGGATTCATATGTATAATCGCATGCTTAGATTATCATGTTATAATTGGATATTTTAATTGATGATCTTGATCTAATTTGTATAAGGAATAAATTGGTTATTGATTATATGAATTAGATGTGTTAAAATTCGTAATCTGTATTTTCGTGTTTATGTAATCTGATTATGTATGAACACGATATTGGGATTGGTCGAATTTAAGAAATTCTGGAAATCTGGGTATAGGCACCGTACGGTGGATTTGAAGCCACACGCCTCTATTCCAGCCGTACGGCTGGCCTTTGTTTTCTGGACAGTTTTGTTTTGTTTTCTGGTTTTTCTGATTGTTGTGTAAATCGTTTACAGAATCCGAATCAGAAATTGAATCTGGTTTCAGATGGCTGGTTTTTGAAACCGTGTTTCCTGAAACAGATTTAATCCAAAAAGTTACAGAAATCAAAATTCTAAAGAGTTTAGGATTGCTGTAATCTATGAGATTAAGAGACAATGAAAAGGTCTTGAAGCAAGTGATCAATCTATACGGGAATGTGGATGCCTTTTAGGCTTAGTTTCGACCGTATAGAGAAGTTACTTGGTTTCTTGATCTTAGTACGGGAATGTGAATTCCTTTTGGCTTAGTTTCGACCGTACGTTTTGTGCTCTCAATATATAGATGTTCTGCGGAAACAAAAGTTTCAGAATTTATCAAAATGCAAATTGTTTGTAAGAGAAAGAAACTAAATTTGGATTAATTCATTGCATGACCAATGGCAGGCTTACGCCTTGTTTCTGGGAATGCGAATGAAATATCCAATCTGTAAATTGTTTATAGATTATTTAGATTTCGTCCCCATTATGTTGCTTCATAATTGAATTACAAGATTTTGCTTCTGTTAATTAATTGGATTAGTTAACATCAATTATGCAAAAACCATAATATATTATGTTCGACATAATTAAATATATGATGCATATCTCTATGCAAAGAACCTTCTTGAAAAATTTAAATCATGTGACAATCCATTATTAAAACACTTGTGAGTACACCGGGTAGTTTTATGTGGGCTCTGCCAAAGCGAGGTGCATTAATTCTATCATTGTATGAGCAAGATGAGAAAAGAGTGATTCCTATACGTTTAACGTGGTTTGACTTAATTAGGCTATCAAAAGACAAAGTTTTGGGCCTAAGGCACAAGATGAGATTAAAACATGTCTGACATAAGATGTCTAACAAATCTCAAAAAGTATCTAAGAATCATATATGATATGATTGACAAAGAGTTGTCTACCTAATTAATTTAATTTTGAGCAGTATCGTCAAAACGGACTTGAAATTAAATTAAAGTTGGGTCTTAGCCCACTTAAATTATATTATACAATTGTTATATTTGAAGGTGTATAATTTAGTGGAGTATTTATAAATACGTTATATGTCTCTAAAATGATAATGGTATGAAATATATGTGTATATTTATTTACATATTTGTAGAATGTCTTAAACTATAATCATGTATAATTACTGCAATTGACCCCACTTAAAGAGAATGAGATTAACTTCCTTAACCCAGTCATGAGCTTAAGAATTGTCCTAAAGCAAGAAACGGAAGTTATGAATTCTTAATAAATCTTATTCCTAAAAAACTTAATGTCTTATAGTCAGACAAAGACATTAATTAGAATCATGTGGATGAATCTATGGATGTCTATTGTCCTACCATTTGCTACCATGTGTTTGAAACTTTAGAAGTATCTAAACACATGGATACTTATGAGATAAGCAATAATGTAGGAAGCGTTCCTACAAAGCAAGAAAGGCATGTAAAGTTTGAGATTGATTAGAGCCTAACATTCATGTGATGAATAAAAGGTATGTTAATAAGTTCTCATGTTTTGAACATGGAGAGACATATTAATTACCTTGGATGGCTTGATAATCAAGTTAGTTTGGAACTAACAACGGATTTGGTATTAATTCATAAACAACATTCGATGTTTAAAATGCTATGTCTTAATATCAAATGGAAACCTTCTCAAACTTTAAGGTTAATAAGGACAAGGATTTAATATAAAGGCAAGACAAGAGTTGTCAAGCCTAAAGAAAATATTTGTGGCAAAACCTAAATCCAAATAATGTAATCTCTACCTTGGCAATAGGATTGACCGTTGGAGAAATTATAATTTGAATTAGAAGATCAAAAGAAAGGGCAGTTGGACTACTACTTCAAGAATTTATGTTAAAATTCTACTTAAATGGTAAAGATTACCTATGTATTGATAATGATGCAATGGTTGCAACATTGATCATAGGAACTTGCGAAGTGTTTTTACCTAGTGGGTTCATAATTGTTTTGAACAATGTTGTGATGTTCCTACTTAAGTAGAAAATATTATTTTGGTTTCTTCATTAGAAGATTATGAATATTTCTTATTTCGAATAAGAATATGTTCCATTAAATATGATGTGCATTATTGTACTGCTAATCATATAAATGGGACTTTATGTCCTTATCTTCGAAGAACAAAATAATAAGCATGACATAAAGGAAATCTGAATCTAAGGATGTAAATGTTACATTCTTAAAGCATTGATGTCTATATTAATAATAAGAAACACATATCTAAAATTCCATAGGACGGAGTTTTAAATTCACATGATTTCGAATCATGTGATATATGTGAATCTTGGATATTGATCAAGACACCTTTTACTAATAGTAGTGAAAGGAAGTACTCTTTGAATTAATACATGTTGATGTATGTAGTTCACTAAAGTAACAGTGCTTGGAAGGATTTCAGTATCTCATGACAAAAGTATTATTAGTGTACTCTGATCTGATCAAAGTAATGAATATTTGAACCATAGACTTAACGAGAGTTCTGCAAAAAGCCTGCAGAATAAGAAAAACTGGAACTGGAAACTGTAGACACCCCGCCTTGGACCTCTCATGTCCCGATTGCATACACATTCTCTATCTTCCTCTCTTCTGTTATGTTTTGTTACTTCCGTTAACTTTTGTTACTTTCCGTTGAGTTCTTGACTTACTCCGTTAGTCTTGGATTTGACTAAGTGACAAAGTCAACCTTGAGTCTTTTTTTCATTTATTTTCGTTGACTTTCGTGATGTTCGTTAAGTTTTTGGACTAATTCCGTTAGTTGTGGGGCTTAACTGCATAACGGGGTTAACTTTTGGGCTGAAATATGAATTTCCTGAAGCTGGGATGCGCACGCCTTTGCCCTCCTTTGTGGGAGGCGTGCTCCTCCCATAGGGGGGGGCGGGAAGCGCGCGCTTCCCGCTTCCAGAATCTCAGATTTTACCAAATTCCCTCCTTTTCTGATTTGTAACCCCCAAGACCATTATGCCTTGGCTTGATCCGGGGAATGTCCATCTTTGTGACCACAAACACTTCTCCAACACCTATATAAACCTCTTCATTCCATCATGAAAAAGGAGGATGATTTCTTAACACAAAAAATACTTCAAAACACACAAAGTCTATTTTTCAAGAAGTGGTCAACACAAAGATTTGGTTCTTCTCCGTTCAAGCATAAGGTACAAAGGTTTATTCTCTTCTTCTAAATTCTAAGTCTTATTTCCTTTCTTCATATTCTCATCTCTTCTAAGTGAGTATGCAATCTCCATAAAAAGGGATACAATCAAAAGGCCACTTCACTATTGAAGTTTGACCAAGGTTACATCCCAACATTCCAAACTACATTTTAATTCACCATTTTCATCTCTTCATGTAATTGTCTAGCATAATTATTACATGTAATATTTAGCATTAAATCAATAAAATCATTCTTTTCCCCTTTTTTCTTTACATTATAATTGTTAGCATTGTTAATAAATTGAAAGACATTTAGCATTAGAACACCAATAGTAGCAAGACCCGCATAAGCGGGGCGGAGTGGGTGTTTAAGTTACTTCCACTCCGTCACCTAACCCCCGAACCCTTCTCTCCCGAATCTCTGGTTTTGTACATAAATTAGGCTATTTTTAGGTTTTTCTTATGTTCCTTTAAAAACATAGGTGGCGACTCTAAACAATCTAAAACAAGTTAGACATCCTAGGATAATTCACGGCTCGAGCCAAGCCGTGGTTCCCCCGGGGTATCTACAGTGGCTACTCTGCTGGGGACGTATTAGAGGGTTAAACTTGCGTTCTTAACTTTTGGTGTTCTTATTACTGTTTTCTGGGCATTCTGGTAAAAAGGGTAGGAAGCGCGCGCCTCCGGCCTTCTTGGCCTAAAGCGCGCGCGTCCGACCCTTATTACCAGAATCGCCCGCCTCCTTTCTTGTCCTTCAATTCCATGTTTCTGTGCTAACAATTCTGCAGGGGAAAATTTTCTTAATTAAGGGTCAAGGCAATCCCTTGAACCCACTGATTTGCAGGTTGTCACCCAAAAGCGGGCGCCTCTGCCCTTCTTCCTCTAACGCGCGTGCCTTCCGCATAGGCAACCCAATGCGCGCGCTTCTGGGCGCATTCCCGGAACAGAACAGTGCACAGAAACAGAGCAGAATGACAGTGTGTGGGCACCGGGCCTACATACAATTCTTTTACTTTCTGTTTATTTTTATCGGTCACACGGGTGATTCGAAAGTTGTAATTATGTGCTTATTTTTGTTTTTTATTTCTTTTTTTGAAAAAATAAAATTTTTGTCACATGTTAGACACCTCACACTACATGCACATATTCTTATCAATTGCTCACTATCAAGTCGCACAAGTCCAACCCCAAACCGTCGGGCCCGTCCTAGAAAGTTTCAAGCTCCACTCGCCCTTGGCTCTTTCGAAGCGGTAAACCTCAGCCCGTGGCGTAGTTCATGACTACATGCCGGGGGTGACCTTTAAGCCTCATATTCAAGCCGAGCACAAACCATACAATTCTAGTCTAGGGTCTAACACTCCGTGACCAAGTCGGTTTTTCATGTGCCGAGATTTCCCTAAACTAATGTCTTCAAATCATACATGCCAACTTGTTGCAATGGACGAAATAAAACTCCATCCCAAAAGTGGTTATTTTGGACGAAAATAAAAATCCGTCCCTGCATGTATGATTTACTACATTAATTTAGTTTAATCCCGACACATGTAAGATTCACAAGCGTGGTGGAATCCGATGAGTATATGGGACCGCGAGAAGGTCTATATACTAGTGTGACGATTCCATTATTTTTCTAGAAACCCCAAAAAGGACCACGTCCTTCCGACTTTGTAAAAAAAAAAAAAAAAAGTCGTTTTTCCTTATGTGGTTGAGTCTTTTTCTTGTTTGTGGGTGAAATCATTTTACTCAAAAGGTGTTTGTGGGGCCATCCTAAGATCGACCGTGTTCTCCCAATAGGTCCAATGGCTTCAAACGACAACGGCATTCCCGTGTCCAACGAAGGGTTATTCCGCATGGTGGAAGCATTGAAAGGGCAAATTGATACACTAGCCAAGGATGTTCGCTGCAAGGATGATTTATGGCGAGCCCGTTACGAGCATATAGAAATGGCCCATAAAAGAGAAGTATCCAAGCTCGAGGACCAATTGAAGGGGCTCACGAATGAAAGAAAGGTCCAAGGCATCAATACCAGTTTGGTCAACACTCTCATGTCCTACATTGACCAAAAGCTTAGTGGGATAAATTTGCACAAAAGCCCAAGCACCGATCTTCATCAAGCTTCTCTCCTCCTAAACACAATGGAGGTTCTTCCCGAAAATTTCAAGATGCCCGATATTGGCAAGTTCAAAGGCACCTCTTGTCCCGACGCTCATGTCGACTCCTACATTTGGGCCATGCTACCAAAGAAAGTGTCTCCTCAAATAATGGCGCAATGCTTCCGCTTACTCTCGAGGGGGTCGCAAAAGATTGGTATATGGGTCTTCCAGTTTCCACCCGCCTCATTGGGATGCCGCTATGCTTGCCTTCAAGTCACAATATCAAGGCAAATCCATATTCCGCCCCACCAAGAAGGAATTGGAGAGCACCGTGCAAATGGTAATGAATCATTGGGGACTTCTATTGTCGTTGGAATGACAAGCTAGCCGAGATGGTTGATAGGCCCTTCCAAGAAGGAACAAATGGACATCTTCTTGAAGTGTTTGAAAATGGACTACCGCGCTCATCTTAGTGGGGCTTTTTCACTCGATTTCTCAATCATGTATGATGCGGGGGTTAGAATTGACAATTTGCTCCGAGAAGTGGCCGAGTCCCTCCTATGACACAAGCTTCAACGACAAAGGGTTCCCAAGCAATGACATGGAAGAATGTAGTGACATGGAAGACTACAACGACAATGAGGACTACAACGACATGGGGGATGACGACAACAATCTCCGTTTCTCTTTCTCTACCTAGAAATAGGATAAAAAAAAAGAGAGTCAAAAGTCCTCTAATGTGTGCATTAATGTTTTCTGTCGTCCAATGATAAATTTTGAGTCAATCATTAAATAAAAATCGTTCTTGTCCTCATACACTCTTCCAAGTTGTTCAATCTAATTCTTGGCAAAATGATGAAAAGATGTCTAAACAAGTTTTAGAACAAGGCCATCACTTGAACGCCTAGGGGCTAAACATCGACGCCAACATCAACGACGAAGCCAAGACAAACAAGGTGGAGCAACAATCATGAAGAGTCAAGCAAAGTTTTCAAGGGGGATTAAAAAAAAAAAAAAAAAAAAAAAAAAAAAAAAAAGAAGCTCGCTAGGTTGAAATCATCAAATCAACCTAGGCAAAAGTTAGAGCACAAAAAAAAAAAAAAAAAAAAAAAAAATCCCCCTCAATCAAGAAGTTCACATCAATAAACATCATTCCATCCACCAAAGGAGGACGAAGCTACACGACGAAGCAACAATTCCATCCCGACGAATGGAGAATTCACAAGAACTACGGTGACCTGAGCCGCTACACTGGAGGAACGTAGGCAACCTGGGGGTCCGGTCTCATGCAAGAAAGAAGATATGTTTAGCCCTAGCGCGTTATGGTGATTGGCCTTCATCTCGAACTTGTCAAGACATCTTTGTACGATTCATTTGCCAATGAATTAATCACCAAAAAGATTGAACACTTTCTTAGATTTGGAATCATTTCACGTTCCTTGTCGAGTCTAGGGACTTCTATTCTTTCTGCATACTCCCAATTTCTTGCAATCAATTGGGGTTTTCCTTCTCTTCTCTCTTAATGACTTACTTGCCTTCGCGAGTCATTCAATTCAATAAAAAATACATGTCAATACTAGGGACACTTCCCTAGTCAAGTCAATGTCACTCACCTTTAGTGACAAGAGGTCTCCACCGCAAAATCACATGTCTTATCTCTCAGCTAGAGTCAATGCACACTTCCTCATTAATCGAGTCAAAATGAAGACGCAAAAGAGATGCCCGCTAGATTGAAAACCCGAAAGGGCGGTCTAGGCAAAAAACAGGGTGCGTCATAAAAAAAAAAAAAGAGAGTGAGAGAGAGAAGGGAAAGAGAAATGGAGATCCCCGGCCTCTAAAGAAGACAAGTCTACATTGAATCTCCTCAGCAAATCAATTCCCCACCGAGTCAACTTTGGGATTGGAAAAAGCTCGACAAGATATGGCACATATCAAAGGTTGTCTTGGGTTATTGGTATCATTCTCCAGCAATGTGCATTCTTGGGTTCATGAAAAGAAGGCCCGTGGTAACCAAGATCCATCGAGAACAAGCCCATCATAAAAGGGCACGAGGTTGCACAAATAATCCCTAGCTAGTCAATTGGCTTGGGCAGCAAATAGCAACATGTGTCTCAGTTTTCAAGGTTTCTTCAAGTATGTGCTTCTAAAGTACGCCGAACGGCTCCCGAGAAATGGAGTAGCTCTTGCCATATCCTCTCATGTTTATTCTCTCACACGAGGATGAGTCACTCTTGCTTTGCTCCACAAATGGTGACGCCCTAGGGACTATATGACCCGAGAACAAGGGCTTCTTTTGACAATCAACAATCCCTAGGGTTATGCCTCCAAAAAAGATGTGTGAGACTATCCTCAAAGTCTCTCAAAAGGGATGTCAAAAAGCCCTCTTGTCATGTGTGCCCGTGCTCGTTCCCCCAATCAAGGATGGACCTTTCTCGCAATCAATGATGGCACTCTAGGGGCTACGGTCAAGTCTTAAAGGCTCCCTCGGCAAAGAGCAATTAACTCCCCAGCAGTATCCCCAGCCAAGTCATGTGAAACATTGGAAGCTTCCTCAATTCGGCACCGAATGTCTCAACGGGCTTCGCAATCTACAATCTTTTGGGCTACGGCATTACAATAATTCAAGCAAAGGGCGATATTGGGGCTTCGCGACCGACAGTCTTTTGGGCAACAATACTCGAGCAATGCAATGTGGAGTATTCTTAATGGCTCCATGAAAGAGATCAAGCTTCAAGGGTCTCTCAACACTTCAAGTCAGGCCTCTTGGTTTTAAATGAAGACTCCGATGTTATGAATGAAGTTGATGATTTTTTGTTAGAACTTTCAACGAGATCATGAAGAAAGTCTTAGAGAAAAGGAAAAGGATTCATATGCTAAACTCTAATCAAAACAAGGTTATAGCGGGAAATGCCACGGCCAATCCCAATGTTTCTGCAATTCAGCACCCCCTTCTCCAAGATCAAAAGCACAAGGTGCAGCTCAGATAAAGTTGGGCCACAGCACTAGTTGCATCCGAAGATCCGTCATTAGTTCAACTCAAGAAGAGTCAAGCAAGCATACTCATTTGAGACTTTATCACACCAAGACCTTATCCTCCGCGACCTCGACGGCACCGCAAGACATTACTGCATCCTTTGACATAAGCCTCTCAGCCATTTGGGTATCGACCACAATGAGGCCATTCATCTCCCCAGTAAGAGCAAGAAGGAGATCTTTATCAAGAATTCTACCAAACGGTACATCCGCTCTCAATGCCGAGCCAATCACGAGATAATTTAGGGCTTTACAATGAAAGGTCTTCACATCCCGCCATCTACAAGACCACGACACTTGGGGCTTTGAAATCTCTCGAAGCTTGGCATCAACGACCTCCTCTTGGGGCTTACTCACTACAAACAACAAAGGGCGATTTCTCGAATGGGCCAAAAGCTGATTTATCTTGGAGCTATGCAAGTCCCTCAAAAATTTGGCATCAAAGGCATTCTAGGGGCTTTACAATCAGCAACCCCTCATCTCGGCATCAAAAGCCTTTTGAAGCCCCATAATCGACAAATCTCTTGGGGCTAGACATCAATCTTCGTTGGGCACACCGGCGACAACAGAATTCAAGCGAGGCAATCCGGACTTCGACTGAACATGACTTGATCTTGGTTGGCTTCACAAGCACACAATGGTTAAAATGGTTCACCCACGAACTAAAAAAAAAAAATATTTTCCTCACATGTGTGCATATTCTTTCCTTTCTAATCTAAAAAAAAAAAAAAAAAAAAAAGATTTTTCTTTTTCTTTCTCCTTCTATGTGCAAAAGTATGTGCTTTACTTTGCTTTGCTCCTAGCTTCTCCTCCAGCATTCTCCATCATCCTTGAACTACGCTGGTCTGATTCTCTTAAAGGATACGTAGGCAGCCTCTTGGCACGACCAACCCATCATCCAGAGTACCATCTCGCCAACCCAACATCAAGGGCATTCTCTCATCAACATCCAAAGAATGGACATTCTCCATCAAAGCATCCTCCGCGGACATCAGAAATCCATCTCCACTCAAGCGGCAATGGTAAGTGAAGGTATGAATACATCCAAAGCCTTCTTCAAATCACACCGCACACAAAAGCAATTTCTCCATTCTTGAAAAAATCTCTCTCAAGCAATCTCTGCTTTTCAAATCACACGCACCACAAGCACAATTTCACACTTCACACAAGCACGTATATTTGCAAAAGCACACACATAAACAGCATACAGCAAGTGCGGCTTCAAACAGCAAGCAAATGCGGCTTCAAACAGCATACAGCAAGTGCGGCTTCAAACAGCATACAGCAAGTGCGGCTTTCAAACAGCAAGCAAGTGCGGCTTCAAACAGCATACAGCAATTGCGGCTTCAACACACAGCAAATGCTGCTTGCTTCAAACAGCATACAGCAAGTGCGGCTTCAAACAGCAAGCAAATGCGGCTTCAAACAGCAAGCAAGTGCGGCTTCAAACAGCAGAAAACAAGCAAGTGCGGCTTCAAACAGCAATTTTGTCCATGGTGGACCGCTCAAATCACCATACCTCTTCCATCAGCAAAAGTCGCTCACACAGGGAGCGCATTTCTATCCTTTGTAATTTCAATTTCCTGCTTTATCGAGTCTTTGTTTTCTCTTGTCGATGTCCTCGGCGGTTGTCTTTCTTTCTCGACGCATTTTGCTTCGCAATCCACGTCGCCGAGGGGCTCTGTAGACACCCCGTCTTGGACCTCTCATGTCCTGATTGCATACACATTCTCTATCTTCCTCTCTTCTGTTATGTTTTGTTACTTTTCGTTAACTTTTGTTACTTTCCGTTGAGTTCTTGACTTACTCCGTTAGTCTTGGATTTGACCTAAGTGACAACAAAGTCACCTTGAGTCTTTGTTTCATTTATTTCGTTGACTTTCGTGATGTTCGTTAAGTTTTTGGACTAATTCCGTTAGTTGTGGGGCTTAACTGCATAACGGGGTTAACTTTTGGGCTGAAATATGAATTTCTTGAAGCTGGGATGCGCACGCCTTTGCCCTCCTTTGTGGGAGGCGTGCTCCTCCCATAGGGGGGGTGCGAATCGCGCGCTTTCCCGCTTCCAGAATCTCAGATTTTGCCAAATTTCCCTCCTTTTCTGATTTGTAACCCCCAAGACCATTATGCTTGGCTTGATCCGGGGAATGGCCATCTTTGTGACCACAAACACTTCTCCAACACCTATATAAACCTCTTCATTCCATCATGAAAAAGGAGGATGATTTCTTAACACAAAAATACTTCAAAACAACACAAAAGTCTATTTTTCAAGAAGTGGTCAACACAAAGATTTGGTTCTTCTCCGTTCAAGCATAAGGTACAAAGGTTTATTCTCTTCTTCTAAATTCTAAGTCTTATTTCCTTTCTTCATATTCTCATCTCTTCTAAGTGAGTATGCAATCTCATAAAAAGGGATACAATCCAAAGCCCACTTCACTATTGAAGTTTGACCAAGGTTACTCCCATCCAACTTCCAAACTACATTTTAATTCACCATTTTCATCTCTTCATGTAATTGTCTAGCATAATTATTACATGTAATATTTAGCATTAATCATTAAAAAATCATTCTTTTCCCCTTTTTTCTTTACATTATAATTGTTAGCATTGTTAATAAATTGAAGGACATTTAGCATTTAGAACACCAATAGTAGCAAGACCCGCATAAGCGGGGCGGAGTGGGTGTTTAAGTACTTCCCACTCCGTCACCTAACCCCCGAACCCTTCTCTCCCGAATCTCTGGTTTTGTACATAAATTAGCTATTTTTAGTTTTTTCTTTATGTTCCTTTAAAAACATAGGTGGCGACTCTAAACAATCTAAAACAAGTTAGACATCCTAGGATAATTCACGGCTCGAGCCAAGCCGTGGTTCCCCCGGGGTATCTACAGAAACAAGATCCGTACGGATGAATATCAGGTGTACGCCTAATTTGAAGCCGTACGGACCCTATTCTAGAAGTTTATAGATTGTCTATAAATATAGTTTTTCGCCTCATGATAAGTCAAACTGATCTTTAATTATCCTTTTTGGATTATATGCTGGGAAACAACTGCGATTACACTAAATTGAGTTTCATCTAAGGAGGTTCTAAATATACCATATGAGATATGGAATGAAAGAAAACTTGGTTTGTCTTTCATAAAGATTATTGATGTGACACTTTAGTGAAAAGTATTGTCTTGGACAAAATCACACCTAAATCTAATAAATGTATTTTTCATGGAATATCTTAAAGATATTAATTTTACCCTTTTAGAGTACAAATCGTTTGTTGCTCCTAACTAGCGCTTTCTAGATAAATCGTATATCTCTAAAGAACTAGTGGGAGTAAAATGCATCTCGAAGAGTTTGAGACCCAGAAAATGACATAGAACCCAAGATGGAAATTGAACAAAGTTTCACAAGGAGTTGTGGAAATTCGTTCAAGTATTCACAAGATATTTGCATATATGATACGATACTATCTATAACAAGAAATATTGATTTCTCGTGATAGAAAGAAATAAGAAAGATATCATTGCGAATGATTGAATTATCACCTATCAAGATGCAAGTCTGCTCCGGATTTAGATCAATGACTTGGAGTCATAAAATCTAAAATTGCAATCCATGTATCATAATCAAGTTTTCGAACTTGATTGTTCTACCCTAAGGATTAAAACCAAAGGATAGAAAATGAGTTTTCTTGGAAGAAAACAGACATGGATCGCAAGGTGCAGCATGACTAATTGAGTAAAGTTAATTAATAAATGTTGATTATGATGAAACTTTATCTGTCGTAGTCATGCTTAATGTTGTTAGAAATCTAATTGTCATGACTTCATATTTCGAATATGTAATATGACAGATGGATGTCAAAACTATATTCCTTAACAGGAACTTGCTTTAGGATGTGTTTGATACAACCTAAAGTTTTGATTGATTCATAAAATTCTAATAAAATATGCAAGCTGCAGAATCCATGAGATGGATTGAAGCAAATTACTTGGAGTGAAAATTCATTTTGATGTAGTATTCAAAGAGTTTGAATTCATCAAGATGAGACTTGTGATTACAATAAATTTAGTGGGAGCGTAATATTATTCCTAGTCATATATATGTGGTTGACATATAATTCATTTGAAAGAGTTTCTAAATGAAAGACTTGATAAAGCCGCTTATATCCTAGAGAATTTTGATTTATGGAGATAAATCTAAAATGTTGATTGGTTAAAGTCAAAGTACTAATAAAGACAAAATAGTGAAAAGTTCACTATGAAAGATTCTTGGAGAGGTTACTTGCGAAAGTCTAATGGCATTAATCTTTGCAAGATTTAGTCTTACTGGAAGACTAATGAGCAAGAATACACGATTAGGATTTCATATGCTTCGGCAATTGGATCTATCATGTAAGCCATGTTAATGTACTAAGACCGGATGTCTCATATACTTGGAGTATGATGAGATGATACCATCGGGCTCTAGTGAAAGTCACTATTTGAGAAACATCCTTATGTACTTTGAAAAAGAACTAATGATGCATTCTTGATATTTGATGGAATGAAAGATGATCTTGTAATAGTTACAGAGATGCATTCTTACAAACCAACAAAGATAAATATTGCAGTATAATAACATGTCTATGTTCAATAATGGTGTTAGAAGAGTTCTAAATGTACCATTAGTAATCTACAAAAGGTTGAGTATCTAATAGCATGGGATACAACTAGAAAATTGTTTGGATTAAGCTACTAATTAGTAAACTAGAAATCGTTTCTAATGTCACTAATTTAATGGACCTTCATTGTGCTAATATTCGTTATTACACAATCCAAGGCTCCAATGTCTTATCTAAACATATACTCGGACGGTTCTATCTTATTCGAGAAATCGTCAAAGATGGGAGATGTCTAAATATGCAAAATACATATGATGATAACAAGGATAATCATCTTACATAAGCTCGCTTGCAATTATGATGGAGATCATAACTAAGCTCAATGGGTATTGGATACACGTTAATTGGGCCTAGTGCAAGTGGGAGATTGTTGGATATTATGCCCTAAGCCTTGAGAAAGGCCTATGCGTATATATCATGGCTTCATAGTTATAGAGATAAAAAACCTGATTATTATATCTTTTGTATGTTTATTATAATAATCATTGTCCCTAGCACTTATGAAGAGCTAGCATGAGTTTAAGATAATCATATGATATGGATTATGGTGCATAGGATGCGGATTAAACTTGTGGGTACTTGTTGGAGAACAAGGTACTGGATAGACCGTTATGAGATTATATGTCATGGTCAATGTCATAATTAATCTCATAATAGTCATACCATTTGAATCCTTATACCTGAGATTATCATGGTCTTCCATATGATGAACATTATGTTTGACGTACTCAAACGCTACCCTTAACTGGGTTTGTTATAAAGCTACGATTGGCATAATCAGATTCCTATAGGGAAGAATTAAAAGTCAAGATGGGATTTGTCCTCTCTCCAGAGAGATATCTGCTTGGCCTCTCGATGAGTGCGATTGATAATAGTGTACGACTGTACCCAAATGAATTGATGTGTCAATGTCATTTGCTCATATCAATCTACTCGGGATCGAGAAACATTGGACAACATAATTTGACTTGGACCATGACTTTATGTCCAATATGATATCACGTGACAAAGGGATTATGATATGTTCTATAACGTTACTCCTGGGCTTTCAAAGTTATACTAATTGGGTAGTCGTAATGGCTTGCTAAGTCCGCTTATGACTTACGGGTCTGACTCGTTCGGACTCGTTGCGAACTTAGTATAATCCTATTAGGTCACACACAATAGAACGGATTGAAAAAAGCTAAAATTCTGGGAAAATAACTGGCCATTGTACGCTCTTGGAGTGGCGTACGGCTCCAGGAGAGCCGTAAGGCGCCCCGCCAGTACCAGTCCAGTTTATTCATTTTTCTTGACAGAAAAGGAATCCCGACCCCAAAGGTTAGGTCAAACCCTTATAAAGATATGCAGCCGGGTCGACAGCCTCTAATGGTGATTTTAGAAATCACAAACAATTGTTTTTAGAAATAATAAATTATAAAGAGGTAGGATTATTTATTTGATGATCCATGATCATCAACATACAATAATCAAAGAGCAAAAATAATTCCAAGGAAGAAATCGTTTCTTCATCAAGCCTTGGGTCTAGCAATCCAGATCAAGAAGGTGTTCTTGATATCCGTTCGACGTGTGGATACCGATGGAGGTGTGTTTCCTTTAGCACCTTAAGTCTGTGTTCATGGATGGGATCTTCAAGGGTTAGTTTCTTTTATCTGTTATTTAATTTAATCAACATGCACGGATCCGGGCTTGTGGGTGTTT
>JAOWBW010003577.1:0-25039 GCA_026119855.1 Campanula takesimana | reverse complement strand
AACTCAAATAACTATGGACCAACAATCCAACATCAAATACATGATGAAAAATAGGCATGAATGCTGCAAGTATAACACATTCCCCATATTTCTCTCGAATCATTTCAAGAAGATTCAAACATCAGTTGTCAGCAGTAGCAGTAGCAGTAGCAATAGCAGCAGCAGCGACCTCGGCCTTCATTTCAGCTTTAATGGCAAGAAGCCAACTGATCATAAGCTTCGGCCCAAGCTCCATTCAGCTCCTCACTCCATTTCTCCCCTGTCCCTTCTTTCACGGTTCTCAACAATGCCTCCTTCACTATCTATAATTACAAAATTAACTTTATTATACGAGTAAAATTTTATTTGAGCTCGTCCCTTCCCCGAACCTCGCCAGGTTGCCATTTTAACGTTATTATACAAGTAAATGTAAAGACGGAAAGAGTTGCTGACTGGTTAAGAGGCATACCTCGAAGTGAGATCAATGACTCCTTTCTGAACATGAACAGAGCCTAACACTTGAGGGTAGTATCTGAAACCACCACCTCCCCCTTCTCCCTCAGCTGAATTGCTGCCTCGCACGTCTGATGATTCATCACGCAAATAAGTACAATTATTTCAATCAAAATAAAATTTAAATTTAAAAATAAAATGTATTTTATGAAATTGTACTTAAGTCACTTGAATAAAAATATTTATTAGTCCTTAAAGTATTTATTTTCTTATGGAAGTTTATGTAATACTCCTTTATATCAAAATGTTATTCTTGTTTTTTTAGTTTTCAAATATATCAAAGTCATATTATAAATTTTTAATATTAAGTAATTTTGAAGTATTAAATTTAGAAATGTGACTAACTTTATGAAAAAAAGTAAGAATGAGAAAATGAGACTAGCATTTTAAGACTTTTAAGAGAATAATATTGTTAGTGTAAAAAAAAAAGAAAAAAGAATACTCCGTCCCACTTGAAATATGATTTTTGGTCAATTTAATTATAATTTAACCAATAATTTAAGGAAAAATAATAAGTCCAATGAAAATCTAAAAAATAGTTATTGAGTTTATTATTAACCGTGATACAATAAAAAAATTAATTTTTATAAGCATGATTATTCTTCCTTCAATTATTAGTTAAAATATAATTTAGTTGACCAAATATTTTATTTTGAGCTGGACGGAGAGAGTATATAATAATGTTAATGATTACTCCCTCTGTCCCACCAAAATTAGGACAAATTTCCATTTTGGATGTCTCATTCGAATTAGGACAACCCAAAAATGGAAATATTTTATTTAGTGGGACCCACATTCACACTCACAACAACTTCTCACTCATTATTCTCTACCCCACTTTCTCTCTCTTACTTCACTTTTCATACTCACGACACCTACTCCCTCCGTCCTAAACTTATTGATGCTATATGAGAGTGCACGGGGATTAAGAAAATACTCCCTCCGTCCCACCTCACTTGAGATTTATTTTCATTTTGGTCCGTCCCACTTCACTTAAGACTCCCCAAAATGGTAATCTTTTTATAATTTTATATTCAATCTACCCCACCCACTCATTCTATCTCTTCATTTTCCACCACACAATTCATTCAACCAACCTACTATTAACCCACTCATTCTCTCTCTTCATTTTCTACCACGCATTATCCTTATTTTATTCATTTTCCTTAGTTATTGTGCCCACCTCTTAAGTCCCAAATGAGGTGGGACGGAGGGAGTATGTTGGAAGTATGTATTGTAAGTGGGTAGGAGATAGAAAATAAGTAAGTGGATAGTTGTTGTGAGTGGATAGGAGAGAAAAAAATGAACATTTTTGGTGAGTAGAAATAAGTATGGGACACCCAATAATTCAAATTTTTTTACCAATGTTTTATAATCAATTATTATCTAATACAAAGTTTAAAATTAACCACACATTTCATTTTTTTGCTAAAACTAAAAGGAGGCAAATATTGATCAAGAACACAAAAAACACAAACCTTTAATTTTTGTCCAAATAAATAAATCTGATATAGTATGAATTTAAATAATAAAAGTAAAAATGTCAAAGATTTGGTTGAATAATAATTTCAGAAATGGGAGATTATAAATTGTTGGAATTTAGTTTTGGAAAAGTGAGGTTTGACCGACTTTTGACCAATAATTCCATTAGGTTCTATTTTGTGTAAATAGAAATTAATTACATAATTGTAATCCACGTTTGGAGTAGATTAGTGTGGTATATTTATTATCTCAAAACCAATTCCAGGTGAATAAGAAATTAATGTCCAAAGTATGCAAGTTGAAGTGGGTAAATGAAGAGTTTATGGGATATGAAATTGTTATCCCACATTGGTTGGAAAATGAAAAAATGAGAGTATTTAATATAGCTCATCTAAGAAGGTTCCAATCAAGTGTGGACTTGGGCTTCCAAGCTTAAATGGTCCATTGGGCCAACCATGCTAAGCTAGTGGGCAAGTGGGTGAATTTTGGGCTAGCTCAAAATCAACCCATGACCCGCGAAGGGCGGTTTAGGGCGCACTTTGCACTTCGCATTGGTCGCTGGGAGCTGTGGAGCTTAAATTTCTGGCAAAGGTGGGCTAGGTCCGGTCATGCGATGGGCTGACTCAGGTTGGGTCAATGCGACTCTGTCCAGTTAAGGCTCATGGGCCTGGGGCGGCCCAGTCCAGTGGTTGACCTTGTCCGCATGGGTCGATTCTAGAAGGATCCAGAGACGGTTGGTGGGCGGTTACAACCGGGTCGACCCGCGTCCCTCCGAATGGGCGGGTTGTCTGGTTGGGCCGGTCCAACTGATCACAGCCCTCCATCCAGAACCAGATCCAAGGGCTGAGATTCCACTCTAATCACAACTAAGTCACTCATCATCACACAAATAACTCTCTTCACTTCAGAAGTAGAGAAGCAAATATTTAACTGAGTTAACGAACTCGGTTAAATATTTAACTGAATTCGATGGAATTCTGTTAGAATTCAAAGGAATTCTCAAGGCATCTGTTAGAAGACAGTATCATCTTGTTGCATAAGATTTCTTTATATGTATACAGTCATTACATTAAGTTATGGTAACTATTACTTTGGTGAACGGCTGAAAAGCCGAAAAAATAATATAAATAAAAAAAAAACCAAAAATAAATAAATAATAAAATAAAAAATAAATTGGGGCCTATGGGAGGCTGCCACGTGGCGGGTCATGCCCCATGGGTCCTGGGGCGACCCGTCTCATACATGAGACGGATCCCTTTGTTCTCATGGGAGACCACCTCTAATTTTAATGACGTGATAGATATTAATGTTACACTCAATATATATATCAATTCGATTATTTGATAAGAGATTTGATTCCATTTTTGGACAAAACTATATTCTTTCAGTCCCAAAATAATGTACAAAAGTTTCTAAGCAACTTATGAATCTAAGGCTAAAGTAATGTGGGAGATGAGATTACCATCTTGAAAACTTTAACAGCATGGGCTTTGAGCTTAGGATTGTTCTGTGGAACTTCCTCTGAATCTTTCAGAAACGAAAACAATCCCTTCGCCACTGGCGCAATCTCTAAGATCCTACACGCACAACGATCGATGTGCAGATCGATAAATTAAGAAAAACAAATTAATCAGCCAACTAAAATAAAATAAAATAAAATAAATATGTGATTCAGATATATAAATGGACTTACAAGGAGAAGAAACGCATGCTATAAAATGGAATGTCTTGCTTTAAGACCTCCCATGACTCTTCACCAATGCTTCTTCCTTCTCACTGAAACCCATCTTTTTCTATCTTCCTTCCTACAAACACACACTACACTGTGAAAACACACACACACACACACACATACTACAAATTCAAGAATTAATTATATGTCCTTTTATACAGTCTATCCTACGCACACGCTCCCGTTGGGGATAAGGAGATAATAATTAGACTTACATTTATTAATATTGGCAATATCTTAATTTTATTACCAATACAATGCACCCGGTCAACACTCTCCGACTGCGTAGCAATCAAATGAGCATCAAATCTGGGAGGCAGTCTCCTGTGCAACCGCCGCACATCGTGCGACGGCGCTAGCAAGGGTGGATGTAGTATATGACCAGGGTGCGCCAATGCACATCCTGGATTTCCCATTTTTTTTTACCGAGTAGTTATAAAATATGTATATATATATATATATATATATATATATATATATATATATATATATATATTATTATATATATAGGGGTGTAAATTGTGATTTTTGAAAGAAGAGGGGTGCAGAGTGTAAAAACAAAACCATTACTAAGAGAGTAAACCAAACTTAAACGGGAAATCAGAACACACCATCGAGTTTTGTTTTCTACGCCGCACTCCGGTTCTTCGCGCTCTGTAGACGGAAATCGACGGAGCCGGAGACGACGCCTGTGCGACTCGAACAGACCACCGGCTGCGGCCACGACAACTCGGAAAACGCCATCTGCCCTTGTTTTCCTTCCTCAATGTCTCAATCTCAAAACGTATATTTTTGAAATTCATTTTAGGGCTTTAAAATCTAAGCAATCGGCTTCGGCTTGGATGATTTGGGGATTTATTGAGCAATTTGTGTGTTATCATTTTTGATAGGTAATCAATCTAAGCTTGATGGATTCTTCTGCAAACGCCCTCGATGTGAGCCATCGGCTTCGGTTCCAACAGTGGCTGGCTTCTCCTTCCTCTGGAGCTCCGCTTCTCCGGCAATGTCTCAATCTCAAAAAAGTATGTTTTGTAATTCATTTTAAGGTTTTAAAATTGAAAATTGATGATTTGGGGATTTATTTGCAATTGTTGTTATAATTTATGATGAACGGACCCAAAATTTTTTCGGGGCGAACCCCCAAAGAAAGTGCACACCCTGACCTACAATCCTAGATACGCCACTGGGCGCTAGGCGTCCTACTTTTTTTTGGCACCTCCAACTTTTTTTCTTCCCAACCAAAGTAACACTTATTATTATGAAATGTAACACCTTTTGTTTTTCAAAAATGTACCACAAATTTGCTGCAATAGATTAAAGATAACATAAAGATTGACAAACTAAACCAATGTCACACTTTTTATAAAAGGGATGTAATACTCTTTTTTTCAAATATAACATTTTTTTTTTTCAGTGTAAATTTTTCTTCTTCAAAATGTACCACAATTTTGCTGCAATAGATTAAAGATAACATAAAGATTGACAACTAAACCAATCACACTTTTTATAAGGGAATGTAACACTCTCTGTTTTTTCAAATGTAACCACTTTTTTTAAAAAAAATTAACATAAGATTAACAAACTAAACTAATGTTATATTTTTTTTAAAAAATGAATGTAACATTTTTTTTTTTATCTCAATTGTAATAGTTTATATTCTTAAATGTAACAATTGAAATTGAGAAAGTAACAATTGAAATGCAAAACCATTTTTTTTTTTTTGTAAAACTGCTGTTACATTTAACAGTGGAAAGTGTTACTTTTTGAAGATGAAATTGTTACTTATATCAGAACAGAGTGTTACATCTTTGCTGATGAGCAGCTCAAACTTTTTGTGTGTAAAAATATATATATATTTTTTAAAAAAATACAACCATATCATGACCTATGTAGTTTTAATCGTCTCGTCGAGACGAACACAACGGTATTTTTAATTTTTTTTCATGAGCTATAAATCTCAAGATATAGCATTTTAAAGTCATTGGGGGTTTTTTTTTTTTAAAGTAAGACATGTGGCAGCGCGCGGCTCACAACGCGCCACATGTCGAGAAATGAGTGGTTGGTTTGAAAATGGGTGGGTGGGTAAGTGGATTGGGTCGGGTTGGGCGGGTTCGACCCGCGGGCATACCCGCCGCACGGAGTGCGGCCGCCGTAGGGAGAATTTGTCAAATCTTGCCGTTGGATTTTGAAGCTACAACTTATGTATCAAAGGATATGTTTGGTTCAAAGTTCGCATCATCACATATCTACGGCTCAAGTTTATCATGAGTTAGATTTTCTGTACCGTTTTGTTTACCACATTATGTACCACTCATATCTGATGGCATATAAATAGGACTGGCATCATGATGAAATCATTCAAACATATAAATCGTCAGATCATAAGTGGTATAGAATAATGGTATGTAAGTGTTAATATTTTTTTATTTTTTTTTGGCTTGTTTAGCATTTATAAAATTTTGACTATTTAGTAAGCCTCAAATTGAATCCTAATATTATACTTCTTCCAAGTGAGTCTCATCAAATAAAAAGTATTATATTTTTTTATTTTTAAAAGTATTTAATTTGTAGTGAAACACATAAAAAATAATACTCCCTCTGTCTCATAACAATCTGCACAATTTTCCTTTTCGGGCATCCTATTCCTACTAATAAGTCACATTTTTCCTAAAATGTCAATTTTTTTTTTACTATTCCTCTCTCTCATTCTCTCTTTGCCTACTTTTATATTTACACTACCAATCAACCTACTAGTCATTACCCCCTTTCTCTCTCCTACTTTACTTTTCACATTCACAACAACGACCTACTACTATTTATCACTTAATTCCTGTGCACTACTCATTTTGTGCACAACTCATTTTCTGTACATAGTTATGTGATAAAGGGAGTATCTTTGTTTTAATTGGGACCGAAAGCGTACACTCTCTTAGTCCCAAAAGGATATATTCTCTCATTTTTCATTTATCGTTGTCTCAAATAAAATAAATAGTTACTATACTTTAAACTTTTTTTTTGTTGAGAAAACTATACTTTAAACTTAAAATATATAAACAAACCAGCCACTAAAACAAGTATTTATATTTATAAAAGAAAATTGAATAGTCAAATTAAAAATCATCTTAAAAAATAAAAGTGTAAATAATTAATTGCCATCATCTGATCCTCTGATTCTAACCGGAATCCAGCATGAGATTTTTATTTCTTCTTTTGTCTTTTATTATAAAGACAGAAAATTAGTTGGCCTACTTTTTGTATTTTGTAATTTGAATTAGTTTTGGGGAACACTATTTCCTCCATAATTTATAAAACGTCCACTTTTTAACTCTTTAACCCTAAGCCTTAAACTTTAAAGGGCCTAAAACCCTAAACCCTAAACTTTAACACTTATAAAAACAACTTTTTATAAATTATGGAGAAACTAGTTTCCCCAAAAAAAATTCCCTTGTAATTTTGTACACGTTGCGGGGACTGGGGGTCACGTTTGCCACACGCCCTATATTTTGACCATGCAAACAATGTCCAATTCCAAACCATCGGAGTTGGCTCATTTCGTTTTGGAATTTTAAGTATTGGGTTGGGCTCACAACTGGATTGGGCCTTTTCTATCACAAGATTAGACCATCTATCTCAAATAAAGGTTTTATTTTAGAAACTTCAAACACGTGTGAAAATGGGGTTAATGTGTAGTCCGGAGCTAAAGCTTAAGGATGGCAAATGGCACAAATTCAAACCTACCAATCATGTATTAACCGTATCAATACCGAGTATACTTTGTATACTAAAAAGTTACCAATCATGTTTTAACTCCTAAAAAGACATCTATTTTGAGACCGAGTAAGTAGTTAAGTAGTAAAGTGCTGAAATTTTATTTTTAGATTTTGTGTTCAACCCCCACATTAAATAAGTTTTTACAAAAAATATTCTATCTTAATTTTACTCCCTCCGTCTCAAAATAAATTTCGTTTTGGGAGTTTTGTCTCAAAATACTTGTCGTTTCACTATTTTCAAAGCCTTTTTAATGCCCTATACCATTATACCTTTAATAATGATAGTGAACTATCTCTTACCTAACCATTTAATTACCGAAGTAGTTGAACTATTTTAGGGGTATTTGAGACTTCTTCACATGCATTAATGTCATTTCTTAATACTCCCTATGTCCTAGAAAGATAGTCTCATTTTGACTTTTAATGGTCAACAAAAATGAACTTTGACCAATCATTGGCGACGATCTAATCATTCTAGTGAAATTCCAAAATTTGTAATTGATAAATCATAAGTGATTTATCAATAACAATTTTTTGAATTTCATTGTGATCATTAAATTGACACTAATGTTTGGTCAAAGTTTATTTTTGTTGACCATAAAAATTCAAAATGAGACTATCTTTCTGGACAGAGGGAGTATATGTGAATAGGGATGGCAATTTCACCGAACTCGACCCGTTTTCAAAACTTTTCGGCCCGAGCGGGCGGGTTTGATAACCAAATTCCAAAACCCGGCGGGTTCGGGTCCAGGTTTGATAACACCATCTGACCCGCCCGAACCCGACCCGCATGCTTAGTTTATGTAGGGTTTTCCTATTATCCCTTATACCACTCCATTATTACCCCCCAATACCTGGTATATATAATTAAGTCCTCTTTGTTGAAGTCTTTGTTAAGAACTTAAAAGTTTGTGTTTGTTGGAAATGGGCTAAAGCTCAAATAGGCTGAAGTTATTGAGAGAAGGTGGGTTGAGGCCCAAAAAAAGATTTTGTTGTGCAACGGGTCGGGTTCGGGTGGGCACTGGTTTAATGACCCTAGGTCGGTTTGAATGGTGGTTTGCTCGGGTCGAGTTCGGGCTTGGGCGCCCGTTGCCATTCCTATATGTGAAACACTCAAAAACGATATTTATTATCAGACTAGTAGGAAGTATATAATAATTGTACACTTATTAAAATTTATTTTAAATCCACCACCTCTTACTCCAGATGGAAAATAAAGGGCTTTAAATAGCAATAAGTATATTGAGCATGACACATTTGTCTTGAATGTCATGACAAAAGGTATCTGTCATGTTCTCGAGCACAAAGATTGGTGTGGGTTGGCGTCATGGCCCCCGCACCTTTCTCTTTCACTTTTTCATTTTTTTTCCCGCATATTTTCCTTTTTCTCCGTTATATAAGTGTTTCTTTATACTCCCTCCGTGACTCCGTCCCACTTGAATTAAGATAAATTTTATTTTAAAAGCTTCATTCAAATTAAGACATGAGACTTACATTCACACTCACAATAAATTTTCATAAATTATTATCTATCCCACTTTCTCTCTCTTACTTTACTTTTCATACTTAAAATATCTACTCCATTAATACTTTTTCTTTAATCCACGTGCCCAAACCAAAAATCTTAATTCGGGTAAGACGGGGGAATATGTTTGTTATCTTTCGGCAAGAAAGACGTGAAACTAAACGTGAGAAAGACGGTGAATATTGTAAAGAAACGGAATTGGAGTACCTGTACCGTAAAGTGAATTAAAGCTCAAACACCGACTTCTTAAATTTTTTGAATGATTCCATTTTCCCCTTCTGAGGTTTTCCTATTGGGCACTCCCATTCTGCCTTTTTTCATTTTAGCGAATGCAAGATACCATGTTTTAAATAAATATTCTAATTCATTTACTAATATTTTATTAAATACTCCCTCCGTCCCACCTGAAATATGACGTTTTGCCATTTTGGGTGTCCCACTCGAAATAGGACATCCAAAAATGGAAAGCTTTTATTACTTTTGTATTAGTAGGACACACTTGTCATACTCACAACAATTTTTTATTTATTATTCTCCACCCACTTTCTCTCTCCTTCATACTCACAACACCTACTTTTCAAACAACTTTTTATAATAAAAGATTATTATTCCTTAATCCCCGTGTCAGGACCAAGAATCTTATTTCGGATGGAACGAAGGGAGTATATTTTATTTATTTGTATAATGATAAAAGAAAAGTGTAACATATATTACGAGACGGACACAATAAATTATAGGGAGAGACTATTTCCACTACATGTTTTGCTTTTTCACTACAAAATCATGTAAGTAGACGCAATTCTCCTTTCCTATTTCGTGAATCGACAAAACTATCCTTTGTTATATAAGGAATTTATGAAACATTCCATAGTAAATTATACCACTACATATTTTTAATATATCCACTACATTTACCAATAAAAATTAGCTTGTTATATTTTTTTTGAAATACTTATATCTTGTATAATAACTAACTAAATTCAATGATTTCAAAAAAAAAAAAAGCCTAATTAAATTCAACAGTAAATTACCTTTTATATTTCCTTTTCAACTGAATTTTAGTTTATTTTATACTTGTATTCTCTTCTTTATAGTTAAGGATACTTATGAATGTTGTGAACTTCACAACATATTGTTCAAAATTGATTAACTTCTCTAAAATAGTTACAGAATCACCAATTAGTTTTATATTTGAAGCATATTATGAATAATTAAGAGTTCAAATATTTTTTTTTCTAACACTAGAAAATAAGGTTTTTAGGGCTTTAACAGTGCCAATTTTATTTAAAAAAACAGTTATTCACAAGATTAAAAAAAATTATTTATAAATTCAACAAATGTTTTATACTTAAGATAAATAATTCTTACTTTAAAATTCCAAAATTTATTCACCCTTTTTCTAATCTTTTCCATCAATAAGGACAAACGTTCAAGTTAATAATATTTGCAGTTTTATTGCATATAATATACTGTAGTAAAAGATGAATAATTTTCTATACTTCCAGTAGCTCTTATCAATTTATAATTTGTTTAATAAAAATAATTTATTATGAATTTATTATCCTTGGCATGATGATTGAAATTAAAAAACAATCTTACAAAAAAATATGGAAACCCCATAAATTGTTAGGAGAATAAAACAACCTAACCAAAAAATAAAAATAATCCATAAATAGTTAGGATGTGTTTGAAGGACAATTTAGTCAAGAAATTCAAATCATATTAATGATGTAGTGGAAAAGCAAAAAATGTAGTGATAATAGCACATCCCTAAATTATATGTACACTGAAATTGATAATGCGTTGTGAGGAACAGTTTAATCTCATTATATCTTTTTTTTTTTTGACAATGTCCACGCCATAAGGAGGCGAGAAGAGGGATCGAACCATAACGCTCACCGAAAATGAGGCTTGGCTTTACCGGTGGGCCACTCCTTTGGGGACATCTCATTATATCTTCTTTATAGTGTATGATTGAGATTAAATTAACTCTCAAAAGTGTTGTTGGACCCTACAAGACACAAATATAATTTTAATTGCACATCCAAACAAAAAGCGGAAAAAGATTATGTAGCTGAATCAAAACCGCACATCATATCACAACATCTATTCCAAATCTATATACTCCCTCCCCCTGTCCCATTTTAAGAGTAAAAAAAAATAGGTGGATTCAAGAATTAAGAAAAAATTGATGTGTTGTAAGTGTTGATAGTTGGGTAGGAGAAACAAAGTGAGGTAGAGAAGAGTTATTGGTTAATTGTTGGGAGTTGAGTTAGTATTGTTGTGAGTATGACATGTAGGACCCACTTTCCATTTTAAAATTTTGACTCTTAAAATGTGACGCCCTTTTAAGAAATTTTTGACTCTTAAAATGGGACAGAGGGAGTATATTAGATCCCCTTTCTATTTCAGTTTCCCTCCAAAACTCTAACCTGGACTATATGTGGGCTACGTACATAAGCTCCAATTCTAATTGTCACAAATACTCCCTCCGTCCAATTTGAAGCTTCACCTATTACCCAAATGGGTGTCCCGTTAAAAGCTTCACCATTTCCTAAAATGGTAAAAAATGTGGGCTCCACTTATCAATCCCACTCACTTCTTCCTCTCACATACTTAAATTATGGGGTCCACTTGTCATACACACTAACTTTCCCCTCTCACACATTAAATTGTAGGCCCCACTTGTCATATCTGTAGGGGCCGCGACCACCACCACACTCTCCACATTAGTATGATATTGTCCGCTTTGGACCTAGCCCGCACGGAATTGTTTTTGGGCATCCCCAAAAAGGCCTCATACTAATGAAGTGGGTGGGTGCTCTTATATACCTTGCAATTGTTTGCTCAATTGCCGATGTGGGACTTTGGGTTGCACCCCAACAATCCTCCCCTCAAACCAAGGACCAGACCGCTATGGCCCGCAGTGTTTCCTCTGGCCCATATCCAGCGAAAGCTTGTATCAACCGCCCGCGGAACACCACCGCCCTCGATTGCAAGACTCCATTCGCAAATGTCACACAAGGGGAACCCCACCATATAAAGAACACACACGATCCACTCGGTCGGGCCCATCCGAACCATGGATCTGATACACTTGTAAGGACCGCGATACTATCCTTGGTGTTATTTGCTAATTACAATGTCCCCTCCTTATTACCCCGAGCGATCTCTGAATCCTCCTTGGTAATAACCCAGTTCCTGCAGCCAAAAGTTATCGTGTAACCTTCTTCATCCAGCTGCCCAACTGATAACATGTTCTTTTTCAAACCTGGAATGTGTCTGACCCCGTATATATGTAAGACTTTCTCGTCCGATGCTCCTATTCTGACATCTCCCTTCCCCTTGATTTCCAAAGGCTTACCATCCGCCAGATAGACCTTTCCGAAATCACCGAAAATATAATTTTTCATCTCCTCTGCATGCCCGCATGAGTGGAATGATACCCCCGAATCCAGCACCCATGATTCTAGCGCACTACTAACACTTAGAACCAGTACATCTTCACCCTCAGTTACCACATTCGCCGATTTATCCCCTCGCATGGGACAATCCCTCTTGTAGTGTCCTAAATCCTTACAATGATAGCACTGAACCGATCCCTTGGCAACTCTCGGTGCATTCTTGTTCTCCCTAGGCCTTGTACTCACCACCTCTTACGTTTTCCTTTGATTCAGTTCTCCCTTGTTGTTATTACCCGGCTTTTCCCTGCTAGTTGTAGCTAAAGCCGATCCCGAAGTAGATGGTGTCCCCAACTTCTTTATACGATTTTCCTCGCCTAGAAGAAAATCCTGACATCATCATACTTCAATTTATTCTTACCCACTGAAGCATTTAACACTGTCACCATTCCGCTCCAACTTCCTAGTAAGGATGCTAGCAATTAACAAGCATGAACCTCATCCCCAAACATAATATCCAACGCCGCCAATGAGTCTATAACATCCATAAACTCATCGATATGTTTGGCTAAGGATCCTCCCTCTTGCATCTTAAGATTACCCATCTTGTGTATCAAATCAACCTTATTTGCAGTAGATGGAGTTTCAAATCTCTCAGTAAGATAATCCAATAGCTCCTTGGTGGTTTTCACCTTCTTTGTAGTCTTCGCGATCCACTTTGACTTAGGGCAAGAGAAGTTTTCGGAAGTTATGTTGAAGTCCTATGCTTCGCTTCAACTCGTTTGTTTGGGCTTTGGTGAGCCTAGTGATGAGACTTTTGGCAAAAGTCGAATGTAGTGGTGACAATGTGTTAATAGTCATTCTCGGGTAGGAGTTTTAACGTAGATGGTAGTCACGTGATTTGGTTTAGTCTCCAGGTGGGAGATTGTTGGGTTGTGGAGACAAAACCTAGAAGGAAAAGGAAATTAAATTTGAGTCATATAAGGATTTAATGGGATTCCTTGTTTGACTATGTTGGAATTTAATTTTCCTTGGGATTCCTTGTTTAAGTGGAATTATGAATTTAATTATTCCGTGTTTCCTACTTAGTTTAGGTTTTGGACGTGTTGCATATATAAACCAAGTGATGGCGATAAACATTGTGTATACTAGAAAAATAGCCAGAGAGAATCCGTGAGTCACAAAGAGAGCCAAGTGAGTGCTAGCCCTTGGGGGCATTCCATGGATGGGTAGAAGCATGTCTAGGGTTTTAGTTGTGATAGGAGTGTTTACATGAAGAAGTTATCTCCTTGCTATATAGATCAGTAGGCTTTATTGTAAACAGACACAGATTGTGATATTAGTAAAATATCCTGGCTTGGCAGTGCCCCCAGATGTAGTCATTGTTGTTGACGAACTGGGTTAACAAATATTGTGTTATTTCCTTGTTGATTACTTTCATATTATTTGTATGCATGGTTGTTGTGTCTCACCATTATCAGAATTGTATGGGCATGAACTGCATGTATATACCACAATTCCCCAACAACTAGTATCAGAGCTTCCGGTTAGGAAGATCAGGGCTGTCCGAGTTGATTGAATATGACTGCAGGAACGCGGATCAGAATTAGGGGCTGCAGAAATTCTTTTGATTTTATGATTACTAAGACAAAATAGGATCAAGGTTTCATAAATTTGGATGGATTTGGGACTGCATGTATTCAGATCAAAGTTGCAGGTAACATAATCATAGAAGAACATGGATCCAAGATCATGGTTGTAAAATATGGTTGTTGCTAGGGTTTGCAGGGATCTAGACGGATCGGGTTATTAAGATTTGTGGGTACAGTGATAATGGGCGGAGATTGATCAACATATAAATTCGTTGGTGCGAATTTGGGCAACGGATTTGGATTATGAAAATTGCAAGAGAGAAAGATTCAAGTATTCCAGACTTTTATAGATGATTGATCGGATAGGTGTGGAGATCATGTGTAAGCACAGGCAATATCCATACGGGGTACGTGCAGCAGATGTGCATAATTCGTGCAGAATTCGTGCAATGCACGTGCAGTTTCGTGTAGATTCCGTGCAGCGCACGTGCAAATTTTGTGCAGATGCATATTTTGTGCAGAAGACATGAAGAGAACATGAAGAAGGGTACATAATATGTAGAGCAGGCGTATGGGGTATGCAGAAGGTTCTAGATGTGCAGGAGAATTCAAAGGTGCATGGAAGAGATACTTGATTGGCCATTAAGCAGCTAGGAGGAAGGTTATGTGGTCGCATTCGGCTGTGAGATGTGGAGAATTGCCGTGGTAGCTAACTTGGTAGTTCGTGAGGCAGAGATGTTGTACACCACATACAACATGTTTCGCATGGGTTGTTGCCTGGAATGCGAGGATGGCGGGGGACGAGATCGCCATGGTGGGAGAAATTTCGCCAGGAACAGTATGTTGGTAGAAAGTTGGTTGAGAAGGCTGGCCAGCAAGAGCGACAACTTGACCAACATGAGCGTTATCCATAACTAGTTGCAGATAGGTTGCCTTGGTACACAGAAAGACAAGACTGTGAAGGCATGCGGTCGCATAGAGGTTCGTGGATAGAAACAAGGAACAGACGAGTGGAGATAATTGCATGGAGGATCACTTTGGGAAGTGAAGACTCAGGGCAAGAGAAGTTTCCGGCAGTTATGTTTGTTGGGTTTCGTAGTAACATGCGCAGCGGAATTAAGCATTTAAAATTTATGAAACCCAAAGCCCATAGATCCATTCATATGATTAAGTCAAATACAACATAATGAATACTAGAATACTAACCCTTGATGCCTTTGATTTTGCAACCTTGAATTCGATGGAGGCTTGAAATCTTGATCACGAACAAAGCAAGAATCACGAACTTATGAAGATGATAAGTTTCACCCTCTAGCGGTATCCACACCACGAACGAATATCAAGAACACTTGATCTTGGTTGCTAGACCAAATTATGAAACACGCTTTCACAATTGTAAGAACTATATGGAATTATGAATATTCTTGTTCTTCACCTTTTGGATCTTAGAACAAGAAAAATAACCTCTCAAAACTTTATGGAGGCACTCATAATCATGTTGCTAATGGCTGTAAAAAGGATCCTTAAATAGGTCCTAATCCTTAACCCTTAAGGACTTAGGAAACCTAAATCCCGTCACCAAATTAGGCAACAAAATATTCTGGCCGACATAACTGGCACGGTCGTGCTCACAATCTGGCACGGCCGTGCCATCTAGCCCGCGTGAAATTCAGCCGCCCATCTTGGCACGGTCGTGCTTGTTAATTGGCACGGTCGTGCCAAATGTGCCGAGAGGTTGCCTTGGTGAAATTTTGGCACGACCGTGCCACTTAAAGCGCATGACCGTGCCAGAGCCAAAAAGATGATATTTTCCATAATTCCCATTTAGTCCTTTACGATTCGTTCTATTTGTGTGTGACCCTCTAGGATTACACTAAGTTGGCAATGGGTTCAAACATGAAACCATAAGATATGATTAGGTTCTAGCAAACCGTCATACCTACCCAAATAGTATAACTAGATACAAGTTCGCATTCCTTTTAGAACATGTCATAATCCCTTTGTCTCCGATGTCATTGAACACAAGTCATGGTCAACAAGTCAACTTGTATTGTTCAATACTTTCTCGATTCCGAATATGTTGATAATCCAAATGACATTGATCCAATCAATCCATTTGGGTTTGGCCAAACATTTCACCAACATCATTCCTTCGAGGGGCCCAAGCTTGACATCTCTCCGAAGAGGGACAAATCCATTTGGCTTATTATTCTTCCCTACGTGAATCCAATCATGCCAATCATACCCTTTATAACTACCGTGTTAAGGTAGCGTTTGAATATGTCAAACATAATGTTCATCAAGTGGAAGACTATAATAACTTCATGTCTAAGGATTCAAATGACATAACTAATATGAGATTTATATATGACATCGACCATGACATAAATCTCATACCGCGGGTCATGTCCAGTACCTTGTTCCAAACAAGTACCCATAAATCTAACATGATCATCCCATGATCATTTAGCCTTTATACTAGTGCTTAACAAGCTCTAGGGACGGAGATTATTATAAGCAAACATGAGCAACAATAATAATCTTATTATCTCTTTATCATCATGAATAAAATGATAACTTATACAACGTTTAACAACCGTGCCTAGGGCACCAATACCAACAATGTTGAAGACCTACGCTTCGCTTTAACTCGTTTGTTTGGGCTTTGGTGAGCCTAATGATGAGACTTTTGGCAAAAGTCGAATGTAGTGGTGACAATGTGTGAATAGTCATTCTCGGGTAGGAGTTTTGACGGAGATGGTAGCACGTGATTTGGTTTAGTCTTCAGGTGGGAGATTGTTGGGTTGTGGAGACAAAACCTAGAAGGAAAAGGAAATTAAATTTGAGTCATATAAGGATTTAATGGGATTCCTTGTTTGACTATGTTGGAATTTAATTTTCCTTGGGATTCCTTGTTTAAGTGGAATTAGGAATTTAATTATTCCGGGTTTCCTACTTAGTTTAGGTTTTGGATGTGTTTCTTATATAAACTAGGGATGTGCAAAAAAAAGTAGGAACTTGACCGGACCAATAGAACCGGACCGAACCAATAAAAACCGGACCGAACCAATAGTGTTGGTTCGATTCTGGTTCCAAAATCCTCTAGAACCGGTTAATTGGTCCGGTCCTGGTTTTTTAAAAAATATACACGGTTCTGGACCGGACCGGACCAATCATTCATTTATAGTATAATATATATAAAAGTATAAATATATATATATATATATATATATATATATATATATATATATATATATATGTATATATGTATTACAGTAGTACTTGTTTATATCTTTGATATCTATAGTATTATATATACACAGTTGTTTTTTTGAAATTTCATTAATTTTATAATTTAAGAAAAAAAAAGTTTGTTTTTTCCTTATATAATTAACTTCATGCTTTGCAGTTGCACCTAATATTTCATGTGGTTTGACTTTGAATTGTTGAGAGCTGAGACCACTATGTTCAATTATTTTAGTTTTTGGCTTACGGATGTATTGTTTTGAGTGGAAAAATTTGTATATAGGTAGAACCGTAGAACCGGACCGGAACCGGATTAATAGAACCGGACCAATGACATCGGTTCTGAAAAGTATTGGTCCGGTCCTGGTTCTAAATTTTTACAGAACCGCACGATTGGTCTAGTCCCGGTTTTGTGAAATTTAGATAAAAACCGGACCGGACCGTGAACACCCCTAATATAAACAAAGTGATGGCCATAAACATTGTGTATACTAGAAAAATAGCCAGAAAGAATCGGTGAGTCGCAAAGAGAGCTAAGTGAGTGCTAGCCCTTGGGGGTGTCCTTGGGGGCATTCCATGGATGTGTAAAAGCATGTCTAGGGTTTTAGTTATGATAGGAGTGTTTACATGAAGAAGTTATCTCCTTGCTATATAGAGCAGTAGACTTTATTGTAAACAGACACAGATTGTGATATTAGTGAAATATCCTGGCTTGGCAGTGCCCCCAGATGTAGTCATTGTTGTTGACGAACTGGGTTAACAAATATTGTGTTATTTTCTTGTTGATTACTTTCATATTATTCGTATGCATGGTTGTTGTGTCTCACTATTATCAGAATTGTATGGGCATAAACTGCATGGATATACCACAATTCCCCAACAATATCCACTAACTTCTTCCCCCTCACAACCCTTCTTACACTTATCACTTTTCTTAATTTTTGTGCCCTCACCAAAATGGTGAAGCTTCAAATGGGACGGAGGGAGTATAAATATTATAAATCCCAAAAAGACCACTTTCTCAATTTTTCTTTATGTCATTAATAAGTCCCAGCATAATAAATACCAGCATTAATAGTTTAATAAGCAAATTAATTGATACATTTACAATAGATTCTACTATTTACACATATTTTTCTATTAAAAAATTGCGTAAAAACCTAAAAGTTTAAATAACAAATTAATTTTGAAAAGGTAGTTACATACACATCATTTTTTTATTGATTTTCCTTTGGCTTTTATTTTTCAAATATTACTGGATCAACCAATTGTTAGCATAGAAAAGTCAAGTCAAAACATTACATTTCCTAATTGTACAATGAATCTGCAAATATATATATATATATATTATATATATATATATATATATATATATATATATATATATATATGTATGTATATATATATATATATATGTATGTATATATATATATATATATATATATATATATATGTAGGTGCTCAAATGAGAACCTAAATATCGTGAGAACCGTGAGAACTTGGATACATTAGGTAAGAACCTAATGTATCCAAGTAATGTATCCAATGTATCCAAGTGAACCATTGGATACATTAGGTAAAAACCTAATGTATCCAAGGTGTTACGGTTCTCACAGGAGAACGACCCTATATATATATATGTAGGTGCTCAAATGAGAACCTAAATATCGTGAGAACAGTGAGAACTTGGATACATTAGGTAAGAACCTAATGTATCCAAGTAATGTATCCAAGTGAACCATTGGATACATTAGTTTTTACCTAATGTATCCAAGTAATGTGTCCAATGTATCCAAGTAAACCATTGGATACATTAGGTAAAAATCTAATGTATCCAAGTTTTCACGGTTCTCACGATATTTAGGTTCTCACAGGAGAACGACCCTATATAGGGTCACGCTCCTGTGAGAACCATTTTATATGAGAACCGTGAGAACCAATCATAACCATTAGATTAGAAAAAAAAATCAAGGGTCCAGATGTTAGATACATTGGATACACTTGGATACATTAGTTAATTTTCGAAAAACAATTGGATACATTAGTTTTTAACATAGTGTATCCAAGTGCAACACTTAGATACAATACTTATTAACCTATTGTATCCAAGTGTAATATCAAATTTTTTGTAATGTATCTAAGTGTATCAATTGTATCTAACATATGGACCCTTGAATTTTTTTTTCTAATCTAATGGTTATGATTGGTTCTCACGGTTCTCACGATATTTAGGTTCTCATTTGAGCACCTACATATATATATATATATATACTCACTCCGTTTCATTTAAGTTGCAACATGAGTGGAGAATAATGAGTGGTTGGGAGGAAGAGGGAGAATGAGTGGATGATTATAAAAGTAATAAACACTTTCCTTATTTTGTAATGTTGCAACTTAAGTGAAATGCCAAAAACGGTAAAATGTTGCAACTTAAATGAAACGGAGGGAGTATATATATATATATATATATATATATATATTATATATATATATATATATATATAATATTATATATATATATATATAGGTAGGTAGGTGCTCAAATGAGAACCTAAATATCGTGAGAACTTAATGCATCCAATGATGTATCAAAGTGCACATTGGATACATTAGTTTTTACCTAATGTATCCAAGTAATGTATCCAATGATGTATCCAAGTCAAGTAATGTATCCAATGATGTATCCAAGCGAACCATTGGATACATTAGTTTTTTACCTAATGTATCCAAGTTCTCACGGTTCTCACGATATTTAGGTTCTCACAGGAGAACGACTATATATACTCCCTCCGTCCCTCCCGATTTAGGATTTTTGGTTCCGACACGGGGATTAAGGAAAACTATTATTTTAAGAGGAAAGAAAATGAGTGGAGGAAGTGTTGTGAGTATAAAAAATAAAGTATGAGAGAGAATGTGTGAAGAAATAGTAAAAAGATTATTGTTGTGAGTATGACAAGTGGGTCCTATTAAATTAAAAAGTAGTATAACCTTTCTATTTTGGGCCGTCCTAAGTCGAGTGGGACGCCCAAAATGGAAAATCGTCCTAAGTCAAGCGGGACAGAGGGAGTATATTATATATATATATATATAATCTGGTTTGTTAAAAATGAATATCTAATCTTTTTTTACCCTACTCTACTACTCCATCCGTCTCATTTATTATGGTCAGTTTCCATTTTTAATGGTCAACACAAGTAAACTTTGACCAATCATCAATGTCAGTGTTCTAAAAGACGTCCGTCTAGGCGCTAGGTCTTCATGAAACGCCTAAGTCCCGCCTAGGATATTATAACTATTTCTAAATTCTCGGCTCCGCCTAAGTTCCGTCTAGACCCCGCCTAGGCGCTGCTGCGGCGCCTAACGACCGCCTAGCACTTTTTAGAGCCTTGATCAATGTCAATCTAATTGTTGTAACGAAATTATAGAAATTTTTATTGATAAAGCACTTGGTAATTTATCAATAACACTTTTTAAATTTTAATTAGGATGCTTAGATTGATATCAGTCAAAGTTAACTATTATTGACCATCAAAAGTCTAAAGTGACAAAAAAATATGAGATTGAGGGAGTAAATTTTTACTAATCTACTATAATATTGATGTATGAGCTTTTTTTTTCTTTTAATTGGAGTCGTTAATGTTTTTTAAGCATGTCGTTATTATAGTAAGTTTAACTATTTGGAAATTTAAAATTGGGAACAATCACTTTTATCACATGTGACACAATAGAAAGTTTCTCCTGTTTGTGGCATTTTCCTGTGGCAATCAGCGCAAGAGACATAGCACCATTCAAGCATGGGTTCTATGTCCACTATTTGGAAAAACACCCAGTAATGATCAATCTTGCAAAGAAACCATAAGAAGTCAGTAGGGCAGGTCAACAACTATAGCGAAAATGACTAACTTATTTAGCAGAAATAAACAACCTGATCAATCCTAATTAGACGGTCAATTGTTATGTGTTTCTGCCTTGAAATTTGAAGCTCTTGCTTAATGGATAGTACCGCTGCAGTCGTATTAGTAACAGGTATTGCCATATTTATCTCAGCAGCCAAGCTGTGTAAGAAAAACAGACCGTTGTGACAAACGATGAATATTTTTTTTGTTGAATTCAGAGATCAAATATATGATTAATAAAAAAAATACCTCAGTCGAAACTCTTGAATCTCGCTGACTTCAGTACAGAATATCACTTTAGAGACATTGAAAGTGTTGGACAAACGAATGTCCCCTCGAAATTTCCTCACCCTACCAAATTGAATGATAATCACTATTGGGCCCTCATTATGATCAATGTGATTGAGAAGTTCTTCAGCATACTGTCCCCACAGTGTACAGGGGAGAACATTTCCACTGCAATAAATATATATTAATCACCTATTTAAGGCTAGGGATAATAACTGGAATAAGGACATTTGCAGTTAATAAGAATGTACCTCAAATTGGACAAAGTAATGTCCAGCATATTAGTTCCACGTCCTTGGACTTCCCTAGTTTGCATATCACTCCAGCTAGAAAGGCGGCCAATTACATCTAAAAAAAACATTTCAAAATAAAGCATGGTTATTTGAAATCAATACTATGAGACTCTAGGCTGGCATGCAATTTTATTTGTTGGGTATGCCCACATATATCTCAGTTTTAATGTAATATGATTTATTAGATTTGATTGATCCATCACCTAAATTTTATTTCATGGACTTTAGACCCTCATGTAAGAAGTATTTATACTTAATTTTTTAGGTTGTCCATTGTTATAGAATAGGCTTAGAAATAGGGCAAGAAGATCAAGATTCAAGAAAAATCACTTGGTGAGTTTGAGCCGCGCATATGCGCCTTCTGCGCTATGCGCCATGCGCCTCTCAGAAACGCGCATAAGGATTTCTTCCTAGCTATGAAGCGCGCCTCTGCGCCCCTTGATTTAAGCGCACAATTACTGTGCGCCTCTTGGCTCAATGCGCCTCTTGGCTCAAACGCGCCTCAAAGTGTTTATTCAACACTCAGTGATTTATTGAAGATTCAAAGACTTGAAGAGAATTCAAATTACGCCAATGATCCAACGGTGGTTAAAAGATGCATATGCGCCTAATCTATTGACACGTGTCCACAACGGTCACATTTATGTTGAGTGTCAAAATGGCCATAATATATGCATGCTCCAATCAACGAGTGACAGCACATCTTATCCACAAGGATTTCCAACGGCTAGTTTTTTGAAGTTCACTATAAATACCCCATAACTTCAACATTTTGAAGTTGCTGAGTTTTGCTAAGAATTTCAAGAATTTCTCTCTCAAAGCATTTGTTGAAGATTTGAAGATTGCCTTCGTTTTTCCAGATTTCCTCAAGAACATCTTCATACCTTCATCCTTAGCCCAGATCTTCAAGCTATAACACTTAGTTTCATTGTGCTCTAAATCATAATGATCTAAAGAGCCTTGACCCTAAATTCACACACGCACCTCTTTAAGTTTGATCATTTAGATCCATCTTTTAGAGATACACCGGTTATTGTTTTGGATTTGTTCATTCATAGAATATTAGATCTTGAGTTAGTGTAGAAGCTCAAAAATTGTAATTTGTAACACTCACTCATTATATAAGATCTCCATTAGAAATCCAAGACTAACCATCTTAGTAGAGGACGTAGATCTTTCATTGATCGAACCTCTCCAAATAGCTTGTGTTATTATCTTGTCATTTACCTTCAAGTTATTATCTTCACTCACTATTTGCTTGTTTACTCATTGTAGATTGATTGAACTGAATTGTGTTGTGTTGATATATCATTTGCCTTAAGTTCCTTATTTCAACCACTTTGAGCCAAAATACTTAGAGTGTGTGTTCGCCCCTTTATCACACTTTGCGCCTATTTCATTACTAAATTCCGCTGTGCATTTCACTCACTCACTTAGGCGCATTTCATAACGCTTACTTGATAAAGTGCGCATTTGCAATTGAGTTTTTCAAGGGTACGGAAAGAATTTTTAAAACAGCTATTCACCCCCCCTCTAGCTATTTTCATACCCTTGTTGCCCTTTGGGACCAACAAGTGGTATCAGAGCAAACACCTTTATAAAACATTTTTCATTTTTCAAGCTTAACAGCTTGGGTGCCGAATCTAAATGGCAAACTCAAAACCTATGGAAACTGCAAATTACACTCACGTTCCGATCTTTGATGAAGATCATTTTGACGTGTGGAAATTCAGCATATTGACTCATTTCAACTCAATCGATGAAAGGCTCCATGACACCGTCGTTTATGGACCTTATATTCCGATGAAGGCGAATCCAAATCCACGCACCAACGCTGCTCAACCTACAGTTCTAAAACCAAGGGAAGAATTGACCGAGGAAGAAATTAGAAGAGTTGAAAATGATGGCAAAGCAAGAAACATTCTTCTAAGCACACGGCTATGAAACAACAAGTCATGCATTGTGCTACCGCTAATGAGCTATGGGATGCTATTGAAGAGCATATTGAAGGAGACACCGTCTGCAAGGAGAACAAGAAATACGAAGTACAAAAGAGATTCAACAATTTCTCTCAACTCCCCGGTGAAAACTTGAGGCAAACTTATGAACGCTACTGTGAAATTATCAATCTATGTATTTCACTTGGCATGAAGTTTACTAACAAAGATTTGAATGTAAATTTTCTACAAGCTTTTGGATCAAGATACCTACATAAATCTAGCGCTCTTGAAGACGCTGGAACTTTAGATGTATGGACATTAAGGAACCTTTATGCAAATCTCAAAGTTTACGAACTCAAACTTCAGCGAATTAGCGAAACTGAAGGAAAATCAAAATCTATGGCTATGGTGGCGCACAGAGAAACCGCGCCTGCACCTGCGCCTGTTCCTGCGCCGGTACAAGATGTGAAAAGTTCCGATCCCAAAATTTCTACTTCTGAGCTACTAGACATGGATGATGAAGACTTCGCTTTATTTGTGAAGAAATTTCAAAAGTTCAGAAAATTCTCAAGACCCAGCTCAACCAACAAATTTCAAGGATCTACCAGCAAAGCTCCTCAAAAGTTTTAAGGAGCAGTGATTCAAAAAGGAAAGAAGATCTTGTTTGTTTTAATTGCAGGAAACCCGGACATTTTGCATCAAGCTGCCCGATCCCCAAATTTGAATATATGCAGAAGAAGAGCAGCCATACTCCCAAATTCACTCCCAAATTCACTCGTCACAAGGGAATGGTTGCTGAAGAAGAAGCACCAGCAAATGAGCACAACACTTGGATTGAAACAGACTCCGATGAGAGCGATGAAGATTCCGATGATGGACTCGTTTGTTTGATGGCAAATGATGATGAAGTTGATGCTTATGATTCTGATGATGACTTCTCCAAGGATGTTCCCGATATGAATGCCTTGAATAAACCTATCAAGAAATCTGCAGGTTTTCAAGAAGTGAAAAACAAGAAAGGACCAACCATCAGCTAGGTCGTTGAACAAGGATTTCTCACTCCGGCTCAAAACGATGGTGGATTGCTACTCTCACGATGTGATCTTGGAGCAAGGAACAAATTGAGAAAAGGAGCATACATTAGACCACAGGTTGAACCAACTGCTCCAATCTCAAAATCAATGATGAAGTGATTGATGAACAAGAAAAATTGTTCAAGAAGGCTGAAAAGGTAATTACTAGATTTGATAGTATGAAGGAAGCTTTAGCACTATCATGTGATGAAATTTCCCAGCTTAAGACCGAGAAATCTCTACTTAAATCTGAACTCACCCTCCTTAAGGAGCAGATAAAGAGCATGACTCCTCTTACTGTTAAAAACA
>JAOWBW010003576.1:0-25056 GCA_026119855.1 Campanula takesimana | reverse complement strand
TACTTAATTTAGTAGGCTAAAGATAATGGATATCTTAAATAAAATATTAGAATTATAATCATTCAGTTAGTTGAATTCTAAGATATGGGCTAAAGATAAGAAATGTGATGTAGCAGTATATCTCGGTGAAGAAAATCGAGCCACATTTGGTAAAAATAAAAATAAAAATAAAAATGAAGGATTCTATAAATAAAGTATGTTGATGGTTTAAATTACTAATTGATGCGGACACTAAGGCGTTGAAGTTTTTGGGTAAGTAATTTCAGCGATGTGCGCCGAAACCGTCATAACTTTTGACTCCGGAATGAACCGCGGAAAGCCAACCACATATCAAATCGAACGTCGGAGCGAGACGGACAAAAGTCATTATCTTTAATTTGGACGTAGATGTTGTCAACTTTGCATGCATATTCATTTTTATATGAGAATTTGTATTTTTTGTTATTTAGTGAAAAAAAAATTAAAGTTAATAATTAATGGTAAAAATCTAACATTATTACACATCTATATAATATATAAAAGCAAAAACATTCAAGCCTTCTCATTAAGCCACGTGGAATTATGACGTGGAAATCCACGTGGCATATTCTATAGGCAAATGTATATAATACTTATTTCAGGAAATGATTTAGTTTTTAAAACTGTTTTTTTTTTTTAAATCAAATATTTTTTGAGCTTAAATTACGAAAACATGATTACTTAATTTTTAGTAGGCTAAAGATAATGGATATCTTAAATTAAAATATTAGAAATTATAAATCATTCAGTTAGTTGAATTTTAAGATATGGGCTAAAATAAGAAATGTGATGTAGCAGTATATCTCGGTGAAGAAAATCGAGCCACATATTTTGTAAAAATAAAAATAAAAATAAAAATGAAGGATTGGATTCTATAATAAAGTATGTTTGATGGTTTAAATTACTAATTGATGCGGACACTAAGGCGTTGAAGTTTTTGGAGTAATTTCAGCGAGTGCGCCGAAACCGTCATAACTTTTGACTCCGGATGAACCGCGGAACGCACCGCATATCAAATCGAACGTCGGAGCGAGACGGACAAAAGTCATTATCTTTAATTTGGACGTAGATGTTGTCAACTTTGCATGCATATTCATTTTTATATGAGAATTTGTATTTTTTGTTATTTAGTGAAAAAAAAAAATAAAGTTAATAATTAATGGTAAAAATCTACACATCTATCTACACATCTATATAATATATTAAAAGCAAAAACATTTCAAGCCTTCTCATTAAGCCACGTGGAATTATGACGTGGAAATCCACGTGGCATTATTCTATAGGCAAATGTATATAATACTTATTTCAGGAAATGATTTAGTTTTTTAAAACTGTTTTTTTTTTTTTAAATCAAATATTTTTTGAGCTTAAATTACGAAAACATGATTACTTAATTTTAGTAGGCTAAAGATAATGGATATCTTAAATTAAAATATTAGAAATTATAATCATTCAGTTAGTTGAATTTTAAGATATGGGCTAAAGATAAGAAATGTGATGTAGCAGTATATCTCGGTGAAGAAAATCGAGCCAATTTTTTGTAAAAATAAAAATAAAAATAAAAATGAAGGATTCTATAAATAAAGTATGTTTGATGGTTTAAATTACTAATTGATGCGGACACTAAGGCGTTGAAGTTTTTGGAGTAATTTCAGCGAGTGCGCCGAAACCGTCATAACTTTTGACTCCGGATGAACCGCGGACGCACCGCATATCAAATCGAACGTCGGAGCGAGACGGACAAAAGTCATATTTTTCTTTAATTTGCATATACGTGAGGTAAAAATGATTCTATAAATAAGTATGTTTTGATGGTTTAAATTACTAATTGATGCGGACACTAAGGCGTTGAAGTTTTTGGAGTAATTTCAGCGAGTGCGCCGAAACCGTCATAACTTTTGACTCCGGATGAACCGCGGAACGCACCGCATATCAAATCGAACGTCGGAGCGAGACGGACAAAAGTCATTATCTTTAATTTGGACGTAGATGTTGTCAACTTTGCATGCATATTCATTTTTATATGAGAATTTGTATTTTTTGTTATTTAATGAAAAAAAATTAAAGTTAATAATTAATGGTAAAAATCTAGACATCTATCTACACATCTATATAATATATAAAAGCAAAAACATTTCAAGCCTTCTCATTAAGCCACGTGGAATTATGACGTGGAAATCCACGTGGCATTATTCTATAGGCAAATGTATATAATACTTATTTCAGGAAATGATTTAGTTTTTTAAAACTGTTTTTTTTTTTAAAATCAAATATTTTTTGAGCTTAAATTACGAAAACATGATTACTTAATTTTAGTAGGCTAAAGATAATGGATATCTTAAATTAAAATATTAGAAATTATAATCATTCAGTTAGTTGAATTTTAAGATATGGGCTAAAGATAAGAAATGTGATGTAGCAGTATATCTCGGTGAAGAAAATCGAGCCACATATTTTGTAAAAATAAAAATAAAAATAAAAATGAAGGATTCTATAAATAAAGTATGTTTGATGGTTTAAATTACTAATTGATGCGGACACTAAGGCGTTGAAGTTTTTGGAGTAATTTCAGCGAGTGCGCCGAAACCGTCATAACTTTTGACTCCGGATGAACCGCGGAACGCACCGCATATCAAATCGAACGTCGGAGCGAGACGGACAAAAGTCATTATCTTTAATTTGGACGTAGATGTTGTCAACTTTGCATGCATATTCATTTTTATATGAGAATTTGTATTTTTTGTTATTTAGTGAAAAAAAAAATTAAAGTTAATAATTAATGGTAAAAATCTACACATCTATCTACACATCTATATAATATATAAAAGCAAAAACATTTCAAGCCTTCTCATTAAGCCACGTGGAATTATGACGTGGAAATCCACGTGGCATTATTCTATAGGCAAATGTATATAATACTTATTTCAGGAAATGATTTAGTTTTTTAAAACTGTTTTTTTTTTTAAATCAAATATTTTTTGAGCTTAAATTACGAAAACATGATTACTTAATTTTAGTAGGCTAAAGATAATGGATATCTTAAATTAAAATATTAGAAATTATAATCATTCAGTTAGTTGAATTTTAAGATATGGGCTAAAGATAAGAAATGTGATGTAGCAGTATATCTCGGTGAAGAAAATCGAGCCACATATTTTGTAAAAATAAAAATAAAAATAAAATGAAGGATTCTATAAATAAAGTATGTTTGATGGTTTAAATTACTAATTGATGCGGACACTAAGGCGTTGAAGTTTTTGGAGTAATTTCAGCGAGTGCGCCGAAACCGTCATAACTTTTGACTCCGGATGAACCGCGGAACGCACCGCATATCAAATCGAACGTCGGAGCGAGACGGACAAAAGTCATTATCTTTAATTTGGACGTAGATGTTGTCAACTTTGCATGCATATTCATTTTTATATGAGAATTTGTATTTTTTGTTATTTAGTGAAAAAAAAATTAAAGTTAATAATTAATGGTAAAAATCTACACATCTATCTACACATCTAATATATAAAAGCAAAAACATTTCAAGCCTTCTCATTAAGCCACGTGGAATTATGACGTGGAAATCCACGTGGCATTATTCTATAGGCAAATGTATATAATACTTATTTCAGGAAATGATTTAGTTTTTTAAAACTGTTTTTTTTTTTTAAATCAAATATTTTTTGAGCTTAAATTACGAAAACATGATTACTTAATTTTAGTAGGCTAAAGATAATGGATATCTTAAATTAAAATATTAGAAATTATAATCATTCAGTTAGTTGAATTTTAAGATATGGGCTAAAGATAAGAAATGTGATGTAGCAGTATATCTCGGTGAAGAAAATCGAGCCACATATTTTGTAAAAATAAAAATAAAAATAAAAATGAAGGATTCTATAAATAAAGTATGTTTGATGGTTTAAATTACTAATTGATGCGGACACTAAGGCGTTGAAGTTTTTGGAGTAATTTCAGCGAGTGCGCCGAAACCGTCATAACTTTTGACTCCGGATGAACCGCGGAACGCACCGCATATCAAATCGAACGTCGGAGCGAGACGGACAAAAGTCATTATCTTTAATTTGGACGTAGATGTTGTCAACTTTGCATGCATATTCATTTTTATATGAGAATTTGTATTTTTTGTTATTTAGTGAAAAAAAAATTAAAGTTAATAATTAATGGTAAAAATCTACACATCTATCTACACATCTATATAATATATAAAAGCAAAAACATTTCAAGCCTTCTCATTAAGCCACGTGGAATTATGACGTGGAAATCCACGTGGCATTATTCTATAGGCAAATGTATATAATACTTATTTCAGGAAATGATTTAGTTTTTTAAAACTGTTTTTTTTTTTAAATCAAATATTTTTTGAGCTTAAATTACGAAAACATGATTACTTAATTTTAGTAGGCTAAAGATAATGGATATCTTAAATTAAAATATTAGAAATTATAATCATTCAGTTAGTTGAATTTTAAGATATGGGCTAAAGATAAGAAATGTGATGTAGCAGTATATCTCGGTGAAGAAAATCGAGCCACATATTTTGTAAAAATAAAAATAAAAATAAAAATGAAGGATTCTATAAATAAAGTATGTTTGATGGTTTAAATTACTAATTGATGCGGACACTAAGGCGTTGAAGTTTTTGGAGTAATTTCAGCGAGTGCGCCGAAACCGTCATAACTTTTGACTCCGGATGAACCGCGGAACGCACCGCATATCAAATCGAACGTCGGAGCGAGACGGACAAAAGTCATTATCTTTAATTTGGACGTAGATGTTGTCAACTTTGCATGCATATTCATTTTTATATGAGAATTTGTATTTTTTGTTATTTAGTGAAAAAAAAATTAAAGTTAATAATTAATGGTAAAAATCTACACATCTATCTACACATCTATATAATATATAAAAGCAAAAACATTTCAAGCCTTCTCATTAAGCCACGTGGAATTATGACGTGGAAATCCACGTGGCATTATTCTATAGGCAAATGTATATAATACTTATTTCAGGAAATGATTTAGTTTTTTAAAACTGTTTTTTTTTTTTAAATCAAATATTTTTTGAGCTTAAATTACGAAAACATGATTACTTAATTTTAGTAGGCTAAAGATAATGGATATCTTAAATTAAAATATTAGAAATTATAATCATTCAGTTAGTTGAATTTTAAGATATGGGCTAAAGATAAGAAATGTGATGTAGCAGTATATCTCGGTGAAGAAAATCGAGCCACATATTTTGTAAAAATAAAAATAAAAATAAAAATGAAGGATTCTATAAATAAAGTATGTTTGATGGTTTAAATTACTAATTGATGCGGACACTAAGGCGTTGAAGTTTTTGGAGTAATTTCAGCGAGTGCGCCGAAACCGTCATAACTTTTGACTCCGGATGAACCGCGGAACGCACCGCATATCAAATCGAACGTCGGAGCGAGACGGACAAAAGTCATTATCTTTAATTTGGACGTAGATGTTGTCAACTTTGCATGCATATTCATTTTTATATGAGAATTTGTATTTTTTGTTATTTAGTGAAAAAAAAAATTAAAGTTAATAATTAATGGTAAAAATCTACACATCTATCTACACATCTATATAATATATAAAAGCAAAAACATTTCAAGCCTTCTCATTAAGCCACGTGGAATTATGACGTGGAAATCCACGTGGCATTATTCTATAGGCAAATGTATATAATACTTATTTCAGGAAATGATTTAGTTTTTTAAAACTGTTTTTTTTTTTTTAAAATCAAATATTTTTTGAGCTTAAATTACGAAAACATGATTACTTAATTTTAGTAGGCTAAAGATAATGGATATCTTAAATTAAAATATTAGAAATTATAATCATTCAGTTAGTTGAATTTTAAGATATGGGCTAAAGATAAGAAATGTGATGTAGCAGTATATCTCGGTGAAGAAAATCGAGCCACATATTTTGTAAAAATAAAAATAAAAATAAAAATGAAGGATTCTATAAATAAAGTATGTTTGATGGTTTAAATTACTAATTGATGCGGACACTAAGGCGTTGAAGTTTTTGGAGTAATTTCAGCGAGTGCGCCGAAACCGTCATAACTTTTGACTCCGGATGAACCGCGGAACGCACCGCATATCAAATCGAACGTCGGAGCGAGACGGACAAAAGTCATTATCTTTAATTTGGACGTAGATGTTGTCAACTTTGCATGCATATTCATTTTTATATGAGAATTTGTATTTTTTGTTATTTAGTGAAAAAAAAAATTAAAGTTAATAATTAATGGTAAAAATCTACACATCTATCTACACATCTATATAATATATAAAAGCAAAAACATTTCAAGCCTTCTCATTAAGCCACGTGGAATTATGACGTGGAAATCCACGTGGCATTATTCTATAGGCAAATGTATATAATACTTATTTCAGGAAATGATTTAGTTTTTTAAAACTGTTTTTTTTTTTTAAAATCAAATATTTTTTGAGCTTAAATTACGAAAACATGATTACTTAATTTTAGTAGGCTAAAGATAATGGATATCTTAAATTAAAATATTAGAAATTATAATCATTCAGTTAGTTGAATTTTAAGATATGGGCTAAAGATAAGAAATGTGATGTAGCAGTATATCTCGGTGAAGAAAATCGAGCCACATATTTTGTAAAAATAAAAATAAAAATAAAAATGAAGGATTCTATAAATAAAGTATGTTTGATGGTTTAAATTACTAATTGATGCGGACACTAAGGCGTTGAAGTTTTTGGAGTAATTTCAGCGAGTGCGCCGAAACCGTCATAACTTTTGACTCCGGATGAACCGCGGAACGCACCGCATATCAAATCGAACGTCGGAGCGAGACGGACAAAAGTCATTATCTTTAATTTGGACGTAGATGTTGTCAACTTTGCATGCATATTCATTTTTATATGAGAATTTGTATTTTTTGTTATTTAGTGAAAAAAAAAATTAAAGTTAATAATTAATGGTAAAAATCTACACATCTATCTACACATCTATATAATATATAAAAGCAAAAACATTTCAAGCCTTCTCATTAAGCCACGTGGAATTATGACGTGGAAATCCACGTGGCATTATTCTATAGGCAAATGTATATAATACTTATTTCAGGAAATGATTTAGTTTTTTAAAACTGTTTTTTTTTTTAAAATCAAAATATTTTTGAGCTTAAATTACGAAAACATGATTACTTAATTTTAGTAGGCTAAAGATAATGGATATCTTAAATTAAAATATTAGAAATTATAATCATTCAGTTAGTTGAATTTTAAGATATGGGCTAAAGATAAGAAATGTGATGTAGCAGTATATCTCGGTGAAGAAAATCGAGCCACATATTTTGTAAAAATAAAAATAAAAATAAAAATGAAGGATTCTATAAATAAAGTATGTTTGATGGTTTAAATTACTAATTGATGCGGACACTAAGGCGTTGAAGTTTTTGGAGTAATTTCAGCGAGTGCGCCGAAACCGTCATAACTTTTGACTCCGGATGAACCGCGGAACGCACCGCATATCAAATCGAACGTCGGAGCGAGACGGACAAAAGTCATTATCTTTAATTTGGACGTAGATGTTGTCAACTTTGCATGCATATTCATTTTTATATGAGAATTTGTATTTTTTGTTATTTAGTGAAAAAAAAAATTAAAGTTAATAATTAATGGTAAAAATCTACACATCTATCTACACATCTATATAATATATAAAAGCAAAAACATTTCAAGCCTTCTCATTAAGCCACGTGGAATTATGACGTGGAAATCCACGTGGCATTATTCTATAGGCAAATGTATATAATACTTATTTCAGGAAATGATTTAGTTTTTTAAAACTGTTTTTTTTTTTAAAATCAAATATTTTTTGAGCTTAAATTACGAAAACATGATTACTTAATTTTAGTAGGCTAAAGATAATGGATATCTTAAATTAAAATATTAGAAATTATAATCATTCAGTTAGTTGAATTTTAAGATATGGGCTAAAGATAAGAAATGTGATGTAGCAGTATATCTCGGTGAAGAAAATCGAGCCACATATTTTGTAAAAATAAAAATAAAAATAAAAATGAAGGATTCTATAAATAAAGTATGTTTGATGGTTTAAATTACTAATTGATGCGGACACTAAGGCGTTGAAGTTTTTGGAGTAATTTCAGCGAGTGCGCCGAAACCGTCATAACTTTTGACTCCGGATGAACCGCGGAACGCACCGCATATCAAATCGAACGTCGGAGCGAGACGGACAAAAGTCATTATCTTTAATTTGGACGTAGATGTTGTCAACTTTGCATGCATATTCATTTTTATATGAGAATTTGTATTTTTTGTTATTTAGTGAAAAAAAAAATTAAAGTTAATAATTAATGGTAAAAATCTACACATCTATCTACACATCTATATAATATATAAAAGCAAAAACATTTCAAGCCTTCTCATTAAGCCACGTGGAATTATGACGTGGAAATCCACGTGGCATTATTCTATAGGCAAATGTATATAATACTTATTTCAGGAAATGATTTAGTTTTTTAAAACTGTTTTTTTTTTTTAAATCAAATATTTTTTGAGCTTAAATTACGAAAACATGATTACTTAATTTTAGTAGGCTAAAGATAATGGATATCTTAAATTAAAATATTAGAAATTATAATCATTCAGTTAGTTGAATTTTAAGATATGGGCTAAAGATAAGAAATGTGATGTAGCAGTATATCTCGGTGAAGAAAATCGAGCCACATATTTTGTAAAAATAAAAATAAAAATAAAAATGAAGGATTCTATAAATAAAGTATGTTTGATGGTTTAAATTACTAATTGATGCGGACACTAAGGCGTTGAAGTTTTTGGAGTAATTTCAGCGAGTGCGCCGAAACCGTCATAACTTTTGACTCCGGATGAACCGCGGAACGCACCGCATATCAAATCGAACGTCGGAGCGAGACGGACAAAAGTCATTATCTTTAATTTGGACGTAGATGTTGTCAACTTTGCATGCATATTCATTTTTATATGAGAATTTGTATTTTTTGTTATTTAGTGAAAAAAAAAATTAAAGTTAATAATTAATGGTAAAAATCTACACATCTATCTACACATCTATATAATATATAAAAGCAAAAACATTTCAAGCCTTCTCATTAAGCCACGTGGAATTATGACGTGGAAATCCACGTGGCATTATTCTATAGGCAAATGTATATAATACTTATTTCAGGAAATGATTTAGTTTTTTAAAACTGTTTTTTTTTTTAAAATCAAATATTTTTTGAGCTTAAATTACGAAAACATGATTACTTAATTTTAGTAGGCTAAAGATAATGGATATCTTAAATTAAAATATTAGAAATTATAATCATTCAGTTAGTTGAATTTTAAGATATGGGCTAAAGATAAGAAATGTGATGTAGCAGTATATCTCGGTGAAGAAAATCGAGCCACATATTTTGTAAAAATAAAAATAAAAATAAAAATGAAGGATTCTATAAATAAAGTATGTTTGATGGTTTAAATTACTAATTGATGCGGACACTAAGGCGTTGAAGTTTTTGGAGTAATTTCAGCGAGTGCGCCGAAACCGTCATAACTTTTGACTCCGGATGAACCGCGGAACGCACCGCATATCAAATCGAACGTCGGAGCGAGACGGACAAAAGTCATTATCTTTAATTTGGACGTAGATGTTGTCAACTTTGCATGCATATTCATTTTTATATGAGAATTTGTATTTTTTGTTATTTAGTGAAAAAAAAAATTAAAGTTAATAATTAATGGTAAAAATCTACACATCTATCTACACATCTATATAATATATAAAAGCAAAAACATTTCAAGCCTTCTCATTAAGCCACGTGGAATTATGACGTGGAAATCCACGTGGCATTATTCTATAGGCAAATGTATATAATACTTATTTCAGGAAATGATTTAGTTTTTTAAAACTGTTTTTTTTTTAAAATCAAATATTTTTTGAGCTTAAATTACGAAAACATGATTACTTAATTTTAGTAGGCTAAAGATAATGGATATCTTAAATTAAAATATTAGAAATTATAATCATTCAGTTAGTTGAATTTTAAGATATGGGCTAAAGATAAGAAATGTGATGTAGCAGTATATCTCGGTGAAGAAAATCGAGCCACATATTTTGTAAAAATAAAAATAAAAATAAAAATGAAGGATTCTATAAATAAAGTATGTTTGATGGTTTAAATTACTAATTGATGCGGACACTAAGGCGTTGAAGTTTTTGGAGTAATTTCAGCGAGTGCGCCGAAACCGTCATAACTTTTGACTCCGGATGAACCGCGGAACGCACCGCATATCAAATCGAACGTCGGAGCGAGACGGACAAAAGTCATTATCTTTAATTTGGACGTAGATGTTGTCAACTTTGCATGCATATTCATTTTTATATGAGAATTTGTATTTTTTGTTATTTAGTGAAAAAAAAAATTAAAGTTAATAATTAATGGTAAAAATCTACACATCTATCTACACATCTATATAATATATAAAAGCAAAAACATTTCAAGCCTTCTCATTAAGCCACGTGGAATTATGACGTGGAAATCCACGTGGCATTATTCTATAGGCAAATGTATATAATACTTATTTCAGGAAATGATTTAGTTTTTTAAAACTGTTTTTTTTTTTAAAATCAAATATTTTTTGAGCTTAAATTACGAAAACATGATTACTTAATTTTAGTAGGCTAAAGATAATGGATATCTTAAATTAAAATATTAGAAATTATAATCATTCAGTTAGTTGAATTTTAAGATATGGGCTAAAGATAAGAAATGTGATGTAGCAGTATATCTCGGTGAAGAAAATCGAGCCACATATTTTGTAAAAATAAAAATAAAAATAAAAATGAAGGATTCTATAAATAAAGTATGTTTGATGGTTTAAATTACTAATTGATGCGGACACTAAGGCGTTGAAGTTTTTGGAGTAATTTCAGCGAGTGCGCCGAAACCGTCATAACTTTTGACTCCGGATGAACCGCGGAACGCACCGCATATCAAATCGAACGTCGGAGCGAGACGGACAAAAGTCATTATCTTTAATTTGGACGTAGATGTTGTCAACTTTGCATGCATATTCATTTTTATATGAGAATTTGTATTTTTTGTTATTTAGTGAAAAAAAAATTAAAGTTAATAATTAATGGTAAAAATCTACACATCTATCTACACATCTATATAATATATAAAAGCAAAAACATTTCAAGCCTTCTCATTAAGCCACGTGGAATTATGACGTGGAAATCCACGTGGCATTATTCTATAGGCAAATGTATATAATACTTATTTCAGGAAATGATTTAGTTTTTTAAAACTGTTTTTTTTTTTAAAATCAAATATTTTTTGAGCTTAAATTACGAAAACATGATTACTTAATTTTAGTAGGCTAAAGATAATGGATATCTTAAATTAAAATATTAGAAATTATAATCATTCAGTTAGTTGAATTTTAAGATATGGGCTAAAGATAAGAAATGTGATGTAGCAGTATATCTCGGTGAAGAAAATCGAGCCACATATTTTGTAAAAATAAAAATAAAAATAAAAATGAAGGATTCTATAAATAAAGTATGTTTGATGGTTTAAATTACTAATTGATGCGGACACTAAGGCGTTGAAGTTTTTGGAGTAATTTCAGCGAGTGCGCCGAAACCGTCATAACTTTTGACTCCGGATGAACCGCGGAACGCACCGCATATCAAATCGAACGTCGGAGCGAGACGGACAAAAGTCATTATCTTTAATTTGGACGTAGATGTTGTCAACTTTGCATGCATATTCATTTTTATATGAGAATTTGTATTTTTTGTTATTTAGTGAAAAAAAAAATTAAAGTTAATAATTAATGGTAAAAATCTACACATCTATCTACACATCTATATAATATATAAAAGCAAAAACATTTCAAGCCTTCTCATTAAGCCACGTGGAATTATGACGTGGAAATCCACGTGGCATTATTCTATAGGCAAATGTATATAATACTTATTTCAGGAAATGATTTAGTTTTTTAAAACTGTTTTTTTTTTTTAAAATCAAATATTTTTTGAGCTTAAATTACGAAAACATGATTACTTAATTTTAGTAGGCTAAAGATAATGGATATCTTAAATTAAAATATTAGAAATTATAATCATTCAGTTAGTTGAATTTTAAGATATGGGCTAAAGATAAGAAATGTGATGTAGCAGTATATCTCGGTGAAGAAAATCGAGCCACATATTTTGTAAAAATAAAAATAAAAATAAAAATGAAGGATTCTATAAATAAAGTATGTTTGATGGTTTAAATTACTAATTGATGCGGACACTAAGGCGTTGAAGTTTTTGGAGTAATTTCAGCGAGTGCGCCGAAACCGTCATAACTTTTGACTCCGGATGAACCGCGGAACGCACCGCATATCAAATCGAACGTCGGAGCGAGACGGACAAAAGTCATTATCTTTAATTTGGACGTAGATGTTGTCAACTTTGCATGCATATTCATTTTTATATGAGAATTTGTATTTTTTGTTATTTAGTGAAAAAAAAAATTAAAGTTAATAATTAATGGTAAAAATCTACACATCTATCTACACATCTATATAATATATAAAAGCAAAAACATTTCAAGCCTTCTCATTAAGCCACGTGGAATTATGACGTGGAAATCCACGTGGCATTATTCTATAGGCAAATGTATATAATACTTATTTCAGGAAATGATTTAGTTTTTTAAAACTGTTTTTTTTTTTAAAATCAAATATTTTTTGAGCTTAAATTACGAAAACATGATTACTTAATTTTAGTAGGCTAAAGATAATGGATATCTTAAATTAAAATATTAGAAATTATAATCATTCAGTTAGTTGAATTTTAAGATATGGGCTAAAGATAAGAAATGTGATGTAGCAGTATATCTCGGTGAAGAAAATCGAGCCACATATTTTGTAAAAATAAAAATAAAAATAAAAATGAAGGATTCTATAAATAAAGTATGTTTGATGGTTTAAATTACTAATTGATGCGGACACTAAGGCGTTGAAGTTTTTGGAGTAATTTCAGCGAGTGCGCCGAAACCGTCATAACTTTTGACTCCGGATGAACCGCGGAACGCACCGCATATCAAATCGAACGTCGGAGCGAGACGGACAAAAGTCATTATCTTTAATTTGGACGTAGATGTTGTCAACTTTGCATGCATATTCATTTTTATATGAGAATTTGTATTTTTTGTTATTTAGTGAAAAAAAAAATTAAAGTTAATAATTAATGGTAAAAATCTACACATCTATCTACACATCTATATAATATATAAAAGCAAAAACATTTCAAGCCTTCTCATTAAGCCACGTGGAATTATGACGTGGAAATCCACGTGGCATTATTCTATAGGCAAATGTATATAATACTTATTTCAGGAAATGATTTAGTTTTTTAAAACTGTTTTTTTTTTTAAATCAAATATTTTTTGAGCTTAAATTACGAAAACATGATTACTTAATTTTAGTAGGCTAAAGATAATGGATATCTTAAATTAAAATATTAGAAATTATAATCATTCAGTTAGTTGAATTTTAAGATATGGGCTAAAGATAAGAAATGTGATGTAGCAGTATATCTCGGTGAAGAAAATCGAGCCACATATTTTGTAAAAATAAAAATAAAAATAAAAATGAAGGATTCTATAAATAAAGTATGTTTGATGGTTTAAATTACTAATTGATGCGGACACTAAGGCGTTGAAGTTTTTGGAGTAATTTCAGCGAGTGCGCCGAAACCGTCATAACTTTTGACTCCGGATGAACCGCGGAACGCACCGCATATCAAATCGAACGTCGGAGCGAGACGGACAAAAGTCATTATCTTTAATTTGGACGTAGATGTTGTCAACTTTGCATGCATATTCATTTTTATATGAGAATTTGTATTTTTTGTTATTTAGTGAAAAAAAAAATTAAAGTTAATAATTAATGGTAAAAATCTACACATCTATCTACACATCTATATAATATATAAAAGCAAAAACATTTCAAGCCTTCTCATTAAGCCACGTGGAATTATGACGTGGAAATCCACGTGGCATTATTCTATAGGCAAATGTATATAATACTTATTTCAGGAAATGATTTAGTTTTTTAAAACTGTTTTTTTTTTTAAAATCAAATATTTTTTGAGCTTAAATTACGAAAACATGATTACTTAATTTTAGTAGGCTAAAGATAATGGATATCTTAAATTAAAATATTAGAAATTATAATCATTCAGTTAGTTGAATTTTAAGATATGGGCTAAAGATAAGAAATGTGATGTAGCAGTATATCTCGGTGAAGAAAATCGAGCCACATATTTTGTAAAAATAAAAATAAAAATAAAAATGAAGGATTCTATAAATAAAGTATGTTTGATGGTTTAAATTACTAATTGATGCGGACACTAAGGCGTTGAAGTTTTTGGAGTAATTTCAGCGAGTGCGCCGAAACCGTCATAACTTTTGACTCCGGATGAACCGCGGAACGCACCGCATATCAAATCGAACGTCGGAGCGAGACGGACAAAAGTCATTATCTTTAATTTGGACGTAGATGTTGTCAACTTTGCATGCATATTCATTTTTATATGAGAATTTGTATTTTTTGTTATTTAGTGAAAAAAAAAATTAAAGTTAATAATTAATGGTAAAAATCTACACATCTATCTACACATCTATATAATATATAAAAGCAAAAACATTTCAAGCCTTCTCATTAAGCCACGTGGAATTATGACGTGGAAATCCACGTGGCATTATTCTATAGGCAAATGTATATAATACTTATTTCAGGAAATGATTTAGTTTTTTAAAACTGTTTTTTTTTTTAAAATCAAATATTTTTTGAGCTTAAATTACGAAAACATGATTACTTAATTTTAGTAGGCTAAAGATAATGGATATCTTAAATTAAAATATTAGAAATTATAATCATTCAGTTAGTTGAATTTTAAGATATGGGCTAAAGATAAGAAATGTGATGTAGCAGTATATCTCGGTGAAGAAAATCGAGCCACATATTTTGTAAAAATAAAAATAAAAATAAAAATGAAGGATTCTATAAATAAAGTATGTTTGATGGTTTAAATTACTAATTGATGCGGACACTAAGGCGTTGAAGTTTTTGGAGTAATTTCAGCGAGTGCGCCGAAACCGTCATAACTTTTGACTCCGGATGAACCGCGGAACGCACCGCATATCAAATCGAACGTCGGAGCGAGACGGACAAAAGTCATTATCTTTAATTTGGACGTAGATGTTGTCAACTTTGCATGCATATTCATTTTTATATGAGAATTTGTATTTTTTGTTATTTAGTGAAAAAAAAATTAAAGTTAATAATTAATGGTAAAAATCTACACATCTATCTACACATCTATATAATATATAAAAGCAAAAACATTTCAAGCCTTCTCATTAAGCCACGTGGAATTATGACGTGGAAATCCACGTGGCATTATTCTATAGGCAAATGTATATAATACTTATTTCAGGAAATGATTTAGTTTTTTAAAACTGTTTTTTTTTTAAAATCAAATATTTTTTGAGCTTAAATTACGAAAACATGATTACTTAATTTTAGTAGGCTAAAGATAATGGATATCTTAAATTAAAATATTAGAAATTATAATCATTCAGTTAGTTGAATTTTAAGATATGGGCTAAAGATAAGAAATGTGATGTAGCAGTATATCTCGGTGAAGAAAATCGAGCCACATATTTTGTAAAAATAAAAATAAAAATAAAAATGAAGGATTCTATAAATAAAGTATGTTTGATGGTTTAAATTACTAATTGATGCGGACACTAAGGCGTTGAAGTTTTTGGAGTAATTTCAGCGAGTGCGCCGAAACCGTCATAACTTTTGACTCCGGATGAACCGCGGAACGCACCGCATATCAAATCGAACGTCGGAGCGAGACGGACAAAAGTCATTATCTTTAATTTGGACGTAGATGTTGTCAACTTTGCATGCATATTCATTTTTATATGAGAATTTGTATTTTTTGTTATTTAGTGAAAAAAAAAATTAAAGTTAATAATTAATGGTAAAAATCTACACATCTATCTACACATCTATATAATATATAAAAGCAAAAACATTTCAAGCCTTCTCATTAAGCCACGTGGAATTATGACGTGGAAATCCACGTGGCATTATTCTATAGGCAAATGTATATAATACTTATTTCAGGAAATGATTTAGTTTTTTAAAACTGTTTTTTTTTTTAAAATCAAATATTTTTTGAGCTTAAATTACGAAAACATGATTACTTAATTTTAGTAGGCTAAAGATAATGGATATCTTAAATTAAAATATTAGAAATTATAATCATTCAGTTAGTTGAATTTTAAGATATGGGCTAAAGATAAGAAATGTGATGTAGCAGTATATCTCGGTGAAGAAAATCGAGCCACATATTTTGTAAAAATAAAAATAAAAATAAAAATGAAGGATTCTATAAATAAAGTATGTTTGATGGTTTAAATTACTAATTGATGCGGACACTAAGGCGTTGAAGTTTTTGGAGTAATTTCAGCGAGTGCGCCGAAACCGTCATAACTTTTGACTCCGGATGAACCGCGGAACGCACCGCATATCAAATCGAACGTCGGAGCGAGACGGACAAAAGTCATTATCTTTAATTTGGACGTAGATGTTGTCAACTTTGCATGCATATTCATTTTTATATGAGAATTTGTATTTTTTGTTATTTAGTGAAAAAAAAAATTAAAGTTAATAATTAATGGTAAAAATCTACACATCTATCTACACATCTATATAATATATAAAAGCAAAAACATTTCAAGCCTTCTCATTAAGCCACGTGGAATTATGACGTGGAAATCCACGTGGCATTATTCTATAGGCAAATGTATATAATACTTATTTCAGGAAATGATTTAGTTTTTTAAAACTGTTTTTTTTTTTAAAATCAAATATTTTTTGAGCTTAAATTACGAAAACATGATTACTTAATTTTAGTAGGCTAAAGATAATGGATATCTTAAATTAAAATATTAGAAATTATAATCATTCAGTTAGTTGAATTTTAAGATATGGGCTAAAGATAAGAAATGTGATGTAGCAGTATATCTCGGTGAAGAAAATCGAGCCACATATTTTGTAAAAATAAAAATAAAAATAAAAATGAAGGATTCTATAAATAAAGTATGTTTGATGGTTTAAATTACTAATTGATGCGGACACTAAGGCGTTGAAGTTTTTGGAGTAATTTCAGCGAGTGCGCCGAAACCGTCATAACTTTTGACTCCGGATGAACCGCGGAACGCACCGCATATCAAATCGAACGTCGGAGCGAGACGGACAAAAGTCATTATCTTTAATTTGGACGTAGATGTTGTCAACTTTGCATGCATATTCATTTTTATATGAGAATTTGTATTTTTTGTTATTTAGTGAAAAAAAAAATTAAAGTTAATAATTAATGGTAAAAATCTACACATCTATCTACACATCTATATAATATATAAAAGCAAAAACATTTCAAGCCTTCTCATTAAGCCACGTGGAATTATGACGTGGAAATCCACGTGGCATTATTCTATAGGCAAATGTATATAATACTTATTTCAGGAAATGATTTAGTTTTTTAAAACTGTTTTTTTTTTTAAAATCAAATATTTTTTGAGCTTAAATTACGAAAACATGATTACTTAATTTTAGTAGGCTAAAGATAATGGATATCTTAAATTAAAATATTAGAAATTATAATCATTCAGTTAGTTGAATTTTAAGATATGGGCTAAAGATAAGAAATGTGATGTAGCAGTATATCTCGGTGAAGAAAATCGAGCCACATATTTTGTAAAAATAAAAATAAAAATAAAAATGAAGGATTCTATAAATAAAGTATGTTTGATGGTTTAAATTACTAATTGATGCGGACACTAAGGCGTTGAAGTTTTTGGAGTAATTTCAGCGAGTGCGCCGAAACCGTCATAACTTTTGACTCCGGATGAACCGCGGAACGCACCGCATATCAAATCGAACGTCGGAGCGAGACGGACAAAAGTCATTATCTTTAATTTGGACGTAGATGTTGTCAACTTTGCATGCATATTCATTTTTATATGAGAATTTGTATTTTTTGTTATTTAGTGAAAAAAAAAATTAAAGTTAATAATTAATGGTAAAAATCTACACATCTATCTACACATCTATATAATATATAAAAGCAAAAACATTTCAAGCCTTCTCATTAAGCCACGTGGAATTATGACGTGGAAATCCACGTGGCATTATTCTATAGGCAAATGTATATAATACTTATTTCAGGAAATGATTTAGTTTTTTAAAACTGTTTTTTTTTTAAAATCAAATATTTTTTGAGCTTAAATTACGAAAACATGATTACTTAATTTTAGTAGGCTAAAGATAATGGATATCTTAAATTAAAATATTAGAAATTATAATCATTCAGTTAGTTGAATTTTAAGATATGGGCTAAAGATAAGAAATGTGATGTAGCAGTATATCTCGGTGAAGAAAATCGAGCCACATATTTTGTAAAAATAAAAATAAAAATAAAAATGAAGGATTCTATAAATAAAGTATGTTTGATGGTTTAAATTACTAATTGATGCGGACACTAAGGCGTTGAAGTTTTTGGAGTAATTTCAGCGAGTGCGCCGAAACCGTCATAACTTTTGACTCCGGATGAACCGCGGAACGCACCGCATATCAAATCGAACGTCGGAGCGAGACGGACAAAAGTCATTATCTTTAATTTGGACGTAGATGTTGTCAACTTTGCATGCATATTCATTTTTATATGAGAATTTGTATTTTTTGTTATTTAGTGAAAAAAAAAATTAAAGTTAATAATTAATGGTAAAAATCTACACATCTATCTACACATCTATATAATATATAAAAGCAAAAACATTTCAAGCCTTCTCATTAAGCCACGTGGAATTATGACGTGGAAATCCACGTGGCATTATTCTATAGGCAAATGTATATAATACTTATTTCAGGAAATGATTTAGTTTTTTAAAACTGTTTTTTTTTTTAAAATCAAATATTTTTTGAGCTTAAATTACGAAAACATGATTACTTAATTTTAGTAGGCTAAAGATAATGGATATCTTAAATTAAAATATTAGAAATTATAATCATTCAGTTAGTTGAATTTTAAGATATGGGCTAAAGATAAGAAATGTGATGTAGCAGTATATCTCGGTGAAGAAAATCGAGCCACATATTTTGTAAAAATAAAAATAAAAATAAAAATGAAGGATTCTATAAATAAAGTATGTTTGATGGTTTAAATTACTAATTGATGCGGACACTAAGGCGTTGAAGTTTTTGGAGTAATTTCAGCGAGTGCGCCGAAACCGTCATAACTTTTGACTCCGGATGAACCGCGGAACGCACCGCATATCAAATCGAACGTCGGAGCGAGACGGACAAAAGTCATTATCTTTAATTTGGACGTAGATGTTGTCAACTTTGCATGCATATTCATTTTTATATGAGAATTTGTATTTTTTGTTATTTAGTGAAAAAAAAAATTAAAGTTAATAATTAATGGTAAAAATCTACACATCTATCTACACATCTATATAATATATAAAAGCAAAAACATTTCAAGCCTTCTCATTAAGCCACGTGGAATTATGACGTGGAAATCCACGTGGCATTATTCTATAGGCAAATGTATATAATACTTATTTCAGGAAATGATTTAGTTTTTTAAAACTGTTTTTTTTTTAAAATCAAATATTTTTTGAGCTTAAATTACGAAAACATGATTACTTAATTTTAGTAGTCTAAAGATAATGGATATCTTAAATTAAAATATTAGAAATTATAATCATTCAGTTAGTTGAATTTTAAGATATGGGCTAAAGATAAGAAATGTGATGTAGCAGTATATCTCGGTGAAGAAAATCGAGCCACATATTTTGTAAAAATAAAAATAAAAATAAAAATGAAGGATTCTATAAATAAAGTATGTTTGATGGTTTAAATTACTAATTGATGCGGACACTAAGGCGTTGAAGTTTTTGGAGTAATTTCAGCGAGTGCGCCGAAACCGTCATAACTTTTGACTCCGGATGAACCGCGGAACGCACCGCATATCAAATCGAACGTCGGAGCGAGACGGACAAAAGTCATAGGGCAAAGCCCCTTGAGGCGGGGTATAAAACAACAAAAAAACATTATTTAAGGCCTTAAACGGGCTTCTTTATATCCTTGCAAATGAGATGGTGAACTTATATTCTGAGTTTGAAAATATCTTTCATCACTTAATATCCTTGCAAATTATATGGTATTATATAGATCACTTAATTTGATTTCGTACCATTATCTCAGTTTGAAAATGCCTTTCATCCGTTTTTCTTAATTAATTAACTTTATTATTCCCGTCGAATTCCGACGGGTTACTCACTAGTAATATATAAAAGCAAAATCATTTTTAGGCCTCACAGCGCGCCACGTGGAAATGTGACGTGGAAAGCCACATGGCGATATTTCATTTGTCAACTCAAATGTTGTGATTTAAAAAAAAAAAAAAAAAAAAAAAAAAAAAAAAAAAAAACACTAACTTCTAAAAATCCGGATGACTTAAGGCTCATGTATGCATGAGTTGTGTAGAGAGCTAAATTCTCCTTATTTCATGGTATCCATAATTACATATTGATATGTAAAGATCTAAATTATCATACTTAAATTTAAATGTTTTTCTATTTTCAAATTGTGTGTATATCCAGTTTCGTTAGATTGATTCTCAATCCCATGGAATGAGCTGATGTAAATATATGAGTATACCCTTCTCTTATACTCCCTCAGTCCCATAAATATGTCTCATTTTAACTTTTTATAGTCAACAAAAACAAACTTTGACAAAACATTGGTATCAATTTAATAATCACAATGAAATTATAAAAATTGTTATTAATAAATCACTTAATGATTTATTAATTACAGATTTTATAATTTCACTAGAATGATTAGATTGTCACCAATGGTTGGTCAAAGTTCATTTTTTTAACAATAAAAAATCAAAAGGAGATTATCTTTCTAGGACAGAGGGAGTATAAATTTGGCAAGTAGGACTCTCTTTTAGCTATCTACAAATACTACAAATATATTTGGGTTAATATACATTGATAATAATGGTTTTTTACTTTTTTATTGTAATCTTTCGAAAACTTTAATTACGAATCTTTACATGATATTGACAGATTCCTATTCTTAATTGGTTAATGTTTCATTGACTAAATTTTATGCTAAATAATTTATCTCCATAAAAATTTAAAAATAGTTATTGATAATGTTTTTATTACTAATTTAATAACTTTTTAAAATTTTTTATGGAGATTAATAATTTAGCATAAAATATTAGTCAAATTCCATGTTGGTTTGACCAAAAGTGTCCATTGGTATGGGACAAAAGGAGTACTTTATATTACTTCCTGTAATGTAGAGTTGTCCAACATATCTTCCACTTATCATACACATAATTACCAGATTTATGTTCTTTTATAATTGTGTGGAATAACATGATTTTTTTTAATTCACCTTTTTATCATAATGAGTGGTTACCCATTTTTTATGCTGAACTATAGTCTTAACTCTCTCTCTCTCTCTCTCTCTCTATCTGTCTCTCTCTCAGTATGAAAATGCCTAGCATCAGTTTTTTTTAATTAGTTAGCCTTATTATTCCCGTCGAACTTCGACGGGTTACTCACTAGTGTGAATTAAAAGTTACACCAAATTATTAAAGAGAAGTCTTGTGTAAGACAATCTTACATGTGAAACAGATCTCGAAAAGAGAGAAAATAAATTTACCCCGCCTTGCCCATAAAGAGTTAAATCATAATTCATCACTGTTAGTCCCTTTAATGTGAGACTTTCTTTATGCATTTTGGAGTCCCTTTAATTTCAAAAATTACATATTATTAACTAAATAATATATATATATATATATATATATATATATATATATTAGTAATTATAATTTGTGCTTTAGTTGCTTGCACGTTTTTATATTATAATTATTTTTTACTTTTGTATGAGACAATCTTTTTGGCACATTTTAAAATGGATTTTTAGAGAGGTGTGAATCTGCAAAAATCTTAACATTGAGCATTCTTTGTGAATCTGCAAAATTCTTAACTCTCATTATTAAGTGCTACTTTATGTTTTCTTAACAAATAATTACTGTCAATTTGTAGGCCTAACAATACGAGATTGTAGGGATGACCAACGCCGGTTCCGGTTCCGGTTCGGAACCGCCGGTTCCGGTTCGGAACCGCCGGTTCCGGTTCGCCATTTATGTGAACCTTAACCGGCCCTTGGTTACACCGGTTCCGGTCATTACAATCCGGTTCCGGTTCGATTCCACACTACTTTTTTTTTTTTTTTTTTATCATACAATAATGAATAAACAGGTTAAAATTTATTGAAAAACAAGGGATTTTTTTTATTATTATACAATAATGAATAACACATGTTAAAATTTATTGAAAAACAAGGGATTTTATCGTTTTTTTTTAATGGAAACGCCGGTCCGGTTCCGGTTCGCCATTTATGTGAACCTTAACCGGCCCTTGGTTACACCGGTTCCGGTTAACTCGCCGGTTCGCTCCGGTTCCGGGCTTCTCCGGTCCGGTTTTTCCGGTTCCGGACCGGTTTGGTCATCCCTACGAGATTGTAGGCTTAACTTCTTCTTTTTTCAATTTGTTAATCCAAAGATCCAATCATCATCTTCTTCTTTATTAGATTTAGTTCGATTTTTGTTTGCAACTCTTAATTTAAATTTTAATCATTGAAAATATTTTCAATGATTAAAGTTTAAATTTAAACTTTAATCAGTGAAAATATTTTCAATGATTAAAGTTTAAATTAAGAGTGATTTTCTTTTGCTTTTCAATAATAAAGTTCTCTCCTTTTTGTGAGAGCCGTTGTATTCTCTCTTTGTGGGAACCTTTGTATTCTCTCCTTAGTGGAAACCGTTGTTTGTATATTTGTGAATGTCAGATTGAAGCAGTGTCAAAGTTGTACTTGGAGAAGAATCCGAATGTCTCAAGATTTAGATTCGAAATGTCATTGTAGTAGGTTAAGAGTTGGAACTGCTATTAAAATTTGAGGTGAGCCTCCTGCCTTTGTGGAGTGTCATCTCTTTTTAATTGTGAATGAAATGGAATTTATCGTTTGCTCAAAAAAAAAAAAAAAAAAAAAAAAAAAAAAATTTTTTTTTTTTTTTTTTTGTTCTAAGAAATTATAGGCTTTAATAAAAGGATGGTTATGTTGCTCAAAAAAAAATGGATGGATGGTTATGAAGGATTTTGGTGAAGTTGTGGGAGGTTGTTAGTGGATGTGGGAGGGGATAACGGGAAGAACGAGGCGGTTAGGAGGATTTTGTAAACTACTTGCCGTGAAGCACGAGGCGGTTAGGAGGAATTTATAAACTACTTGCCTATTTTCTAAAACCCTAAATAATGGCAAAATTATTTAATTATTAAGGGAGTTTTGTGTAATCGGTTTAGACGAAAGAGGAAATGAGCTTATCCACCCCACACATAGGAGAGGCAAACCATTTAATTATTGTGGGAGTTCTGTTTCTTTAATTAATAACTTTATAAAGAAGTTCAATTTATTTAGCAAAAAACATAGTTAAGCACGAATAATTATATGTATATACATATAAATATGTTCTTTAAGAACACATTTGAAATAATCCGGGCTAAGATTGTTGGTAGTTTTAAGTTGTTTTTATGGCAAGTGTTTCTTTAGAAGGTTTTAATTTAGAAGCCGTCTAGTTTATCTTATTTTAATATTTTGTTTCACAAGAATAAAGTACTTTTTCAGCTTTGAAAAATATATGAGCAAATAATTACTTTTACCAATAATGTTGATGTAAATAAGGTGAGAGATAAATATTTATCCAATATGAAGAAGCCAATGTTTTGCCATGGTGAATTGTATGATGCTCTTTTTCGTATTCGAGATCCATTAGCATTTTTTATTTTTTTATTTTTTGAAGGAAACAAACAATTTATTAACAATCACACTGCTTTTAAGATATTGATTTATAACGACATCATTCCTAGACAGTCTAATAAATCTATTGATAATGTTGTTTACAAAGAAGTATTCCAAAATGTGTAAACATTTTAGCCGTTATTATGTATAAATATTTAACTCTCATTATTAAGTTCTACTTTATTATGTAATTGTAATGAATATTTTTAAATTATTAATGTGTTATGACCCGTGCATCGCACGGGAGTAACACTAGTTGTAAGGCTCAGTTTGTTTCGCGTAAAACAATTTCCGGAAAATGGTTTCCCGTAAAATGTTTTCTGGAAAATGAAAATGTTTTCCGGAAAATGACATAAACATGTTTTTTTGTTGTTTGGTAAATCTAAGGAAAATATTTTCCGAAAAATATTTTCATATGAAAATAATAATAATTTAGTATGAGGAAAGAATTATTATGAGAAAAAAATTGAATGTGGGTGGAGATTTTGGGTTGGGGTGGGATGGGTGGTTGTGGGGTGGGGTGGGGGTGGGGTATGGGGGTGTTCAAAAATAATTTTAATATGGGTAATTTTTCTTCTTTTTTTTTTTTTTTTTTTTTTGGGGGGGGGGGGGGGTTTGGGTGGTTGGGTGGGGGTAGGTGGTAGGGGTGATGGGGTAGTGGGGGTAGGGAGCGCGAATGTGGGAGTTGTTAGAAAATAAGTTTAATAAGAGTAAAAAAAAAAAATTGGTGGGGATGGGTAGGGGTAGGGGTGGGTGGTGGGGGTAGGGATGGGGAAGTGGGGAGCGGGGGAGGTGCTCAAAAATAATTTTAATATGAGTGATTTTTTTTATTTTTTTTGTGGGGGGGGGTGGGAGGTGGGTGGGTGGGGGTGGGAGTAGGATGGGGGTAGTAGGGTAGTTCGGAGGGGTGGAGGTGTTCATTTTTTATTTTTTAATATGAGTAAAAAGAAGTTTTTTTT
>JAOWBW010003575.1:0-25084 GCA_026119855.1 Campanula takesimana | reverse complement strand
GGAAGTACCAAAATGTATCAAGATTTGAAGCAACAGTTTTGGTGGAATAACATGAAGCGGGAGATAGCGGATTATGTGTCGAAGTGTTTAACTTGTCAACAAGTAAAGCTGAACATCAAAGGCCCGCGGGATTGCTTCAACCATTAGAGATTCCAGAATGGAAATGGGAACATGTTACTATGGATTTTGTGACAGGTTTACCTCGTACTCGGAGAAGGCATGATGCAGTTTGGGTGATCGTAGACAGATGACAAAGTCTTCTCATTTCCTACCTATTGAGATTGGTTATTCTATGGAAAGGCTTGATACTTTGTACATTAATGAGATAGTGAAGTTGCACGGAGTTCCAGTTAGCATTGTTTTCTGATCGGGATCCTAGATTCACTTCTCGGTTTTGGCAAGCATTCAGAAGGCTTTGGGTTCAGAATTGAGATTCAGTACTGCTTTTAGTCAGAAAGGACTATTCAAATTCTTGAGGATATGTTGAGAGCTTGTTCAGTTGATTTTGCAGATTCTTGGGATATTCATTTGCCTCTTGTAGAATTTGCTTATAACAACAGTTTCCAGTCGAGTATTGGGATGGCTCCTTATGAAGCATTGTATGGAAGAAAATGTCGTTCACCTATTTGTTGGGATGAAGTTGGGGAAGCAAAGATTTGGGGTATTGATATGGTTAATGACTCAGTTGAGAAGGTTAAGCTTATTCGGGATCGATTGACTATTGCTCAGAGTCGAAAAAGAGTTATGCTGATCACCGAGGCGAGACCATGAGTTTGAAAAGGGTGATTTTGTGTTCTGAAAGTTTAACCAAAGGTGGGAATTAAGAGATATGGGAAGAAAGGCAAGCTTGCACCAAGGTTCGTAGGTCCTTTTGAGATTTTGGAAAGAGTGGAGATCGAGCTTATCGTCTTGCGTTACCTCCTTCTCTTGACAAGATTCATAACGTGTTTCATGTTTCTATGCTTCGTAAGTATGTGTATGATCCATCTCATGTGCTATCTGAGATACTGAGGATATTTGAACCCAGTATGTCCTATGAGAGCATCCAGTTCAGTCATTGATTCTAAAGTTCAAGAATTGAGAACTAAGAGTATTCCTCTTGTTAGAGTTGTGTGGAGGAACCATACTGTGGAAGAATCAACTTGGGAACTTCGGGAGGAGATCGAGAGAAAGTACCCTTGGTGTTGAGGGTCTTGGTAAGTATTTAAAATTCGGGACGAATTTTCTTTAAGGGGGAGTGATTGTAACGACCCAAAAAACCCGTCCCTATTTATTTTATATTTTTGGGGATTTTAATTTGAATTATATGTGCATTTTATGTGTTGCATCATATTTTATGATTTGCCACATCTTACTTGATTATTTGTGTTATTTACTTAGTTAGTAATAATAAGGTTAAAGGAGTTAAATGATTAAGTTGAAACTTAGGGTTCTTTGTGAAAATGTAACTTCAGGGGCTTAAGTGTTATATTCGAAAAGTTGGGTGACTAAAGTTGGGAAATTGGGTAAAAACCCTTTATAAACAAATTCTTTCCTTTCTTCCTTCTCTGTGTGTTTTCTTCTTCTGCAACTCTCCCGTACGTTCTTAGGGTTAAAGAGAAAAAGGTAAGTTCGACCCATTTCGATTTAATTCTTTTTATTTACTTACCCGTTTTAAAAAACTAATTATATAAAAAATGATCAGGGCGTCAAGTAGGTCATTTCTATCGAACAAAACTTATTTCAGCGATACTTTTTCCGAAAATAGGAAAGTTACTAATTCCCCTTTAAATATTAAAATGGTCATATATGCTATACTTGCTACTTGTACTTGTTAATTTTGTGATTTGAATAATATCTGTGATACTTTTAATTTTGGGACAAAAGGAGTATTGGAAAGTTGATGTGGTTATGTAAAGAAGTCATATTTGTGTTGTATAACTCAGTTTGGTTGAATTATGTTTGTAAGATAGAGGTTGGTTCGTATGTTTGAGACGGTGAAACGAAAGGAGTAAAATTAGCAAGTTTTGTGCCTGGCGGTGTGTTGGGCGGCCGCCCAAATAGGGCGTGCGGCCGCACATTTATCTGGAAGATTTTGGTCGTGGGACAGAGCATTTTGGGCGGCCGCACAAGCTGGTTATGGGCGACCGCCCAGGGTTGCTGGAAAAGTTAAGTGTTCCATTTCAAGTGATTTAAAGTTCAAGTTTGGTCTAGGTCTTAGGTGATATCCTAGAGTACCTAGAGGATTGTTTGTGGAACACCTTAGTGTGTGAAATGGGTTCCTTTATGAACAAATGTGTTATAGAATGTGAATAAGTGTTTCATGGGATTTGGGTGAACATATTTTGATGTGTGTTGGATTGGTTCATCTTTGTGATGTGTTTGGCTTGATTCCCTACTTTGGAATCATTGCCCCTGGTTGTTGTTTAAGAAAGTATTCATTACTATGCTCGTTTGGAAGTCCAGCTGGTACTTGTTGTTGGTGTCGGGACAGTGGTAGGGATTACATCATTGTAAGGCTTCTATCATTGGTTTCCCATTATTTATGATATCGGGCAGTGGTAGGGATTACAATGGCACACGAGCCAAGTTCATTGTAAGGCTTCTATCATTGGTTTCCATTTTTAACCCCCTTCCTTAGGCCAAAGGTTGGGCCACTTTGGGTTATGACTATGTGTCATTTCCCCTCTGTGTTTGTTGTTGTTGTTGTTGTTGTTGTTTGGTTCCGGAACCGGCTTCAGCCTTTGGTGCTGCTCAGTTGATACCTCTCAGATGGTCATATGTTTGTTTCGAGAACCTGGCTCAAAGTATCCACGTATGAGTGTTTATTTTCGCCTTATGTGTGGTATGATGAGTTGGTCGTTATTTCCAACCGGTATGGGACGGGTGGCGATAGGAGCTTCTCATGTTATATGCTATGTGAATGTTTATTGACATTGTTCAATTCCGAGTATCATTTCAGCATGTAACGTAGTTGCATTTTAGTAGCTTACTGAGATTCATTCTCACCTTATTTGTTTACTGTTTTAGATAAAGGAGAGCCCAGGGGATAGGTCACTTCAAGGGAGGACGTCGAGGAGGTGATTTGGGTAAGACATTTTGGGAAAGTAAGTTTGGTTTGTAAAGGCTACATTATATAAATGTATAACCTTTTGGGTAGTGTACCCGTGACTTCATCTTTGTATCACCTATTTTTGGAACATGTTGTGAGTTGTAAATTTGTAAGTAAAGTGGTAAGCCTTATGGCTAAGTACTTTTGATTGTGAAAGTGTGTTGTGTGGAATTGTCCGACGCGACCCCGGACCCCGCGGGCCCGAGACCGCGATCTGGACGTCGACTCTAAAACCAAAACTATGAAATACCAAGGTTAAAAATTCCATTTAATACCAAAAGTGATAATCCAAAGTTTTACAAATCCACGGTGATAAAAACCACATACCACTATCAAAACTTCCACAAGTTTATGCCCAACTTATGCCAACAAAATACACAAATATACAATTCTTAGTGACGTCATTGTTTGGTTACAACTACCCCAAAATGGTTACACATTTACATAATGGAAACCAACCAATATCAACCTTCCCCAAAAGAACGGACCCACATTCGGACGTCCTCTTTCTCGTGATCAGCGAGACTAATCCTTAGCACCGGGGGGGGGTTAAGGAAAAACAAAGATAAAAGAAAGGGGGTGAGATAAATCTCAATAAGTTACTAATGCAACTACATGACATGCTAAGATGCAATAAGCAATAAACAATAATAATTATCATATAGCACATAGCAATTATCATATATCAGATAGCAGCGGAAATAAACACATAACAAAGGATATAGCCAAGGTTTTCCAAACCAGAACATCCAAATAAAGGATCGCTGCGCAGCTTCAATAATCAACCAATCATCATCTTCATAATAGCATGAAAGCCGAAGAGAAAACCGGTACCGGAACCAATAACCAATGAAGTGTCACAAGGGACGGGAGACATGCACAAAGTCATGCTCCAAGTAAAGCTAAAATGCACACAAAGGAGCTAGCTCTTCTCACATCTAAGGCCAATCTGGAGGAGGGTAATAATGGGGCAAAACAATGGTCAACATCACAATGGACTTGGCCGTGCCATCATAATGTTTCGCATCGCCCAAACACACACAAAATACCAGCTGGACTTTCAAATAAATGCTAAGTAATAAATACTAGCTTAAGTAAACATCTTAAGGTTCCAAAGTAGGGAACCAATCCAAATAAATCACCACAAAGGTAAACCAATAAACCCGCACATCAAAGATGAACCACATTCCCAAAATGATACTTAATCAAATTCCATATCATATTTATTCACAAAAGAATCAAATCCAATCAATAAAGTGTTCCACGGTGTTATCTTAAGTTAATTAGAAGCAATAAACCTAAACTAGTTAAGCCTTAAGTCAAAAAACAAGCAAAAGGGCAAAATTCCCAAGCAGGCGGGCGGGCGGCGCTCGGGCAGGGGCAGGCGCGCGCTTGTTTGTCCAGTAGGTTTGGGTCGCTGGAAAAAGGGGGCAGGCGGGCGCCTGGGTTAAGGCGGGCGGGCGCCTGGTCTGCGTTCTGGGCGGAAAAACAGAGCTGAGTTCATAAGGGGTTTTATACCATTTCACCAAATCCTCAAATCAAACAAACCAAAGATCCCCAGGTACCCAAACAACATCTAACACAAAAGGGACCTTAAGAACACCATAAATGACCCCAAACCAAGGATCAAACCCAACATCAACATCAATCACCATTTTTAGATAAAAACCCAAATGAACCCCAACAACATCTAAACTCATCCAAACTTCAATTATAACAACAATGGCATTATATGAACATGATATGAGCATTTAGCATAAAAATTGGGGAAAAGTAACTTACTTGATTTTTCTCAAAGTTGACGGAATTCAATCTTTTTGGTTCTACGCGATCCTAACGACGATCTAAACAATGTTCACGTTTTAAGAAATGAGAGATGATGATGGGAAGATAGAGAAAATGAAGAGAGAAGTAAGGAGAAGAAAACTTACCACAAAGCTAGAGAGAGAGAGAGAGTTTCCAGGGAGAGAGAGGGAGGTGGAGTGTGAGGATGGAAGAGTAGGGTGAGGGAGGTGAGTAGGGAGAAGATGAAGATGGAAAAGTTACACCTAGCCCCCCTTCCCCACTAACAAGCACAATTTCTTACACTCCCGACTAACAATTAAGACTCAACACTTCCACACTAGCCCAAATAACTCGAATAAAATGCTAGGCATAATTATTCTAACACATAAATTGCACACATAATTATTTAAATAAACAATAATTTAAATAAATAAATAAGCAAATAATAAAATAAAAATCATTTATTACTAATAAAAATAGAGCCTAGATTTCGGGTCGTGACATTCACTCCCCCTTAAAGAAAATTCGACCCGAATTTTAACGAGACTCACCTTACACAAAAAGCCACGGAAATTTCCTCTCGATCTCATCTCGGAGCTCCCACGTCGACTCCTCGATAATATGATTCCTCCAAAGAACTCGAACCAACGCGATGCTCTTGCTCCTCAACTCTTGGACTTTAGAATCTAGGATCCGAACCGGTCGTTCCTCATAAGTCATATCGGACTCAATATCCTCCGGTACCTCGGTAACACGTGAGACGGATCATGAACATACTTCCGAAGCATAGAAACGTGAAAAACGTTATGCAACCGGTCTAAGGATGACGGTAACGCAAGACGATACGCTAGAAGTCCAACCTTTCCCAAAATCTCAAACGGACCAATAAACCTCGGAGCCAATTTACCCTTCTTCCCAAATCTACGAATACCCACCTTTGGAGATACCTTCAAGAATACCAAATCACCGGTCTGAAAACTAAGATCTCGCCTTCGGTTATCTGCATAGCTCTTATGTCGACTCTGGGCTGTTTTCAATCTATCCCGGATACCCTTAACTTTCTCAACCGAATCCCGAAGCAAATCAATACCCAAAACTTTCGCTTCACCGACCTCGTCCCAACAAATAGGCGATCTACATTTCTTCCATACAAGGCCTCATACGGTGCCATCTCGATACTAGCCTGATAACTGTTGTGTGTAAGAGAACTCCACTAACGGTAGGTGCGAATCCCAAGAATCGGAAAAGTCTATCGAACACGCTCGCAACATATCCTCCAAAATCTGAATAGTCCTCTCGATTGACCATCGGTCTGAGGATGAAAAGCCGTACTAAATCGCAAATCTGTACCCAAAGCTTCCTGAAACGCCTTCCAGAATCTAGAAGTAAACCTCGGGTCTCGATCTGACACGATGCTAACCGGAATCCCATGCAATCTCACAATCTCGTCGATATAAAGGGTCGCAAGCTTCTCCATCGAATATCTGATGTCAATGGCAAGAAATGGGCACTCTTGGTCAATCTATCCACTATTACCCAAACACTGTCATACTTCCTACGGGTACGAGGTAGTCCCGTAACGAAATCCATAGTCACATGCTCCCATTTCCATTCCGGAATCTCTAACGGCTGAAGCAATCCCGCGGGTCTCTGATGCTCAGCTTTGACGTGCTGACACGTTAAACACTTCGAAACATACTCCGCTATCTCCCTTTTCATATTAATCCACCAAAATTGCTGCTTCAAATCCTGATACATCTTCGTACTGCCCAGATGAATAGTATACCTCGATTTGTGACCCTCATCAAGGACTCTCTGCTTAATTCCATCAACATCCGGAACACACAAACGACCACGTAAAGTCAAAACTCCACTCGAGCTAATAGAAAAATCCTCGAAGTTCTTTTCCTTCAATTTACCCATTATTTTCACCAACTCGGGATCTTCTTTCTGAGCCTCTTTTATCCTCTGAACTAGGGTCGGAGACACCCTAATATTCGCAAAAATAGCCCCATGTCTCGATTCACGAGGAGACCAATCTCGAACATCCTCAAGCATTTTCCATTCACGGACCATCATCGAAGCCACATAAGATTTTCTACTAATCGCATCGGCTACCACATTCGCCTTCCCCGGATGATAGGAAATCGTGCAATCATAATCCTTCAACAATTCCATCCATCGGCGCTGTCTATTATTCAACTCTTTCTGGGAGAAAAGGTACTTCAAACTCTTGTGATCCGTAAAAATTTCAAACTTCGCCCCATAAAGATAGTGCTTCCACTTGTGCAACGCAAAGACTATCGCGGCCAATTCCATATCATGAGTCGGGTAATTCTGTTCACTCGGGTAAACTTCCTCGAAGCATAAGCAATCACTTTCCCATTCTGCATCAAGACACAACCCAAACCCTCTTTCGAAGCATCACTGTAAATCACTAGGCCATCGCTCCCATTAGGCAAGGTTAAGATCGGTGCTGTAGTCAACCTCTTCTTCAATTCCTCGAAACTCTTGTCACATTTCTCGGTCCACACAAACGGAACATTCTTCCGGGTCAACTGAGTCATCGGAGTAGCGATCCTCGAAAACCCCTCAATAAATCTTCGGTAATACCCGGCTAAACCCAGAAAACTACGAATCTCGGTCACTGACTCGGGTCTCTTCCAATCCACTATAGTCTCTATCTTTGAAGGATCCACCGAAATACCGTCTTTAGAAATCACATGGCCCAGAAATGACACCTTCTCGAGCCAAAATTCGCATTTACTAAACTTCGCAAATAATTTCTCCCTCGCAAGAACTGATAAAACTGTCCTCAAGTGCTGCTCGTGCTCCTCTCGAGATTTAGAATAGACGAGAATATCATCAATAAAGACTACCACTAACGAGTCAAGATAGGGGTGGAAAACACGGTTCATCAAATCCATAAATACTGCAGGCGCGTTAGTCAACCCAAACGGCATCACCAAGAACTCATAATGACCATAACGAGTGCGAAAAGCAGTCTTCGGAATATCCTCCGATCGAACCTTCAACTGATGGTACCCACTCCTCAAATCAAGTTTAGAGAAAACCACGGACCCTTGAAGCTGATCAAACAAATCATCAATATGGGGTAGAGGATACCTATTCTTCACCGTAACCTGATTCAACTTCCGGTAATCGATGCACAATCTCAAGGAACCATCTTTCTTCGCACAAACAGAACCGGTGCTCCCCACGGAGAAACACTAGGGCGGATAAACCCTCGATCAAGCAACTCTTGCAACTGAACCTTTAACTCTTTCAACTCTGCGGGAGCTAACCTATAAGGTGCTTTCGAAATCGGAGCCGTACCCAGCAAAAGATCTATACAAAACTCAATCTCACGATCGGGAGGCATATCATACTCGGTAGAGAAAACATTGGGAAATTCCCGAACTACCCGAAACACTATCAAAACTAGGGGATTCTTTCCTAGTATCAAGAACACTAGCCAAATACCCCTCACAACCACTATGCAATAATTTTATCGCTTTCATAAAGAAATTAGGCGAACCTTTCTACTCAGAGGACTAGCCTCAAACACAAATTTAGGCACATCGGGAATAGAAAAAGTAACAGTTTTCTCACGGCAATCAACAGAAGCATGAAACTTGCTCAACCAATCCATACCCAAAATGACATCAAAGTCTTGGATAGGAAGAACTACCAAATCCGCACAAAGGACTCGACCACAAATAACCACATCACAAGCACGAAAGACTCGATCAGAAATCAAGCATTCTCCTATAGGGGTCGACACCTCTAGCACATACGGTAAAGACTCGAATGCAGCATTTAACATGGAAGCAAATTGCACAGAAATGTATGAATGAGATGATCCTGGATCTACTAACACTCGCGCGCTCACATTAGACACAGAAACAATACCTCCAATAACGGATGGATCATCGGCGGCTTGTTGTTGATTCATGGCATAAACCTTCCTTGAACTTTGGGCTTCCCGGCGGCATCCCTTTTCTGACCTTGATTATTACCAACTCCTGACCCGGATGCTTGACCTCTACCTCTCGGGCAATCTTTTACAAAGTGACCCATTTGACCACAATTGGGTGCACCTTCCTTGCTTCTTCCAACAACGGTCTTCAGAATGACCTTCCTTTTGACAATACGAACAAAGCCTCCTAATTTGGCTCCCTTGGTTCCCGGAAGTGGTACCCGGGTTCCTTGGGATCGGTTGCCCTCGGAACTGAGATTGTCCCCCAACGTTACCTCGGTTATCGGAACGTGTTGTGGCTTGCTTTGCCCTCCCGGCCTCGGGTTAGCCACCTCGGTCTTCCTTTTATGCTCCCCAATATCTTGCTCTATCAAATAGGCTCGGTCCACCGCATCTTGGAAAGTCACAATCCGTTGGGCAATAAGTTGAGTACGGATGGAGGTCTTCAATCCTCGAATGAATCTCATAGCCTTTTGTTCCTCGGTCCTCACCAAATAGTCGCAATACCGGGCTAACTCTATGAACTTCGCCGAGTATTGTGCTATAGACAACACACCTTGCTCCAAGTTGAGTAGCTCGATCTCCTTTCGGTTTTGATCAACAACCGGAATGAAATGCTCCTTGAATTTGCGCACGAACAACTCCCACGCATACACCGTGTGAGTATCATCCCAAGTAGCTTTAATACCTTTCCACCCATGCTCGGCGGCTCCCACAAGCTTGTAAGCCGCAAACCGGACCTTATCCTCATCCGAACACCCAAACACATCATAAATCTTCTCCATCGACTCGATCCACAACTCAGCTTTCCGAACATCGGGTTCCCCATCGAATTCAACCGGTTTCAACTTCAGAAATTGCTCCAATCCATAGCGGGTGGTGCTTGCTCTACCCTCGGACCTTGATCATGTATGGCCTTCATGGCCGCCTCGAACATGCCTTGAAACATAGCACGTGCTTCTTCCCTTGTATCATTCTGATTCTGTGCCCCACTAGTACCTCCTCTGTTTCTTCTTCCAGACATTGTGAGTAATTACCTGCATAAGACATCAACCGTTAATCACTCCGCACACTACTACCCACCTAGGTCATACTAATCCACCTAGACTTATACTTAGAGCTAATGCCATCGCTCTGATACCAACTGTCGCGACCCCGGACCCCGCGGGCCCGAGACCGCGATCTGAACGTCGACTCTAAAACCCAAAACTATGAAAATACAAGGTTAAAAATTCCATTTAATACCAAAAGGTGATAATCCAAAGTTTTACAAATCCACGGTTGATAAAAACCACATACCACTATCATAAACTTCCACAAGTTTATGCCCAACAAAATACAAATATACAATTCTTAGTGACGTCATTGTGGTACAACTACCCCAAATGGTTACACATTTACATAATGGAAACCAACCTATATCAACCTTCCCCAAAAGAACGGATCCACACTCGACGTCCTCTTTCTCGTGATCAGCGAGACTAATCCTTAACACCTGGGGGGGGGTTAAGGAAAACCAAAGATAAAAGAAAGGGGGTGAGATAAATCTCAATAAGTTACTAATGCAACTACATGACATGCTAAGATGCAATAAGCAATAACAATAATAATTATCATATAGCACATAGCAATTATCATATATCAGATAGCAGCGGAAATAAACACATAACAAAGGATATAGCCAAGGTTTTCCAAACCAGAAACATCCAATAAAGGATCGCTGCGCAGCTTCAATAATCAACCAATCATCATCTTCATAATAGCATGAAAGCCGAAGAGAAAACCCCGGTACCGGAACCAATAACCAATGAAGTGTCACAAGGGACGGGAGACACCACAAAGTCATGCTCCAAGTAAAGCTAAAATGCACACAAAGGAGCTAGCTCTTCTCACATCCAAGGCCAATCTGGAGGAGGGTAATAATGGGGCAAAAAAATGGTCAACATCACAATGGACTTGGCCGTGCCATCATAATGTTTCGCATCGCCCAAACACACACAAAATACCAGCTGGACTTTCAAATAAATGCTAAGTAATAAATACTAGCTTAAGTAAACATCTTAAGGTTCCAAAGTAGGGAACCAATCCAAATAAATCACCACAAAGGTAAACCAATATAACCCGCACATCAAAGATGAACCACATTCCCAAAATGATACTTAATCAAATTCCATATCATATTTATTCACAAAAGAATCAAATCCAATCAATAAAGTGTTCCACGGTGTTATCTTAAGTTAATTAGAAGCAATAAACCTAAACTAGTTAAGCCTTAAGTCATAAACCAAGCAAAAGGGCAAAATTCCCAAGCAGGCCGGCGCTCGGGCAGGGGCAGGCGCGCGCTTGTTTGTCCAGTAGGTTTGGGTCGCTGGAAAAAGGGGGCAGGCGGGTGCCTGGTCTGCGTTCTGGGCGGAAAAACAAAGCTGAGTTCATAAGGGGTTTATATACCATTTCACCAAATCCTCAAATCAAAACACAACCAAAGATCCCCAAGGTACCAAACAACATCTAACACAAAAGGGGACCTTAAGAACACCATAAATGACCCCAACCAAGGATCAAACCCACATCAACATCAATCACCATTTTTAGATAAAAACCCAAATGAACCCCAAACGACATCTAAACTCATCCAAACTTCAATTATAACAACAATGGCATTATATGAACATGATATGAGCATTTAGCATAAAAATGGGGGAAAAGTAACTTACTTGATTTTTCTCAAAGTTGACGGAATTCAATTCTTTTTGGTTCTACGCGATCCTAACGACGATCTAAACAATGTTCACGTTTAAGAAATGAGAGATGATGATGGGAAGATAGAGAAAATGAAGAGAGAAGTAAGGAGAAGAAAACTTACCACAAAGCTAGAGAGAGAGAGAGAGTTTCCAGGGAGAGAGAGGGGAGGTGGAGTGTGAGGATGGAAGAGTAGGGTGAGGGAGGTGAGTAGGGAGAAGATGAAGATGGAAAAGTTACACCTAGCCTCCCTTCCCCACTAACAAGCACAATTTCTTACACTCCCGACTAACAATTAAGACTCAACACTTCCACACTAGCCCAAATAACTCGAATAAAATGCTAGGCATAATTATTCTAACACATAAATTGCACACATAATTATTTAAATAAACAATAATTTAAATAAATAAATAAGCAAATAATTAAATAAAAATCATTTAATTACTAATAAAAATAGAGCCTAGATTTCGGGTCGTGACAGGAATGAAGTCAAGTTTTAAGTAAATGTGTCTTGGTTATATGAAACTTTTATGAAAGTACATTTCGAAAAAATTTTCCTAAAATGTTTTATGACGTCTTCCGTGCGTGTCCCGAGCGTGGGGCCAAGTAGGACCCCGGGTACGGGGCGCGACAAATATCACCAATAATTTCTTGCCTGCATTTAAACATGATTTTTTTTTTTGTTGGGACGGAGAGAGTAGTATGGCCTATGCACGCCTAAGACTTGCTGCACTTGACTCCAAGTGCATGAAGTTGGTATGTATTCCTTAGTGTGTGATACTCAATTGTTTACTGACAATGTTTCGCTGCAATTAGAGGAATTATTAAGGAGAGAACACACAATTTTTTGGGGTATTTTTTTTTTTTTTTTTTTTTTTTTTCAACTTAGGTGCTAACTATTGAGCTCCGGCTCATTAGGATAGGAGGGTAAACACCGTTCTGTTAGTTTCTTATGTTGACACGGCTCATAGTCCATATTGACAGGTCTCACGGTTCATATATGAATATCACCAAGAAACTAGTATTGAGACATCTCTGTTTCGTTGAAATTTTTACTTTCAAAAACGGATCTGGAAATTCCTCTTCCTTCTTTTCATTCTCTCTATAGTACACATCCAAAAAAACTCCATTCTCATCCCAAAATTCAGAGGTTAATTTTGTCAAAGTCTTTTTCTTTTTCTTTTCTCCGTTCTAATATGTGCCGTTCCATTCCGAAAAGTTGAAGATCAGAATGTTGTATTGATACGCTTATTTGTGGTCATTTTAAATCCCGTTTTACTCCCAAACGCTGCACGAGACAGGCCCAAAGTCCTATCAGCCATGGGATTCCTAATTCCTAATGGTATTCTGTTTCAATATCCCTATTTAACCTCAATCAAAAAACGCAATAAGTAAAAAATAAATAAAAAAAACACGCTTCCAATTCCAAAGTGTAATCCGGCGATCGAGTAAGAGTTTATCTTTTATTTGTGTTTCATTGTTTAATAAAGTACATTATTTGTTTCTTCTTCAATCTCAATTTATTTGTTTATTACTTGAGTTGTCTATTGGTTATAATTCTTCCGTTCCAATTTATTGTTAATACTTTGAATTTTAACTATTTGTTTGTTTTACTTCCTTAGCCTAAATTGAATAAGTTAAATTTATTTTAAATTGGGGAAAAAAATAAATTTTTAAATATTTATTTTGAGAAGTAGTATTTTATTAGTAATTTTGGAGACAAGAGTTGATATTTTATTTTTAGAAAAATTACATACTTGAATTAAGAGCTCCGTTGGCCTAAGGTCCCATATATATTGAATCATAACAGGACCGGCCGTGGCAGTATAATCATCAAGCATGGAAGAAGAAAGAAAAAGATGCAACTGAGATGAAAATGAGATATGATGAGGCTCCTCAAGTCCCTCAACCATACCCTTGGGCTTGTAGCTATCCATGGAAAGCAAAATCAAAAGCAATCTTTCTACAGTGTTTACAAACGGCGTTACCATGTCAGAACCATTCCTGAGCTACGCAATCATTCCATTCGTGCTTGTTGTGAAGGATGGTTAGTATTGGTATCTAACGACCTTGATTCCCAAGAATGCTTTCTTTTCAATCTAATTACCAAAGAGAGAGTCCAACTTCCCCCAATGGATACAACACGCGTAGATCCTTCTTATTGTGTTGTATTGTCTCCTCCAACTAACCCTGACACACTACAAGAAAGCTGTCAAATACCGACGGATTTTAGCGACGGATGCTATTCCGTCGCTAAAAATGATGGAATAGCGATGGATAATAGCGACAAATACGCAATAAGCTGTCAACGACCACATTACCGACCGATTTAGCGACGGACTATTTTCCGACACTAATCCGTCATAATAAAGGCGCCAAAAAGTGCGCGCATTTTTTCCGACAACCTACCGACGGATTAAACGACGGATATAAAATTTATTTTGGGAACTTTAGCGACGGCTAATTTCCGTCGCTATATAAATAAAAAAATAATTTGATATTTTTTCTTTTATATTTAGCGACGGAATAGTGACGGATTTGTGAAATTATTCATTTATTTCTTAACGACGATGTTTTTTCGTCGCTATATAAATAAATAAAATTGATATTTTTTCTTTTATTTTAGCGACGGAATAGCGACGGATTTGTATAATTATTCATTATTTCTTAAACGACGGATGTTTTCCCGTCGCTATACAAATAATAAAAAATCTTTATATCTAGCGACGGAATAACAACGGATTAGCGACGGATTTTATTTTTTAAAAATAACACAATTTAATGCATGATTATTAATAGCTCTAATTGTAAGTCTAACTCAAACGTAAATGAAGTAAGGCCAAATATGATAAAAAGATGGGCGCACTTAAAATGTTAATTAATTATATTAATTGGTCATAATTTTTTTTTTTTTTTTAAGAAAATAGTATACTTTTTCAAACTAAGCATTACTCCATTTCAATTAGTTTTCTAAAAGTATTTAAGAATAACGACGGAATTTAATGCATGATTATTAATAGCTCTAATTTTTAAGTCTAACTCAAACGTAAATGAAGTAAGGCCAAATATGATAAAAATATGGGGCGCACTAAAATGTTAATAATTATATTAATTGGTCATAATTTTTTTTTTTTGTGTGATACTTTTAATTTTGGGACAAAGGAGGGAGTTTGGAAAGTTGTTGTGGTTATGTAAAGAAATCATATTTGTGTTGTATAACTCAGTTTGGTTGAATTATGTTTGGTAAGATAGAGGTTGGTTCGTACGTTTGGGACGGTAAAACGAAAGGAGTAAAATTAGCAAGTTTTGTGCCTGGCGGGTGTGTTGGGCGGCCGCCCAAATAGGGCGTGCGGCCGCACATTTATCTGGAAGATTTTGGTCGTGGGACAGAGCATTTTGGGTGGCCGCACAAGCTGGTGTGGGCGACCGCCCAGGGTTGCTGGAAAAGTTAAGTGTTCCATTTCAAGTGATTTAAAGTTCAAGTTTGGTCTAGGTCTTAAATGATATCCTAGAGTACCTAGAGGATTGTTGTGGAACACCTTAGTGTGTGAAATGGGTTCCTTTGTGAACAAATGTGTTATGGAATGTGAATAAGTGTTTCATGGGATTTGGGTGAACATCTTTTGATGTGTGTTGGATTGGTTCATCTTTGTGATGTGTTTGGCTTGATTCCCTACTTTGGAATAATTGCCCCTGGTTGTTGTTTAAGCAAGTATTCATTACTATACTCGTTTGGAAGTCCAGCTGGTACTTGTTGTTGGTGTCGGTGTTGGTAGTGGTGCCCTAGGCACGTTTAATAAACGTTGTAATTGTTATCATTTGTTTCATATCAATAAAGAGATGTTTTGATTATTATTATTGTTCATGTTTACTTATAATAATCTCCGTCCCTGGTACTTGTTAAGCACTAGTATAAAGGCTAAATGATCATGCGATGATCATGTTAGATTTATGGGTACTTGTTGGGAACAAGGTACTGGACATGACCCGCTGTATGAGATTTATGTCATGGTCTATGTCAAACATATATCTCATATTAGTTATGTCATTTGAATCCTTAGACATGAAGTTATTATAGTCTTCCACTTGATGAACATTATGTTTGACATATTCAAACGCTACCTTTAACCGGGAAGTTATAAAGGGTATGATTGGCATAATCGGATTCCAGTTGGGAAGAATAATAAGCTAAATGGATTTGTCCCTCCACGGAGAGATGTCAAGCTTGGGCCCCTCGAAGGAATGATGTTGATGAAATGTTCGGCCGGACTCAAATGGATTGATTGGATCAATAGCATTTGGATTATCAACATATTCGGAATCGAGAAAGTATTGAACAAAACAAGTTGACTGTTTGACATGACTTGTGTTCAATGACGTCGAGGACAAAGGGATTATGACATATTCTAAAGGAATGCGAACTTGTATCTAGTTATACTATTTGGGTAGATATGACGGTTTGCTAGAACCTAATCATATCTTATGGTTTCATGTTTGAACCCATTGCCAACTTAGTATAATCCTAGAGGGTCACACACAATAGAACGAATCTTTAAAAAGGACTACATTGGAATTTTGGAAATTCTGGACATTCTGGGGAAGTGGGCGACCGCACACTTATCTCAGTTTTGTACCAGTTTTGCTTCAGATAGTTGTGCGACCGCACAGTGAATTCTGGGCGGCCGCACAGTACTGTCGGGTGGCAGATTCCTAATTTGATTAGGAAACGAATTTTGGACGGATTTTGACACAAGTTTCCTATTTGGAATAGGTCATACTTGTGTATAAAAGACCAAATTCGGCCAGCACTCTATGCTAATAATTTGTGAGTCTCAAAGAGTTTGAGAGAGGTTTATTTTGTTCTAAGAACATTCTTGGTTGAAGAACAAAATAATACACAAAATAAATTCATATAGTTCTTTTGATTGTGAAAAAAGTGTTTCACAATTTGGTCTAGCAACCAAGATCAAAGAAGCTCCTTTGATATTCGTTCGAAGTGTGGGACCGCTAGAGGGTGGAAAATCATCATCTTCAAAGTTCGTGTTCAAGCTTTGTGATCGTGATCAAGTCTTCAAACCTCCACCAAAAGACCAAGAGAATTTGATAGCCATCAAGGGTTAGTTTATTCCTTTATTCTTATGTTGTATTTGATTTAATCATATGAACGGATCCATGGCTTTGGGTTTCAAAATTTTAAATGCTAAATTCCGCTGCGCATGTATCTACGAAACCCAACAGTCAGGACAGTGGTAGGGATTACATCATTGTAAGGCTTCTATCATTGGTTTCCCATTGTTTATGATATCGGGCAGTGGTAGGGATTACAATGGCACACGATCCAAGTTCATTGTAAGGCTTCTATCATTGGTTTCCCATTTTTAACACCCTTCCTTAGGCCAAAGGTTGGGGCACTTTGGGTTATGACTATGTGTCATTTCCCCTCTAGTTGTTGTTGTTGTTGTGTTGGTTTTGGTTCCGGAACCGGCTTCAGCCCTTTGGTGCTGCTCAGTTGATACCTCTCAGATGGTCATATGTTTGTTTCGAGAACCTTGGCTCAAAGTATCCACGTATGAGTGTTTATTTTCGCCTTATGTGTGGTATGATGAGTTGGTAGTTATTTCCAACCGGTATGGGAAGGTTGGCGATAGGGAGCCTCTCATGTTATGTGCTATGTGAATGTTTATTGAATGTTCAATTCCGAGTATCATTTCAGCATGTAACGTAGTTGCATTTTAGTAGCTTACTGAGATTCATTTCTCACCCCTTATTTGTTTTACTGTTTTAGATAAAGGAGAGCCTAGGGGATAGGTCACTTCAATGGAGGACGTCCGAGGAGGTGATTTGGGGTAAGACATTTTGGGAAAGTTAAGTTTGGTTTGTAAAGGCTACATTATATAAATGTATAACCCTTTTGGGTAGTGTTAACCCGTGACTTCATCTTTGTATCACCTATTTTTGGAACATGTTTGTGAGTTGTAAATTGTAAGTAAAGTGTGTAAGCCTTATGGCTAAGTACTTTTGATTGTGAAAGTTTGTTTGTGTGGAATGAAGTCAAGTTTTAAGTAAATGTGTCTTGGTTATATGAAACTTTTATGAAAGTACATTTCAAAAAAATTTCCTAAAATGTTTTATGACGTCTTCCGTGCGTGTCCAGAGCGTGGGCCAAGTAGGGACCATGGGTACGGGGCGCGACAATTGGTATCAGAGCTAGGTTGTAGATGGTCTAGAATGATTAAGTGGCCTAGGAGGGTAGTTGTGTATAGAGTGGTAACGTTGAGTGTCTTATGTAGGTACTTATTGAAAAGGTTGAGACGGAAGAAGATCAGGCTGGTTCTTCAGGGCAAGGGGATGCCAGAGAAGAGGGCCCGAATCATGTTTCAAGGGTGTTCGGGGCAGCTATGAAAACTTTAAAGATCAGAGGCAAGGAGGAGAACAAGCACCTCCGAGATATGGGTTAGAACAGTTCCTGAAGATGAAACCATGGGTTATGAAGGAGAACCAGAGGTAATAAAGGTAGAGAGGTGGATAGAGTCGATGGAGAAATATTTGATGTCTTGAGATGTACTGATGAGGAACAAGTCAGGTTTTGCTACCTATAAACTGAGTGGAGCTGCTGAGCACTGGGTGGAGAGCTTTGAAAACAATTGGTATGAGAATCATGTAGCCTATACTTGGGAAAATTTTCTGAGGAAGTTCAAGGAACATTTCATCCTCGGGTAGATCAAGACAAGAAGGAAATGGAGTTTCTTAACTTGGAGCGAATACTATGTCTGTGGCTCAGTATACATCCAAATTCACAGAGTTATCCAGGTACTGTACTCACTTGGTGGAAACTGAGGAAAGGAAGGCAACTAGATTGTAAAGGGTTTGAAAACTGTGATTCGAAGTCAACTAGTATCCCACAAATTGCAAGATTTTCAAGATGCTGTTGATAGAGCATATCAGGTGGAGCATGATATAGAAAAAACATAAGAGGAAAATTGAATTGGTAGGGACAGGAAGACAAGGACAGGAAGACCTCAACCACCGCGTGGTGATAGTCGAGGAGGTCAGGGAACAATCACAATTTAGAAGTCAACCGCAAGGGAAACCAATTATCAGAAATCAAGGTAATGTTCCGGGAAATCAAGGTAGAAGATATGTAATACTGTTTGAAGGAAGGGCACACTGAAGAGCGATGTTGGAAGAAACAAGGAAAGTGTATGAATTGTGGTCAGCTTGGCCATTTTCAGAGGGATTGCCCAAGAGCAAGGGGTATACCATATGGGAGTGGAGCAGAAACCATCTCAGGGTCAGAAGAGGGATTGCCTCAGGGAAGCCTAAGGTGCAAGTCGTGTTTTTGCTATCAATCAACAACAGGCTTCAAATTCTTCTAACGTGATAGGAGGTATAATTTCTGTGTCTAGTTTTGAGGGCACGTGCACTTATAGACACTGGCTCTTCGCATTTTTTATATGTCTGTGCATTTTGCTTCTCGATTGCATGTTTCTTCTGAATCTCTTACCTTATGTGTTAGAAGTGTCTACTCCGTTAGGGGAGTGTTTGGTGAACTAATAAGGTGTTACATGGCTGTGATGTGCATATTTGGGAGCATGTTTATTTGCTGATTTAGTTGTTTTTGCCATACAAGATTTTAATATTATCTTGGGAATGGATTGGTTGATAAATACCATGCTTCAGTGATTGTTATAAAAAGGTGGTACATTTTCTATTCCTGATGTGCCTGAATTTACTTTTGAGGTTGTTCCTTTGGGTAAGGGAATTCGTATTATTTCTTATGTGAAAGCTAGAATGTTGTTGCATCGTGGTTGTGGCGGGGTACTTGGATAGTGTTCTTGATACTACTAAAAAAGTTGCCTGAAATAGAGGATGTGCATATTGTGAATTGGAACGAGACCAGAATCAGTTACAGAAATTCAAAGTTTCTTGGGTTAGCTGGGTATTACAGAAGATTCATTGAAGGGTTTTCTAAGATTGCTACACCATTGACTCAGTTGACTCGAAAGAATGTGCCATATGTGGGGGATGACAAATGTCAAGTTAGTTTTGAAGAGTTGAAAGAGGTTGACCACGCTCCTATTCTTGCACTGCCTAATGGAAATGATGAATTGGTAATTTATAGTGATGCTTCAAAAGAAGGCTTGGGGTGTGTTCTAATGCAAAGTGGGAAGGTATTGCGTATGCTTCATGAAAGTTAACACCTAGTGAGAGAATTATCCTACCACGACATGGAGCTTGCAGCTATTGTTTTTGACGTTACACAAATGGAAGCATTATCTATATGGAGCAAAGTTTGAGAATTTCACAGATCATCAGAGTTTGAAGTATCTTTTCTCCCAGAAAGAGTTGAACAATAGACAACGAAGATGGATGGAGTTGTTGAAGGATTATGATTGGCACCATTTCTTATCATCCTGGCAAGGCGAATGTGGTAGCTGATGCTATTAGCAGGAAGTCTTATGTAGCTTCATTGATGGTGAGAGAATGGAAAATGTTAGAGGATGCTCGAGATTGGTGTCTTATGAATCGAGGCATGTGGCTATGTTTGCGAATATCAGAGTATTGCCAACCTTAATTCAACAAATCAAGGATGCTCAGAAAGATAACCCCGAGATAGTGAAGATTATAGGAAAGATCAAATATGGCAGATTTAAAGACTTTTCTCTCGGTTTCAGAAGGAGTATTGACTTTAGAGGTAGATTGTGTGTTCCTAATGTTGATGGGATTAAACTTCAAGTTCTCGAGGAAGGCCATAAGTCGAGGTATATATTCATCCGGAAGTACCAAAACGTATCAAGATTTGAAGCAACAGTTTTTGGTGGAATAACATGAAGCGGGAGATAGCGGATTATGTGTCGAGTGTTTGACTTGTCAACAAGTAAAAGCTGAACATCAAAGGCCCGCGGGATTGCTTCAACCATTAGAGATTCCAGAATGGAAATGGGAACATGTTACTATGGATTTGTGACAGGGTTACCTCGTACTCGGAGAAGGCATGATGCAGTTTGGTGTGATCGTAGACAGATTGACAAAGTCTTCTCATTTCCTACCTATTGAGATTGGTTATTCTATGGAAAGGCTTGCTACTTTGTACATTAATGAGATAGTGAAGTTGCACGGAGTTCCAGTTAACATTGTTTCTGATCGGGATCCTAGATTCACTTCGCTGTTTTGGCAAGCATTTCAGAAGGCTTTGGGTTCAGAATTGAGATTCAGTACTGCTTTTCATCCTCAAACAGATGGCCAGTCAGAATGGACCTTCAAATTCTTGTGGATATGTTGAGGGCTTGTTCAGTTGATTTTGCAGATTCTTGGGATATCATTTGCCTCTCGTAGAATTTGCTTATAACAACAGTTTCCAGTCGAGTATTGGGATGGCTCCTTATGAAGCATTGTATGGAAGAAAATGTCGTTCACCTATTTGTTGGGATGAAGTTGGAGAAGCAAAGATTTGGGGTATTGATATGGTTAATGACTCAGTTGAGAAGGTTAAGCTTATTCGGGATCGATTGACTATTGCTCAGAGTCGACAAAAGAGTTATGCTGATCACCGGAGGCGAGACCATGAGTTTGAAAAGGGTGATTTTGTGTTTCTCTGAAAGTTTCACCAAAGGTGGGAATTAAGAGATATGGGAAGAAAGGCAAGCTTGCCACAAAGGTTCGTAGGTCCTTTTGAGATTTTGGAAAGAGTTGGAGATCGAGCTTATCGTCTTGCGTTACCTCCTTCCTTGACAAGATTCATAACGTGTTTCATGTTTCTATGCTTCGTAAGTATGTGTATGATCCATCTCATGTGCTATCTGAGATACCTGAGGATATGAAACCCAGTATGTCCTATGAGGAGCATCCAGTTCAGGTCATTGATTCTAAAGTTCAAGAATTGAGAACTAAGAGTATTCCTCTTAGAGTTGGTGGAGGAACATAATGTGGAAGAATCAACTTGGGAACTTCGGGAGGAGATCGAGAGAAAGTACCCTTGGTTGTTTGAGGGTCTTGGTAAGTTATTTTAAAATTCGGGACGAATTTTCTTAAGGGGGAGTGATTGTAACGACCCCAAAAAACCCGTCCCTATTTATTTTATATTTTTTGGGGATTTAATTTGACATTATATGTGCATTTTATGTGTTGCATCATATTTTATGATTTGCACATCTTACTTGATTATTTGTGTTATTTACTTAGTTAGTAATAATAATGGTTAAAGGAGTTAAATGATTAAGTTGAAACTTTAGGGTTCTTATGAAATGTAAATTCAGGGGCTTAAGTTGTTAAATTCGAAAGTTGGGTGACTAAAGTTGGGGAAATTGGGGTAAAAACCCTTTATAAACAATTTCTTTCTCTTTCTTCCTTCTCTGTGTGTTTTTCTTCTGGCAACTCTCCCGTACGTTCTTAGGGTAAAGAGAAAAAGGTAAGTTCGACCCATTTCTATTTAATTCTTTTTATTTACTTACCCGTTTTAAAAACTAATTATATAAAAATGATCAGGGCGTCAAGTAGGTCATTTCTATCCGAACAAAATTATTTCAGCGATACTTTTTTCGAAAATAGGTAAGTTACTAATTCCCCTTTAAATATTTAAAATGGTCATATATGCTATACTTGCTACTTGTACTTGTTAATTTTGTGATTTGAATAATATTTGTGATACTTTTAATTTTGGACAAGGGAGTATTTGGAAAGTTGATGTGGTTATGTAAAGAAGTCATATTTGTGTTGTATAACTCAGTTGGGGTTGAATTATGTTTGGTAAGATAGAGGTTGGTTCGTACGTTTGAGACGGTGAAACGAAAGGAGTAAAATTAGCAAGTTTTGTGCCTGGCGGGTGTGTTGGGCGGCCGCCAAAATAGGGCGTGCGGCCCGCACATTTATCTGGAAGATTTTGGTCGTGGGACAGAGCATTTTGGGCGGCCGCACAAGCTGGTATGGGCGACCGGCTAGGGTTGCTGGAAAAGTTAAGTGTTCCATTTCAAGTGATTTAAAGTTCAAGTTTGGTCTAGGTCCTTAGGTGATATCCTAAAGTACCTAGAGGATTGTTGTGGAACACCTTAGTGTGTGAAATGGGTTCCTTGTGAACAAATGTGTTATAGAATGTGAATAAGTGTTTCATGGGATTTGGGTGAACATATTTTGATGTGTGTTGGATTGGTTCATCTTTGTGATGTGTTTGGCTTGATTCCCTACTTTGGAATCATTGCCCCTGGTTGTTTTTTAAGGAAGTATTCATTACTATGCTCGTTTGGAAGTCCAGCTGTACTAGTTGTTGGTGTCGGGACAGTGGTAGGGATTACATCATTGTTAAGGCTTCTATCATGGTTTCCCATTGTTTATTGATATGGCAGTGGTAGGGATTACAATGGCACACGAGCCAAGTTCATTGTAAGGCTTCTATCATTGGTTTCCATTTTTAACCCCTTCCTTAGGCCAAAGGTTGGGCACTTTGGGTTATGACTATGTGTCATTTTTCCCCTCTTGTTGTTGTTGTTGTTGTGTTGTTGTTGTTTGTTTCCGGAACCGGCTTCAGCCCTTTGGTGCTGCTCAGTTGATACCTCTCAGATGGTCATATGTTTGTTTCGAGAACCTTGGCTCAAAGTATCCACGTATGAGTGTTTATTTTTGCCTTATGTGTGGTATGATGAGTTGGTCGTTATTTCCAACCGGTATGAGACGGTTGGCGATAGGAGCCTCTCATGTTATGTGCTATGTGAATGTTTATTGACATTGTTCAATTCCGAGTATCATTTCAGCATGTAACGGAGTTGCATTTTAGTAGCTTACTGAGATTCATTCTCACCCTTATTTGTTTACTGTTTTAGATAAAGGAGAGCCCATGGGATAGGTCACTTCAAGGGAGGACGTCGAGGAGGTGATTTGGGTAAGACATTTTGGGAAAGTAAGTTTGGTTTGTAAAGGCTACATTACATAAATGTATAACCTTTTGGGTAGTGTACCCGTGACTTCATCTTTGTATCACCTATTTTGGAACATGTTGGTGAGTGTAAATTTGTAAGTAAAATGTGTAAGCCTTATGGCTAAGTACTTTTGATTGTGAAAGTTTGTTTGTGTGGAATGAAGTCAAGTTTTAAGTAATGTGTCTTGGTTATATGAAAACTTTTATGAAAGTACATTTCGAAAAAAATTTCCTAAAATGTTTTATGACGTCTTCCGTGCGTGTCCCGAGCGTGGGGCCAAGTAGGACCACGGGTACGGGGCGCGACAAATATCACCAATAATTTCTTGCCTGCATTTAGACATGATTTTTTTTGTTGGGACGGAGAGAGTAGTATGGCCTATGCGCGCCTAAGACTTGCTGCACTTGAGTCCAAGTGCATGAAGTTGGTATGTATTCCTTAGTGTGTGTGATGTACTCAATTGTTTACTGGCAATGTTTCGCTGCAATTAGAGGAATTATTAAGGAAGAGAACACACAATTTTTTTGGGTTTTTTTTTTTTTTTTTTTTTATCAACTGAGGTGCTAACTATTGAGCTCCGGCTCATTAGGATAGGAGGGTAAAACACCGTTCTGTTAGTTTCTTATGTTGACACGGCTCATAGTCCATATTGACAGGTCTCACGGTTCATATATGAATATCACCAAGAAAACTAGTATTGAGACATCTCTGTTTCGTTGAAATTACTTTCAAAAACGGATCTGAAAATTCCTCTTCCTTTTTCATTCTCTCTATAGTACACATCCAAAAAACTCCATTCTCATCCCAAAATTCAGAGGTTAATTTTGTCAAAGTCTTTTTCTTTTCTCCGTTCTAATATGTGCCGTTCCATTCCGAAAAGTTGAAGATCAGAATGTTGTATTGATACGCTTATTTGTGGGTCATTTTAAATCCCGTTTACTCCCAAACGCTGCACGAGACAGGCCCAAAGTCCTATCAGCCATGGGATTCCTAATTCCTAATGGTATTCTGTTTCAATATCCTATTTAACCTCAATCAAAAAACGCAATAAGTAAAAAATAAATAAAAAAACACGCTTCCAATTCCAAAGTGTAATCCGGCGATCGAGTAAGAGAGTTTATCTTTTATTTGTGTTTCATTGTTTAAAAAGTACATTATTTGTTTCTTCTGCAATCTCAATTTATTTGTTATTACTTGAGTTTGTCTATTGGTTATAATTCTTCCGTTCCAATTTATTGTTAATACTTTGAATTTTAACTATTTGTTTGTTGTACTTCTTTAGCCTAAATTGAATAAGTTAAATTTATTTTAAATTGGGGAAAAAATAAATTTTTAAATATTTATTTGAGAAGTAGTATTTTATTAGTAATTTTGGAGACAAGAGTTGAATATTTTATTTTTTAGAAAAAATACATACTTGAATTAAGAGCTCCGTTGGCCTAAGGTCCCATATATATTGAACAGAACAGGAACGGCCGTGGCAGTATATCATCAAGCATGGAAGAAGAAAGAAAAGATGCAACTGAGATAAAAATGAGATATGATGAGCTCCTCAAGTCCCTCAACCATACCCTTGGC